>JAAGEH010000353.1:2728-21280 GCA_011751065.1 Lasiurus cinereus | reverse complement strand
TGTGCTCAAAGGTGGCTCCAAATAACTACTAAAATATACCCCTATCATTCACTCATGAAATTTCAAGGGTTTTAGGCGCTTTGTGCCAGAAATTAAGGACAAAGACTAAGTATATTTCTAGTTATAGCTAGAAGAAAAAAGAAAATATTATGCAGAAATTCTTAAGTTCTGTGTCACACATATTCTTATTATTTAAAACCACAAGTTTGAAGAGGTTTATTTATGTATATGCTGACTCAAAACTGGAAGGAAAGCTCAGTGTTACTTTCCTTGTTCCATGAGTTCCTGAAAGAAAAGGGGATTAAAGAACCCATCCCACTGACACAGGTCATCTGAGATCAGATTTAGAATCCGACCCACATAACATAGAGTAGATGGAATTTTAATGCCTTCCTTGTCTTTTCTCAGTTTCTATTTGTATTATTTGGGAGATTTGAGTGTGGATGGGAAGTGGGAACACAGAACATGATGGATTTGGAGTGGAGGAGAAAGGGGACCAGTTTGAAACAACTGTGAGGAAGAAAAGAGATGGAATAGATCTGAGAGCTTTGAGATGGATGGAAAGAGGTGAAGTTTAAAGACAGGAGTAGGAGAATTACATAGACCAGAACAGAGAATCACAGAAATTAAATTAAAATAACTTTTTAAAATCAAGGAATATTTTAGGAAAGGAGAGAGAATATTGTGAATGCAGGTATGAAGAACCCAAGTACTATAATTATGAACTTTTTGCTCCTTCTTACCTATAGTCCTACTAAGTTCTTGCCATTTTTGTGAAACAAATCCAAAGACATCACAGGATTACACTCGTAAATTTTTCATTATATATTTCTAAAAGAGTCTTTACTTACAAACTTTTAATACCATTCATTATCTCAATCTAATATAATCATCATTAAATTCTTTTTACCTACAGATATCCAACTTCCAAGTTAAATTTTGGCTAAGTATTTCAAGGTGAAATGAAATTAAGTTTATACATTGTAATTGGTTATTATGTTCTCTACATGTACTTTAATTTCTGTATTTTTTCTTCCGAGGGTTTTTTTTTTTTTTCACATTTGTGTCGAAAAACATGGTCGACTTTTAGTAGTAGTTTATCATAGTCTGGATTTTACTAATTACTTACTCAATATATTAATAAAGGTTTGCCAGAGAAACAGAGGCAATAGTATGAATCTAGAAAAAGATATTGATGAAAAATAATGTTATCACAAGGTTGTGGAGCCTGAGCTGTCCCATGATCTGTATTCTGCCAGCAGGAGACCCAGGAAAGACCATGGTGTAGTTGGAAGACTAGAGGATCTGAGAAGAAATTGTGCCCATTCCAGTGTGGGTCTGAGTGAGGGGCTGAGAATCAGGAGCACTCAGGATAAAAGGTGGGTGTGCCAGCTTATTCAGTCCAGCAGAGAGTAAATTCAGCCTTTTCCCAGTTTGGGGTCTCTTCAGGCCTTCAGTGGATTAGAAGATGCCCAGTGATATTCAGGAGGGCCATCTGCTTTGTTCATCCAGGGATTCAAATACTAAGCTTTCCTAGAAATCTCACAGACACACCCAGACCTATCTGCATTTTCTATGGCTCAATCAAATTGACTCCTAAATTTAAGAAGATTATCCTTCTCGAGGGGGAGGATGGTTCTCCATTTCTTATATTGCCTGTAAATAGGTGGGTGATTTGATCTCTGTATAGATGTAGATTCATTTTTCTGTCAAAACTTCTTCACAAATAGTGTTATGTATTCCGCTCAACAATTCTATGGTATGTATTTTGTTACTCTTTTATTTGATAGTTGAGGCTGATGATAAATTTCTCTACAACAGTTAATTCATTTAGAGTTGCAAAATAGCCCTGACAGGTTTGGTTCAGTGGATAGAGCTCCACCTTCAGACTGAGGGGTCCCGGGTTCAGTTTCGGTCAAGGGCATGTACCTTGGTTGTAGCACGTCCCCAGTGGGGGGTGTACAGGAGGCAGCTGATTGGTGTTTCTCTCTCATTAATGTTTCTAACTTTCTATTCCTCTCCCTTCCTCTTTGTAAAAAATCAATAAAATATATTTTTAAGAAATAGAGTTGCAAAATAGATTATAGTCTTCATTGGTAACTCCTCCTTAAATATTTTCCCTGGTAAATAATTTCATTTACCATAGATAATTTTTCTTTTTAACATTTAAGGAATCATATTATTTTTTTATAACTATATATGTATATATTTTTTTCATTGATTTCAGAGAGAAGGGGGATAGAGAGATAGAAACATCAATGATGAGAGAAAATCATTGATTGGCTGATTCTTGCACATCCCCTACTGGGGGAAGCAGGAGGATCTAGCCCAAAACCTGGGCATGTGCCCAGGCTGGAATCAATCCCAGGATCCTCCAATTTGTGATAGATGCTCTATCCACTGAGACAAATCTGATAGGCCACCAGAGGTACTTTTTCATACAGGGATGTAAATATTAATTGCTGATTGCATTGTTCTTTAAATGACAATATCATTCTGTTCACAGAAACCACATATGGCTTAGATTGTGCTGAGGTTTTGACCACAAGGACTCTACAGCCCATGTTCAATTGGAGGAAAAGGCATTAAATACAGGCAAGAGTGACAGGAAAACTGGGACTCCTTTTGAACTCTCTTGCTGCATTGCATAAGAGCAGACGTCAGCTTCTCACTTTTTCTCACTCCTGGAGGATCACACTGACTGAAGAGAGTGTTTGGGTCAGATACCTTCACTACACAATGGAGTCTGCGGCTTCCCTGGCTGAGCTCCAGGCAGAGGCCAACTGTCCTGTCTGCCTGGATTACCTGAGAGACCCAGTGACGATTGAGTGTGGGCACACCTTCTGTCACTCCTGCATCTACCACCGCTGGGAAGATCTACAGGGCACTTTTCCCTGTCCTATCTGTCTCCATCATTGCCCTGACAGGAAGTTGAAGAGGAACACCCAATTATGTCATATGATTGAAATTGTTAAGCAGATCCCCACCACAGCAAATGAGAGGAAACTGCAGGGAAAAAAACCCTTGTGTGGGAAGCATGATGAGGTTTTGACACTTTTTTCTGACAAGGCCCAGGAGATGTTGTGTCCTCATTGCAAAGACCCCTTAGAGCACCAGGATCAGTCCCTGATACCCATTGAGGAAGCCGCTGCTAGTTACAGGAGGAAGCTCAAAAGATATATTGGGGCACTGATGGTGGAGGTTGAACATGCTGAAACAGAATATGAAAACAAAATTGCAAAAACTTTTGAAGTGCAGGAAAAGATGGAAAAGTGGAGGAAAGAATTGCAGTTTGAATGTAAAGAACTGAAGTGTTCCTTACAAGTAGAGCACAATGTATGCAATGCTGGTCTACTTATAGAAGAGAAGAATGTTGAAGAAAAACTAAGTGAAAATGGGAGGCAAATTTCAAAGTGTATGTTCATAGTAAACAAGCTTTTAAGTGAAATAGCAGAAAAGTATTTGCAAGCAGATGTGGATTTACTCACAGGTATTGAAAGTATCCACAACAGGTATGAAAACCTAGAGACCCCAGCAGTCTTTTCATGTGAATTAAAGAAGAAGATTTTCACTCTGCCCCCACATTATTTGGGCCTACATAAAATGATCCGCACGTTTCGGGTAGATTTGACACTGGACCCTGAAACTGCCCATCCAAGTCTCATTATCTCAAGAGATAGAAAAAGTGTGACCTATAGGACATCAGATGGTTTTCCTAATCCCCAGGCATACACTGCTTACCCAGCTGTCCTGAGTTCTGAGGGATTTGATGCTGGCAGGCATTTTTGGCAGGTAGAAGTAAGAGGCACAGGTGAATGGTCCTTAGGTGTGTGTAAAGAATCTTTTCCCAGAAATACTCTCATATCACCATTGCCAAGCAATGGATGCTGGCGATATCAGCAGCAGGCTGGTATATTTGGCCTTTTCCCTAGAGGACAACATAATATTGGCATTTTTCTGGACTATGAATTGGGAGAGGTTTCATTTTACAATTTGAGTAACAGGTCATATTTGTATGCATTCACTGACATATTTACAGAGAAACTTATGCCTTACTTCTCCATTTCATCTTCTTCAAAAACTCTTACAATCAGTATTCTCAGAGTCTAGAGATGAAATATTTGGATGAAATTGTGTATGTGCTCATTTTCTTCCCTTTTTATTGAAAGGAATACTTAGAATCAAGATCCTGATTCCTCTTTTGATGTTTGAATGTTGAAAGCTTTAAGGATCACCCTTCTCTCCCCTCTAACCTTACACCTGGGAAAGCTGATGAGAAAGTCCAGGTGCTCTATCCTTGGGTGCAGATGGGAAGTTCCAATCAAGCAAGTTTCCATCAGTGTGGGCAGGCTCCCAACAAAAGCACCCAGTAACCACCATGAACCCCACAAGCTTGTTACTTCTCCCTGTGCTCCCAATAATTTTGGGGTCTATTCTAATATCCATCCTTCTCTCCAACAAAACCTCACCATGTGAGCAATAAATTTTCATAATCTTTTGGTATGTGATGAGTTATCAGTATAAATTGAAACCAATTTTGGATGGCTTCCACCTTGCCTATGCAAGCTGGTCACCACCACTGACATTGTGAGCAGGATTTTCCAGATAGGAAGCAGCCCATCAGAGTTTTCTTCTCCAGCTTTGTGTGGTAACCCTGATTCCTTAGGCAAAGGTGTGATGCATTTGCTGAGTTCTAGGGAGGTTGTGTTGTAATTGAACTGACCTAAGTCAGAAGTTTCCATAAGAATCATATTCTATTGACTATTTATTATTTTCCATGTAATTTATTTTGGAATTGTAATTGTCTTGATTTTGTCTACTGTTTTGTAATATGTTGTCTCATGTTTTATAGAAATTTCATCTGCAGGGCTGTGTAAAAGCAGGCTGACAGTAGTGTTATAAATATGCAAAGTACGTAATAAAAATATACAAAAATCAACTTTTCATGCTAACATCTGTGTAATTGTGAATATAAATTTATTTTAAAATTCTCACCTGAACCTAGATATCATGGTTCAGTGGTTGAACATGAACCTATGAACTAAGAGGTCATGGTTTGGTTTGATTCCCAGTCAGGGCACATGCCCAGGCTGTGGGCTCAATGCACAATGTCAAGGATTCTCTCTCATCATTGATGGTTCAAACTCTCCCAATCCCTTCCTCTCTAAAATAAATAAAAATATATTTAAAATAAAGTAAAATTCTCACCTAATGATGTTTATAGACACACACCCATAAAGAGATGGGGGGAAGAGACAGACATAGAGAGGAAGGGACAGAGAGAAAGTGTGGGAGAAAGACAAACATTGATGTAAGACAGAAGCATCTATCAGTTGCTTCTCATACTCAACCGGACATGGGATTGAACCTGACACCTATGTGTCCTGACTGAGAATCAAACCTGCCAACTTTTTGTTGTGTGACAAGATATCCCAAGGAACTGAGTTACTTGCCCAGGAATGTAAGCCTACAATTTACAACCACTGTATGACCTGCAAAGGTGACATACTAATTTTTGATCTTATGTGAAATTGTCAACCTTTGAAACATGCTTCTGTATGGTTGTCTGTATGGTATTGTTTACAATGTTTGTAAATAAAGTTTTACTTTGTATGTCTCTGTACCATTTGTCTCTCATAAGTGGAAAGATGCTCAGCAGAGCTTTTATTGAATTACAAGGCAATCCATGCTATGCTGTGGCGATCTCAGATGCTTATTCTTGTGAAGTGTGATGGAGGTCAGCAGGGCACTGCCCCATTACCCACCCAGGGATCTAACTCCCTCAGTCATGTGTTGTCACAGCACTGGGTCAGAGCAACTAGAGAAAGAGGGAACATTGAATGGCCACCTTGAGACTTGAAGGCCAACACCAGGGGGAGACACAAGCTTTTTAATTATTCCATTTTCTAAAAGTCATTGCAAGGCCCTACTTCTCTGCAAAGGGTGAAAAAGAATGGGCGAATTGTGAGGTGAAAAGCTACTGTTTGCCATAATTCCTAAATCCAATTAGACATTAGTGGGAGAATGAAATGTCTTTTGTTAGAAATGGAAAAATACTAGCATAGGAATTTATAATAGTTTGACTTAATCCTATAGCAGTTGTTCTGTAACTTCACCCACAAAGAAGGTATTTATTTTCAGTAAAATCTTAAAACATTATTTATTTGTTAGAAATTTAAAGCATTATTTTGAAAAATGGTGACTAATTAGAAAATGAATCATTGAAACTAACATTTAAATACAATGGCACAAGAAACATAATTGGGAGAGAATTCTGTTAACAAGTAGATTAAAAGCTACCTTTGTAAAAACTATGTATTTCATTTATTTCAGAGAAAAAGGGAGAGGGAGAGACAGAAACATCAATGTTGAGAGAGAATCATGGATTGGCAGCCTCCTGCAAGCCCACCACTGGGGACGGAGCACAAACCCCAGACATGTGCCCTTAACCTCATGGAACCCTTCAGTCTGATGACCAATGCTCTGTCCACTGAGTCAAACCAGCTAGAGCTCCTAGCTAGCTTTCAAAAAATAGTTCTTAGAATCTGTTTGCTAAAAATGTTTTTATTGATTTTAGAATGTGGGAAAGAGAGGGAGAAAGAGAGGGATTGAAACTGAAAACTGAGTATGTGTCCTGATTGGTAATTAAACTGGCCACCTTTGCGGCCATGGGACAATGCTCAGCCACCTGAGCCACACTGGCCAGGGCCCAGGAGTTACTTAAATGAATGGTGTGACATGTGTGAAAGACATTGGTAACATTAGGGTATGTTTGCAGCAGAAAATCTTAAAGGCAATTCCCATGTAACAATGTTTGAAGAGGTACAAATACATCACTGGTTTAAATTTCAGTTAAACATGGCATATGAACTGTAATTCTTTAAGTAGAAATAAT
This sequence comes from Lasiurus cinereus, assembly GCA_011751065.1. Lineage (NCBI taxonomy): Eukaryota > Metazoa > Chordata > Mammalia > Chiroptera > Vespertilionidae > Lasiurus > Lasiurus cinereus. The sequence goes on along the minus strand of JAAGEH010000353.1, from coordinate 14,385 downwards.
AGGGACCTAGAAGTTGGCCAGTCTCCTTGGCAGTTCATCACTTACAACATCTGCCTTCCACACAATGGTACCACACAACTAAGCTATGTTTTCTAGCCCTTTACAATAACAATCACCTTTTCTTCAGTGTCATATAACACATTCCACATTCTCCTCTTAGTTGTCACCAAAGGACCTTTCACATTCATATTTCTACTGACATTTTCTGGAAAATATATGTCTTCTCCAGGGCTTTTTTATTTTATTTTTAATGGTCTAAAAATCCTTTTTCAGGGTGTAGCAAGGGTTAGAAGACAGAAACACTTTGTGGGGGGAAACAGAATCCCAATGGAATTGACTTAAGGAGATGATTGTTCTACATTGATGGTATATTTTAGAATAGGAAATGTTAGGAATTTCTACGCTGGTCTCCTCTTGTCACTGAAGCAAAATCAGTCTTACACTTATAGGGAGGACTTATGATCTAAGCAATCCAGATAGAGCACCTGTATTAATCTGAAAAGTAGTCATATTATTTTAAATCTTAAAACATACATAAGTTTCTTAAAAAGGAGTTAAGTTTTTTGTCAAGTTTCCTTTTCCTGGCAGTGTGAAGTGATTGGGGAGGGGACTCAACTGTGAATCCAAAAAGCAGAACCCACCAGCATGGTCAAGCCAACCCACCAGGAATGAAAACATGATCTCATCAACATCTCTCCTGGCCAAATAAGGACCCCTGGGCCAGCACTTAGCTGCATTCCTCACCAAAGCCCCTTCCTCTTCGTAAACCCATTCCTGAATCTTGCTGGGAGTCAGGATTTGATTCTTCTAAGCACCCTGTCTTCTTGGCTGTCTAGCCTTCTCACTGAACACCTAATATGATTCAACCCTGCCGTCGTTATTGGACACAGTGACAGGCAGCCTGAGCCCGCAGGGGGTGCCCTGGTAAGAATGCCTGAGCTTACTAAATCAATTGGAATAGTTCTTAGTGATGTCATTACTCATGTATCAGCAAAGTCACTTGAATATTTCATTTTTATGTCACTTTGCTTAATGACTCTGTTTTTGTCAATGAGATTGACTAGAATCAACTGTGATTCTGCACTAGTGTTTTGCTTTGTAGGAATCAGTCTTTCATAGATTGCTACCATAATAAATGTTTGAATTTTTAGTTAAAGTATATCTTAGATATTTATTTCAGAAAAGGAGGGAGAGATAGAACCATCAAGAATAAGAGAGAGCCAAAGCCTGTATGTCTCAGTGGATAGAGCGTTGGCCTTCGGGCTGGTGGGTCCCAGGTTTGATTCTGGTCGGGGGCATGTGCCTTGGTTGCAGGCACATCCCCAGTGAGGGTGTGCAGGGGGCAGCTGGTTGATGTTTCTCTCTCATCTATGTTTCTGGCTCTCTCTCTCCTTTTCTCTCTGTTTGAAAAAAAATGAAAAAGAATAAGAGAGAAACATGGAAAGGCTGTCTTCTTCACCACCCTCAAAGGATCAAGTGGGAAGTTCAGCCTTGAGCCATGACTATATATCATACCTTGACCTCTGGCTCATAGGTCCCTGCTCAGCCACTATAACACACGGACTGGGAAAAGATTTGGTATTAAAAGAATGTGGAGGGGGTCAACCTTAAGTGAAAATAAATTGTTGCCCTAGCTGGTTTGTCTCAGTGGCTAGAGCATCTGCCTGCTGACTGAAGGGTCCCAGGTTCAATTCCAGTTAAGGACACATGATCAGTTGCCAGCTCAGGCCCAAGTGGGGATGTGTAGGCGGCAGCTGATCAATGATTCTCTCTCATCAGTGAGGTATCTCTCTCTTTCTCCCTTTCCTTTCCTCTTTGAAATCAACTAAAATGTACTAAACAAACACCAAAACAACCACTCACACGTAAAATTTTATCATTCAATATAAACACCAAATTTCCTAATAAGCAACATGACCCAAATTAATTGATAAAGAATTTTAGAGGTCAAAGAAGCTTGTCAATGAAAGTAACAATTAAGCTGGGATTTGAAGAAAGAATGCCAGGGCAAGGGGTAAACAGTGTATAAGGGCAAGGGGCTGCCTCAGACCTACTGCACAAAAGTGCTGTGGCAGAGGGTGCCATGCCCTGAGTGTGGGGAGAGAGGGCAGGACTGCAGAGTGCTGGGAATAACAGGGGGTGAAACTGTTGGGCTCTCACATTCCAAGGTGTTAAAAGAAATGGGGCTCCCTTAGCCTTCAGGTGTCTACTTCTTAATGAGCAAAGATGGAATTAAAGGATGTTGAGAGGGTGGGTTGGGAATTACAAAAATCCACCTTAGATCATGCAAATGAAGAGCTTCAGGCCTCTGCTGAGCTGATTATCTCAAGGGAGATCCACCTCCTTCCATTCACCAGCCATTCTGAATATCTGCTAAGCCCCACCTGCCACATCTCCCTTTTCCAGAGTGGAGCCACCAATTTGATGAGGGAAATTCTCCTAGCTCCCCCCTCCTACCAGTGTATATAAATGCCAGGTTCACAGCAATAACTTCACAACTGGTACAAGACACATCCCAGACTCTTCCTGGAGACTCACTCCACAGACTGACCCACAGAGAGGTGGCACCAAAGTGAGCTGGGAATTCAGACAGAGTATGTGCGCCAGGTAAGTGTGAGTCTGTGAGAGCCTTGGGATCCTATGTTGTTGCTCTAGCAGGACGTGGACATCAACTAGCAATCCAACCCTAACTTGGGTTCAGGTACATAAAAGACACATGTTTTTACTATTGTGGGGGTTTTAAGGTGAGCTGGACCTAAATCATCTACATATTTGGTAAAACAATATTTACTGTGACCCCAATCTGGTCTAAGAAGTGACTAACATGGATGTGTGATAACATTGGTCAGAAGCCTTGTATGGGACCACTTTCCAGAATGTCAGGTGTGTCTAGTGTAAAATTCTTATTTTTTAAAAACAGAGATTCCAAGAGGTTTACCTAAATTGAAGTGTATGCTGACTCCAACCTGACAGGGGAGCTAAGTGTTATTTTCCTGGTTTCTTGTGTCTCTGAGAGAACAGGGGATCAAAAAATCCACCTCAATGACACAGGCATTCAGTTCAGACCTGAAATGCAGGCCACATAACCTACAAACAGATGGAACTCTAATGCCAGCCTTGGTGTTTCCTTAATCTCAATTTATCTCCTTAGAAGAGATTTGTTGGGTGGGAATGCAAAGGGAGAATAGGGAAGAAGATGATGGATTTGAAGTGGAGGGAAAAGGGGACCAGTGTGAAACAACTGTGAGGAAGAAAGGAGATGGATGGATCTGAGAATTCTGAGATGCAGGAACATGGATGAAGCTGAAGGAAAGGAATAGGAGAAAATGTTTTAGGTGTTAGAGAGCAGAGAAACACTGAAGTAGAATTCAAAAGTCAATTTAAAAAGTTACCGGATATTGTAGGTATCCAGAGTTGGAGAGAAAATATGAACTCATGCATGAAGAAGCCATATGATCTAACTAATCTTTTTAATTTCTACATATGGTTGTACCAACCTTTCCCCATTTCTGTGCTAGACATACCTATGATTTTATTTTCTAAAATATTATTATATAGTTTTATTTTAATACATTTTTATTTTTTTAATTTTTAAATTTTTTTTATTAATGTATTACATGTATACATATCTTCCCTTTGCTCCCCACCCCATGCTCATGGATACCCTAACCTCCAAGAATCTTGTGTTCATTGGTTATGCCTATATGCATGCATACAAGTCCTTCGATTGATCTCTTATCTATCCACATAGTTTTAAAAGTGATTCTTAATTTACATAGTTCTAGTTAAAATATTTTTAAAAATTACTTTGCTTAAGAATTTTTTTTAGTAGGGATACGAAAGTAGAAAGACATGGAGAAACACACACACACACACACAAATACAGAGACAGAGAGAGAGAAAAGAGAAAGAGAGAGGGGGAGAGAGTGAATGATTGAGTACGAGGAAGTTACATTGATCTGTTGTTCCATTCAGTCATGCTTTCATTGTTTGCTCCTTCTAAGCGCCCTGATTTGGGATCTACCCTTTTCATTTTGGGACCAAGGGAGCTACCGGGCCATGGCAACTTACATATTTCTAATGGTATTCAATATATCAATTTAACATAATTATTAGTCAGGTGTTTTCAATCCTCAAATATCCAACCTTTAGTTGAATTTTGACCAAATATTTCAAAGTGAAATGAAATTAGATGGATACATGTGAACACACTAGAGGCCCGGTACAGGAAATTCGTACATCGGGCAGAGGGTATCCTTCAGCCTAGCCTGCACTCTCTCAAATCTAGGACCACTTGAGGGATGTTGGATATCCCTCTCACAATGCAGGACTGCTGGCTCCCAACTGCTTACCTGCCTGCCTTCCTCATCGCCCCTAACTGCTTCTGCCTGCCATCCTGATCACCCACTAACCACTCCCTGGGCAGCCTGATTGATGCCTAATTGCTCCCCTGCCACACTGTTTGCCCCTAACTGCCCATCCCTGTGGGCCTGGTCACCCCAAACTGCCTTCCACTACAGGCCCAGTTGCCCTCAACTTCTCTTCTCTGCCAGCCTGGTCTCTCCCAATAGCGCCCCCCCTTGCTGGCTTGATCACCCCCAACTGACCTTCCTTGCAGGCCTGGTCCCTGCCAACTGCCCTCCCCTGCTGGCCAACTTGTGGTGGCCATCTTGTGTGCACACAGGGCAGTTATCCTGTGTGTTGGAGTGATGGTAAATCTGCATACTGCTCTTTTTTAGATAGGATAGATGTCTGTTGCATGAGGGGGACATGGGGTAGGGCAGGTGGTTTGCCCTGATGCCCTGAAGGGTGTCCTGGATCAGGGTTGGTGTTCCCTAGGGCATGGGGTAGCCTGGGTGAGCAGCTTGCTCTCCCTTTGGCCATAACCATCTTGGTTGGGTTAATTTGCATACTCACTCTTACTGATCGGTGAGTGTGACTGGTAGGTGCATATTACTTTTATTAGATAAGATCAGTATGTCTTTTAAGTCTATTTTAATTTCTAAAATTTCCTTCCATCTATTTTTTATTGCCTCTTTATACTTGTGTTTAGGCAACATGATAGAATTTTCATTTTGTTTCTTAGAGTCCAGATTATACTGATTACTTCTTCAGTGTATTATTAATGATTTTCCAGAGAAACATAAGCAATAGTCTGAATCTGGAAAGGCATTTATTAAAAAGCAGTGACCCACAGGTTAGGAGGCCTGAGATGTTCCATGGTCTTCAGTCTGCCAGAAGGAGACCCAGAAAAGACAGTGGCGTAGATGGAAGGCCTGAGAGTCTGAGAGCTTATGATACAGATCCCTGCGGGGAGGGGGGAGGGGGAGGTGTTTGGGAGGGTTGAGAGGTTAAGAATGAGCAGCATCCAGGACTGGAGTAGGTGTGCTAGCTTATTCAGTCCAGCAGAGAGTGAATTCAGCCTTGCCAGGTTTTGTTCTCTCAGGCCCTCAGTGGAGTTGATGATCCCACTGACATTGGGCTGTACCATTTACTTTGCTCATCCTCTCATTAAAATACTGAGATCTTCCAGTATTCTCCTTACGTCACACCTAGAATTAGTGTTTCACGTGCTACCTGGCTATGCAGGGGACCAATGAAACTGGCATGTTAAAATTGAAACATGTGAAGGAAATTCTTCACATATTTCTCCATGCTTTATGTTTCCTATAAATATTGGTTTGGAACATGTTTGATGAGATTTACTTTCATTTCCTGTAAAACAAAATTTTTAAAAGTATATTTTTATTGACCTCAGAGAGGAAGGGTGAAGGAGAGAGAGATAGAAACATCAAGGATGAGAGAGAATTATTGATTAGCTGCCTCCTATATGCCTGCTTTTGGGGATCAAGCCCCAAATCTGGGCTTGTGTCCTCAACTGGAAAAGAACCCAGAACCCTTCAGTTGCAAGTCTGAAACTCTATCCACAGAGCCAAACCAGCCTGGGCTGGAAGACAATTCTTCACAAATAATGTGATGTCATCCCTTCAATAGTTCTCTCATGTGGATTTATCACTCTTTCTGTGATACTTGAGGTCAATGATCAATTTCCTAATTGATTAATTCCTTTAGAGTTGCAAAATGGATCTTAGTTTTCATTGCAAACATCTCCTTAGATATTGTCCTGATAAATGATTTTGTTTACCTGATGTTACTGCTGCTTGAACTGTCCTTTAAAGGCAATATCATTTGTCCACAGAAACCACAGATGAGTTGGATTGAGCTTGGTTTTTGACCAGGAGTACTCTACATCTCTTGTGCAACTGGAAGTCAGCTGGTGGCTGGAACTCTTCTTGGAAACTTCTAGTGCCTACAACAGAGAGGGGGGCCTGAGCAGACCTGAGCTTCTCACTTTTCCTCACTCGTGGAGGATCATACTGACTGGAGAGACTGTCTTGGGACAGATACCCTCACTGCACAATGGCCTTTGCAGTTTCCCTGGCCATGCTCCAGGAAGAGGCCAGCTGCTCTATCTGCCTGGATCACCTGAGAGACCCAGTGACCACTGAGTGTGGGCACAACTTCTGTGCCTCTTGCATGCAGGAGTGCTGGGAAGGTCTAAAGGGCACCTTTCCCTGTCCTGTCTGCCTCCACCACTGCCCTGACAGGAGCTTGAAGAGGAACACCCAATTTTGTCACATGACTGAGATTGCTCAGGAGATTCCCATCATCAGGGGAAAGAGGAAAAGGCAAGAGGAACCCCTGTGTAAGAAGCACCATGAGGTTCTGGCCCTGTTTTGTCAGGAGGACTTGAAGCTGTTGTGTGCCCAGTGCAGGGTCTCCTCTGATCACAGGGATCACCCCCTGATGCCCATTGAAGAAGCTGCAGATGCTCATAGGAAGAAGCTCAAGAGCTGTATTGAGTCCTTGAGTAGGCAGATTAAAGATATTGAAAATTGGTCAGAACTGCAAGTGTCGAAATGTTTTGAATTAAGACAGAAGATAGGAAAGCAAAAGGATGAATTACAGTCTGATTTTAAAGAACTTAAACATTTCCTGGAAAAAGAAGAGATTGAATGCATATGTGTTTGATAAATGAAATAACAAATATTCAAAACAAAGTATCTGAAGAGAAAAACCAAATATCAAACCACAATTCCATATTAAACAGTATGTTTGGTGATATTATCAGTATGTGTTTGCAGAAAGACGTGGATTTACTCACTGGTATTGAAAGTATCCACAACAGGTATGAAAACCTAGAGACCCCGGCCATGGTTTCATATGATTAAAGAAGGAGAGTGTCAAACTCCCCCCATATTATTTGAGCCTGCACAAAATGATCTGCACATTTCAGGTAGATTTGACACTGAATCCCGAAACTGCCCATCCAAGTCTCATTATCTCAAGAGACAGAAAAAGTATGAACTATAGGACATCACTTGGTCATCATAATCCCCAGGCATACACTTTTTACCCAGCTGTCCTGAGTTCTGAGGGATTTGATGCTGGCAGGCATTATTGGCACATAGAAATAGGAGGCACAGGGGCATGGTTCTTGGGCGTCTGTAAGGAATCTTTCCCTAGGGATACTCTTATTTCACCATCCCCAAGAAATGGCTGCTGGCAGCTTCAGCTCTGGGCTAATAAATCTGTCACATGCCATTCAGTCAAATGGGAACGCATAGGCGTTTTTCTGGACTATGAAGTGGGAGAAGTTTCATTTTATAATTTGAGAAATAGATCACATTTGTATACTTTCAGTGTAGGTTTTACAAAAAATCTTATGCCCTATTTCTGCCTAGGACCTTCTTCAAAACCACTTGTAATGCGTATAGTTAATGATGAATGATGAACCACCTTGTAATCTGTCCCATGTGTTCTATTCTCTTCCTGTGTTAATATAGAGTTCTTAATAAAAGGCCCAAGTACATTTCTGATGTTTGGTGATTTTTTTTAAATGTTTTTATTTATTTTTAGAGAGGGAAAGGGAGAATGAGGGAGGGGGAATAGAAATGTAGATGTGAAAAAAATCATTCATTGCATGTTGGCCATATGCAACCCAACTAGGGGTGGAGCCCATAACTTGGCTATGTGCCCTAGGAATCAAACTGCTGACCTTTTGGTATATGGGGTGACAACCAACTGAGTCACACCAGTAAGGGCTGTGCTGATGTCCTTTAATCTTCACCCTTCTGGCTTCACCATGTATTCCCTCCCCACCCATACTCCTGGTTTCCCTCTTCACCCCCAAACATACATCTGCAGAAGCCATGCAGACAACTTCAATGCTTCTTCACAGGCTGAGGAGCGCTTTGTGGGTCTAACTCTGACTCTGTCTATGGAGAATCTGACCCCCCCCCCAAGCACCTCCCCAAACACACAAAAACCTAAGCTAATTGCCTTTCTCCCTTTTCTCCAGCCATTTTTGGATCTGTAGTCACCCTCTTGTTCACATAAAGCCTCATGAAGTGAGTAATAAACCATTACATACCTCTTGCTGTGTTTGTACCACTAGCAGTCTTGACACCAGAACCAAATTTTGAGTTTTAGGTCTTGCCTATGCAAGGTGACCATAACAATCCTTCATAGAATGTCGAAGGACACTGGTTAATTTATTATTATTTTTTTTTAAACCATAAAAGAACATTTGTTTAGAAAACCACAAAGGAAGAAGAGATACCTCAGAGAAGAAACAATTTGTGGAGACAAAGATAGGGTCTCAGGTGCTTAAAAGTGAGGACAGTGAAGGTGAGCCACCTCTGGGATGGGGAGGGGAGAGGGAAGTGCAAGCAGGAGCCTGATCCCAGGAGGGTGAGTTTGCTGGGTCCTGGGTGTCCAGGGATTTTAAGGTAGAGACTTTAGGGGAGGTCCCAAGGGAAGATCTCAATAGAATGTACATCAGCTTTCTAGGAATGTCCTTCGAGGTCAGGGTCTCCTCTCACAAAATGGTCCTCACCTTCAGCAAGGGGTCATTACCCAATGCAGCTGGTCCTGAGGTTAGCTGTAGTGTTGCTTTTCTGGGGTTGGGGCTGCCCATGGTCATTGCTGGGCTCATACCTATCAAATTGCCTCCCACTGAGGAAACCCTTTTCAGGTGGGGACAACACACCTCACAGGAGAGGTGGCCCTGCCTAATGCCATGACCCCATTTTAATTTTTGGTATCTTCTGTTCCCTGGAGCATGGCATATTTGAGTTTGTTTTACAACTACCAGGAGACAGGTGGTTTTATCCTTCCTTTTCTGGTTTTATCTGTAATATTTATATTTGATATTCTCAATTTTCTGAGGAAAGGAGTGAGAATCAATTATAAATTTTTTTCAATGATCAAATTTTCACAAAACTTAAGCATTGCATCACTGGTCCTTCAAAAAAGAATGGACCACTAATATACCTCATATTTTTTACCTTGAGGAGTATTGAATATTTAAAAACTATACATGAAAAAGATCTACATATCAAATAGGAAAAATATCTCTTACTTTAAAAAATATGTATTTTTTAATTGATTTTAGAGTGAGATGATGGAGAGGAGCCAGAGACTTGAAAATATCCATGTGGGAGAAAAACATTGATTGGTTATAATCTGAAAGAGAAATGTGGGTCAGTTGCCTCCCATACTCACTCCAACTGTAGATCTTACAAACAACCTGAAATGTGCTATGACCAGGAATAAAACTGGCCACCACACAGTGCATAGCACAACACTCAAGCAACTGATCCACACTGGCCCAATATATATTTAAAAAGTGTAAAAGTAATGCTCTCTTTCCCAGGAGCACACCTGAGCCTTCCCCCACAGTCAGGCATCTCCTAAACTCTAAGGGACCCTATGAAGCTTGCAACTTGGGCTGTAGTGGGCAGTGCCTGATCATCTCAGTTACACCCCACCCCTCTCCTCCCAATAAGGAGCCTGTCCCCAAGGCCCCATTTTTCTGACTTCTTAGTGAGTCAAAGCACCTCAGTCTATACTCAATCATTCCCTGTCTATAAGCATCCTCTACCATTTTCCTGGTGGACTTGTGTTGTGAGTTCTTTTCTATATGAAGTCAAAAACTCACTACCGGCTAGTCTAAGGTTTCAGGGCCAGGTAGCCTGTCTGGTAACATGAGGAATAGCCCATTTTTTTCATTCTTCACAAGTACACTATCTCTCTCTCTCTCTCTCTCTCTCTCTCTCTCTCTCTCTCTCTGTCAAACACACACACACACTCACTCACTCACACCCACATCTAGAAAGTTTAAATTTGCAAAAAACAAGCAAAAAGTGTAAGAATAAAAGGGACATAGCACATTCATAATGTAAAATAAAGCAAGAAAAATGTTTTGTTTTCTTTTTTGCTTGTCTATGAATAGTATGTTCCTGGAAATTACAGAAGAAACCGATTGTAATGCTGTATAGTAGCCTAAAAGCCTAGAGCTCTGGGTGCAAAAAGCAATCTGCTTTTCAGTGTGCTCTAGTGTAATATCTGTGCTTTCATAAAAACTGTATAACATGCCTTTAAGAAAACACAGGCAAGTTTATTTGGCATTCACTGGGAAATTGCTAGTATTCAGGTTATGGAGTCACTGGTTAAGACAAACCTACTATCATGTTCACAGAATAGACAGCCATCCACGTGGAGAAAACCTCAAGCCACATCATCTCTCTCTGTTGTCTGAGCAATCAGTTCTCTAATGGTGGTAACTTCTGTGGGGATCTTTTCATCTAGGCTTCTAACACAGGGCCTCAAATTTAGCACAGGCTTAAAGAAGTCCTGTTGGATGAGTAATTAAATGAGATGTCTGGTAGACCCTGGCATGATTATAGAAAGAGAGAAAAAGAGAAAAACATCAATGTGAGAGAAACATTAATTGGTTGCTTCCCATATATACCACCACTGGGATCTAATTGGAAATATAGACGTTTACCCTGACATGAGATCAAACCAAGAACCATTTGGGGTGTATGGAATGATTGTCTCACCAACTGACCCACACTCGTCAGGGACAAGACCAAATTTCTTCTTTTTATTAGGTATTAATTGTTTAAAGTATTACAAACAGTAGTACATATGTCTGCTTCCCCCTCTCCCCCATTGACCTTGCCTTGGCCTCCCCTTCCCCTTGACACATGCCCTCCCCTCCCCTCCCCTGCCTAGTATCCAGTGTCCATTGGTTATGCTTATATGCATGCATAAATTTCCTTCAGTTGATATCTTACCGCCCCCCCCCCCCCCGCCAAGACTCCTCAGCTTTCCTGCTGTAATTTGACAGTCTTTTGGATGCTTCTTTTCCTCATCTAAATTTTTGTTCATCAACTTCTCCTTTTTTATAAATATATATATTTATTGATTTCAGAGAGGAAGGGAGAGGGGGAGAGAAATAGAAACATCAATGATGAGAGAGAATCATTGATTGGCTTCATCCTGCTTGACCACTACTGGGGATCTAGTTCACAACTTTGGGCATATGTCCTTTACCGGAATCAAATCTGAGACTCTTCAGTTCTCAGGCCAATGCTCTATTCACTGAGCCAAACCAACTAGGGGAAGACCAAACTTCTTCTTCTTCTTCTTCTTCTTCTTTTTTTAAGCTTATTTTATTGATTTTTTTACAGAGAGGAAGGAAGAGGGATAGAGAGTTAGAAACATCGATGAGAGAGAAACATTGATCAACTGCCTCCTGCACACCTCCAATCGGAAATGTGCCCACAACCCAGGTACATGCCCTTGAA
>JAAGEH010000352.1:159329-195309 GCA_011751065.1 Lasiurus cinereus | reverse complement strand
TCTATCCCTCTCCCTTCCTCTCTGTAAAAAATCAGTAAAATATATTTAAAAAAAGAAAAGTGTTTGTACTATAGAACCAGTATATTAGTCTGTTCTATGTTTACATTCTGATAAATCACAACATAAGGGAATATTGTTCTTCGCACATTTCTACAGGATTATATTATCTTTGAGGCTGAAAGAGACAGGAATAGGTATCGAACAAAACAATAGATTTCAAAACGACTGTGTTAAGCAATAAAGTGTTAACTAGACCCTTTGGTTAAGAACAACAATGTGGCCAAGACCGGTTTGGCTCAGTGGATAGAGCGTCAGACTGGGGACTGAAAGGTCCCAGGTTTGATTCCGGTCGGGGGCATGTACCTTGCTTATGGGCACATCTCCAGTAGGGGGCGTGCAGGAGGCGGCTGATCGATGTCTCTCTCTCATCAATGTTTCTGACTTTCTGTCCCTCTCCCTTCCTCTCTGTAAAAAATCAATAATATATATATATTTTTTAAAAAGAACAACAATGTGTTTACAACTAACTTACTAGGAGTGAAAAAAAACTACTCAAAAATAATAGCCTAAAATCACTGAAGTAACTTGAAAAAACAGGAAGCAATATTTGAAATTACTAAGAACCTGGAAAGGTAGACTAATTTGGATGCTTCTGACATACAGTCAACTTCACCTTTTGTAAAGCAAATTCACCTTTTCCATTTCTGACCCTGATCCTCAACCTGACTCCAGCCCTGAACATGACACCTGGCCCTAAAACCCTAACCACAACCCAGCCCTAGCCTGATCAGCAGACATTACTTCTGACCTCTGACACGGTTCAAATTTATATTTTAAAAGTGCATAGAATCCATAGCTGGTGTTGCTCACTGGTTAGAGCATCGGCCTGCCAGACATACACTCACTAGCTCACTACTCTCTAGTTAAAAGAGGCGCTAAGGAACATTAGGCAGGGCGGTGGTTCACCTTAAAGGAACCTCAGTGCAGCTGCCTATGGAGCCTCCCTTTGCAGGGCTAGGGTAGGAAGAGTTGAAGAACCCAGAGCCGTGACTTCGGTGGATCCAGGGACGAGATGATTTCTGCCATGGACAGACTCGATGATTTGGTGTTTCTTATTCTCTCTCCACCACCACCACCCCCCCAGGTAGAATTTTTTATCGTGTTGCAGGGCTTCAGCTGTAATTTCAGCACCATGGCCAGAGACACCGTGTGTTATTCCTCCAATGGCCACAGGAGGGCGGCAGAGGATCACTTTTTTGCAGGAATTGGCTTCACTGGGACTCAAACTCAGGACCCTTGGAATACGGGCCATATGTTCTTACCACCAAGCAACACTTGCCAGGACAAACTCCTCCTCTTTATACTTTAGCACACTGATTGCTAAAAGACCGAGCCTCCACACCTTGGGTCTGCTTCCAGAGAGACAGTAAGATGGGACCGCACAGCTCAGGTACACTGACACAGTACTGTGCTCCAGAATGCTGCTGTTCAGCCTCAGAATATGCTCAGATTTTTTACTTATATAATTTCCATGTGTGTGTTTTAAATACATATTTCCTCTGTTTCTCTTATTTTTTGTTCATTTGTATGCTTGTGAAATATACTTGAATGAATTTTTAAAACTTTGGAATGGTTTTGCAATTCTCTTTGGATATTGGTCACTGTGGCTGTTCATTATGGGTGCCCAGATGTTTTTATTGTAGCTTGAGTTTTGTTCAGCAACCATTTATTAAGCTTCAGATAGACTTGGTTTGTTGGAGGCTTGTTTTTAAAATAAGTCGAGAGCCGAGACCGGTTTGGCTCATTGGATAGAGCGTCAGCCTGCGAACTGAAAGGTCCCAGGTTCAATTCCGGTCGGGGGCATGTACCTTGCTTGCGGGCACATTTCCAGTGTGGTGTGTGCAGGAGGCGGCTGATGGATGTCTCTCTCTCATCGATGTTTCTGACTTTCTATCCCTCTCCTTTCCTCTCTGTGAAAAATCGATAAAATATATTTTAAAAAATAAAATAAAATAAGTCGAGGGCAGCCACTATCCTTTCTGATTTTTCTACTGAGTGATCTATGTATTAAGTCTCTGCACTCTGAATGGTCAGCAAGGAAATATTTAACCGCCTGTGAGAGCTGCAGTGGTTGTTCAGGAGAAGGTTGAGCTGTAGTGACTGCTGTTTCCAGAACTCTGAGGATATGTAGAGCTTGGTGTGGAACCAAAGAATCAAGAAGAATGTTCATGACATTTTGCAGTCTTTCTTTTTTAAAGCATCCTCTCAACACCCCTGCAAATCCCTTCCAAAAATACACACCCTGAAACCCTAATGGCCACTTTTGAGGACATTCTGAAGAATGACTGCCTTGTAAGATTCAAAAGTGTGAAGGTCATGAACATACAGAAAAAAAATCAGAGACTGTGATAGGCTGAAGGGCACTATAAGTCTCATCACATCAGTGCAGTTGTGATATGGGAGGGGATTCTTTTGCAGCTTATGCTGTGACTGGGAGATTCATGAAATGGTCATCGGGTGTGGCAATTAGAAGGAAGTGAAGCATCTGTGCTGGATCTCTGAGTTGTGACTGATGGAGCAGGAGAATTCTGAATCTGAAACACAAAAACAGGAGTAGAGAAGTCCCTGGGCCCCGTACTGGCTGCCTCATTAGAGGGGTCTCTGCCGTTTGGAAGGTCTCAGTAATGGCAGCTTGCAGCGTACGGCGTGTGTTACTTAAGCTGGCCTCTCACCAGAACACTCCCTCTCGCGGTACTCAGCACCTCGCTGGAAGGACTGGCTGCCTCAAAAATGGCGGCTCACATGGTACCCACTGCCACAGCCTGAGTGGGCTCCGTATAACTGCCTACCTCCAGGAGGGCGGCCTCCAACCCTCTGCCAGCCTCAGTAGAGGCAACCTGCACCTACCTGTCTGTCAGGGTAAAGGCCTCGTACCCCTTACTGGCTGCCTCGTTAGCGGGGGGCGACCAGAAGTACAGAAGGTCTTGGTAATGGCGACTTGCATCACGGCTGCGTCACTTAAGCCGGACTCTTGTGGTACAAAAAGCACCTCACTGCATGAACCGGCTGCCTCGATAATGCCTGTCTGCCTAGTACCCACTGACGCAAACCGAGAGGCCTCCATATAACTGCCTGCCTCGAGAATTGCTACCTCCAACCTCCTGGTTTCCTCAGAAGAGGCGGCCTGCAGCTGCCTGTCTGCCTGCCAGGGTGAAGGCTATGAGCCAGGTACTGGCTGCCTCACGAGCGGGGCCTCGGCAGTATGGAGGTTCTCAGTAATGGTGGCCGGCAGCTTACGGCGTGCGTCACTTCAGCTGGCCTCTCGCGAGCACGTTGAGTCTCGCGATACAAAAGCTCCTCCCTGTACGGACTGGCTGCCTCAATAATGGCCGCCTGCACAGCACCCAAGGCCCCAACACGAGAGGGCTCCGTATAACTGCCTGCCTCAAGGATAGCGGCCGAAATTCCCCTGCCTGCCAGGGTAAAGGCCCTGTGTCCCTTACTGGCTGCCTCGTTAGCCAGGGGCCCCCCGCCTTTTGGAAATTCTCAGTAATGGCAGCAGGCAGTGTACGGCGTGCGTCACTAAAGCAGACCTCTCACAAGCACGCTGCCTCACGCGGGACTCAGCACCTCGCTGTACGGACTGGATGCCTCAATAATGGCCGCCTGCATGATACCCACGGACACAATGAGATGGGGCTCCATATAACTACAAGCCTCAAGGTCGGTGGCCTCCAAACCCCTGCCAGCTTCAGTAGAGGTGGCCCCCAGCTGCCTGCCTGCCAGGGTAAAGGCCCCGTGCTCCGAACTGGCTGCCTCTTAAGCCGGGGACCCCACCGTACAGAAAGTCCGCGTAATGGCGGCCTGCAGCGTATGGCGTGCGTCACTGAAGCCGGACTCTCACGAGCATGCTGCCTCTCACGGTGCTTGGCACCTCGCTGTACGGACTGGCTGCCTCCATGATGGCCGCCTGCACAGCACCCAGAGCCGCAACCCCTGGGAGCTCTGTATAACTGCCTGCCTCCAGGAAGGCGGCCTCCAACCCCCTGCCAGCCTGAGTAGAAGCGGCCTGCACCTGCCTGCCTGCCAGGGTAAAGGCACCCTGCTCTATACTGGCTGCCTCATTAGCCGGCCCCCCCTCCCCCCCCCGCCATACGGAAGTTCTCGGTAATGGTGGCCGGCAGCGTACGGCGTGCGTCACTTCAGCTGGCCTCTCGCGAGTACGCTGCATCTCCTGATTCTCAGCGCCTCGCTGTACGGACTGGCTGCCGCAATAATGGTCGCCTGCACAGTACCCAGGGCCGCAACACCAGAGGGCTCCATATAACTGCCTGCCTCTGGGATGGCCACCTCCAAACCCCTGCCAGTCTCAGTAGAGGCGGCCTGCACCTGCCTGCCTGCCAGGGGAAAGGCCCTGTACCCAGTACTGGCTGCCTCGTTAGCCAGGGCCCCCGCCGTACGGAAGGTCATGGTAATAGCGGCTGGCACTGTACGGCGTAAGTCACTTAAGCCGGCCTCTCGCGAGCACGCTGCATCTCACGGTACTCAGCACCTCACTGTACGGACTGGCTGCCTCAATAATGGTCGCCTGCACAGTACCCAGGGCCGCAACACCAGAGGGCTCCGTATAACTGCCTGCCTCTGGGATCGCGGCCGTCAACCCCCTGCCAGTCTCAGTAGAGGCGGCCTGCAGCCCCCTTCCAACCTAGAAAAATGCCACGTGCCCCTTTCTGGCTGCATCGTTAGCCGGGACCCCCTGCCGTACGGAGGTTCTCAGTAATGGCAGCCTGCAGTGTACGGCATGCAATACTAGAACCGGCTTCTCGCGAGCACACTGCTTCTCAGGTACTTGGCACCTAACTGTACGGACTGGCTGCCTCAATAATGGCCACCTGCACAGCACCCACAGCCGCTACACGAGAGGGCTCCATATAACAGCCTGCCTCTAGGACCGCGGCCGCCAACCCCCTGCCAGCCTCAATAGAGGTGGCCTGCAGCTGCCTGCCTGCGAGGGTAATGGCCCCGTGCCCCTTACTGGCTACCTCGTTAGCCGGTGCCCCCACCATACGGAAGGTCTTAGTAATGGCGGCCTGCAGCTTATGGTTTGCGTCACTTAAGGTGGCCTCTCGCAAGCACATTGAGTCTCGCGATTCTCAGCACCTCGCTGTACGGACTGGCTCACTTCATAATGGCCGCCTGCATGATACCCACTGACATATCCCGAGGGGGATCCATATAACTGCCTGCCTCCAAGCCAGCAGCCCCCAACCTCTGCCAGCCTCAATAGAGGCAGCCTGCACCTGCCTGCCTGCCAGGGTAAAGGCCCCGTGCCCCAAACTGCCTGCCTCGTGAGCAGGGCCTCTGCAGTACGGAAGGCCTCGGCAATGGCGGCTGGCAGTTTATGGCGTGCGTCACTTAATCCGGCCTCTTGAGCAAGCCGAGTCTCGCGATACAAAAGCCCCTGGCTGCACGGACTGGCTGCCTCAATAATGGCCGCCTGCACGGTACCCACGATCACCACAAGAGACAGCTCCGTATAGCTGCCTGCTTCGGGGACGGCCGCCTCCAAACCCCTGCCAGCCTCAGTAGAGGCGGCCTGCAGCTGCCTGCCTGCAAGGGTAACGGCCTCGTCCCCCATATTGGCTGCCTCATTAGCCGGGGGTCCCCAGCTGTACGGAAGGTCTCAGTAATGGCGGCCGGCAGCGTATGGCATGCATCACTTAAGCCGGCCTCTCGCAAACACGTTCAGTCTCGCGATACAAAAGCTCCTCGCTGTACGGACTGGCTGCCTCAATAATGGCCGCCTGCACAGTACCCAGGGCCGCAACATGAGAGGGCTCTGTATAACTGCCTGCCTCGAGGACCGCGGCCACCAACCCCTCGCCAGCCTCAGTAGAGGCGGTCTGCACTTTCCTGCCATGGAAAAGGTTCCCTGCCCCGTACTGGCTGCCTCATTAGCAGGCCGTCTACAGTACAGAAGGTCTCAGTAATGGCCGCAGGCAGCATACAGCATGCGTCACTTCAGCAGCCTCTCGCAAGCACATTGAGTCTCGCGATTCTCAGCACCTCACTGTACGGACTGGCTCACTTCATAATGGCCGCCTGCACGATACCCACTGACATAACCCGAGGGGGCTCCTTATAACTGCCTGCCTCCAAGCCAGCAGCCCCCAACCCCTGCCAGCCTCAAGAGAGGCGGCCTGCAGCTGCCTGCCTGCCAGGGTAAAGGCCCCACGCTCCGAACTGGCTGCCTCATTAGCCGGGGACCCAGTGTATGGAAAGTCTCGTTAATGGCGGCCGGCAGTTTACGGCATACGTCACTAAAGCCAGACTCTCGTGAGCACTTTGCTTCTCGCAGTACTGGGCACCTCATTGTACGGACTGTCAGACTCAGTAATGGCCTCCTGCATGATACCCACAGCCGCAACCAGATGGGGCTCCATATAACTACCGCCCTCAAGGTCGGCAGCCTCCAACCCCCTGCCAGCCTAAGTAGAAGCGGCCTGCACCTGCCTGATTAAAAGGGTAAAGGCCCCGTGCCCCGTACTGGCTGCCTCTTAAGCCGGGGCCCCCGCCGTACGGAAGGTCATGGTAATGGTGGCCGGCACTGTACGGCGTAAGTCACTTAAGCCGGCCTCTCGCGAGCACGCTGCGTCTCAATACAAAAGCACCTCGCTGTACGGACTGGTAGACTCAATAATGGCCGCCTGCACAGTACCCAGGGCTGCAACCAGATGGGGCTCCGTATAACTGCCCGCCTCTGGAATGGCCAACTCCAAACTCCTGCCAGCCTGAGTAGAGGCGGCCTGCAGCTGCCTGCCTGCTAGGGTAAAGGTCCCGTGCTGGCTGCCTCTTAAGCCGGGGCCCCGCTGTACGCAAGGTTTCAATAATGGCAGCCGGCAGAGTCCAGCGTGCATCACTTAAGCAGGCCTCTCATGAGCACTTTAAATCTCGCGGTACTCAGCACCTCGCTGTACAGACTGGCTGCCTCAATAATGGCTGCCTGCACAGCACCCTTCCCGCAAAACGGCAAGGCTCCGTATAACTGCCTGACTGTAGGACCGAGACTGCCAACCCCCTGCCAGCCTATGTAGGGGCGGCCTGCAGCTGTCTGCCTGCCAGGATGAAGGCCCCGTGCCCCGTACTGGCTGCCTCGTTAGCCGGGGCCCCCAGCCGTACGGAAGGTCTCGGTCATGGCAGCCGGCGGCTTACGGCCTGTGTCAATTAAGCCGGACTCTCGTGAGCAAGCCGCGTCTTGCGGTACTAAAGCACCCCGCTGTACGGACTGGCTGCCTCAATAATGGCCACCTGCCAGCACCCTTCCCGCAACACGGGAGGGCTCCGGAGAACTGCCTGACTGTAGGACCAAGGTAACCAACCCCCTGCCAGCCTATGTAGGGGCGGCCTGCAGCTGCCTGGCTGCCTCGTTAGCTGGGGCCCCCAGCCATACGGAAAGTCTCGGTCATGGCGACCTGCGGTTTCCGGCCTGCCTCAATTAAGCCGGACTCTCACGAGCAAGCCGAGTCTCGCGTACTAAAGCACCTCACTGTACAGACTGGCTGCCTCAAAAAAGGCTGCCTGTACAGCACCCAGGTCCGCAATACAGGAGGGCTCTGTATAACTGTCTGCCTGTAGGACCGCGACCACCAACCTCCTGCCAACCTCGGTAGAGGCGGCCTGTAGCTTCCTGCCTGCCGGGATAAAGGCCCTGTGCCTTGTACTGGGGCCTCATTAGCGGGGCCACCGCAGTATGGAAGATCTCGGTAATGACTGCCTCCAGTATAAGGCGTAGAGGTGGTTTTTCTGGGTTGAAATTTTGGTCCTGGTGATGCAACTTTCCCGGGAATTGCAGTACCGTGGACAGCGGTACGGTTTGTTATTCCTTCAATGGCCACAGGAGGGCAGCAGAGGATTGTTTTTTTGCGCAGGAATTGGCTGGCAGCGTCCCTTAGGGGCTAACAAAATAAATATATAGATTTCAAGATATATATACAGTATAATATTAAGTGATTTGAAGAAAAAATATATGTATTTATCCCAATAACCAGTGTATAATATGCTCTATGATTATATTCTCAAATTCACAAAATAAAGGATGCTTATTCTTAGCACGTTTCTACAGAATTATTTTAGCTTTCATTCTGAAAGAGACAGGTATAGGTAATAAGCAAAACCCCGTGCGATACAAGAATAGGTTTCAAAACCTATGGGTTCCAAAACCAAACTATTAACTAGAATCTTTCATTCAGAAAAAAAACGTGTTTACTACTATTGTATTCTAGAACACAAAAGTACTCACTGTTAATAACCTAATGTCACAGAGGTAACTTGAAAAATCAGAAGCAATATTGCAATTTACTAAAATACTGGAAAGGCCGACTCATTTTGATGCTGCTGGAATACATTCAAACTCTCCATTTCCAAAGCAAATTCACGTTTTCCACCTCTAACCCTGGTTATGACCCAGACCCTGACCCCTTACTCTCACCCTCACTCTAAAACCCTAACACCAACCACAGTCCTAGCCTCAGCCCTAGCCTTGACCTCTTACTCTTGACTGCCACTCCGATTTATATATTTAAAAGTGAATAGAATCCGTAGCTGGTGTTACTCACTGGTTAGAGCATCGGCTTGCCAGACATACCCTCACTCACTCACTCGCTACTCTCTAGTTAAAAGACGCACTAAGGAACATTAGGCAGGGGGGTGGGTCACCTTAAAGGAACCTCAGTGCAGCAGCCCCAGAGCCTTCCTTTGCAGGGCTGGGGTGGGAAGAAATGAAGAAACCAGAGCCGTCACTTCAGTGGATCCAAGGACGGAATGATTTCCACCATGGACAGATTCGATAATTTTGTAAGGGTTTCTTTTTTTTCTGGGTAGAATTTTTGGTCCCGTTCAGAGAGTTAGCTGTAATTTCAGCACCATGGCCAGAGACACAGCGTGTTATTCCTTCAATGGCCACAGGAGGGCAGCAGAGGATCACTTTTTTGCAGGCAGCAGAGGATCACTTTTTTGCAGGAATTGGCTGACTGGGCAGTGCTCAAATTCCGGATCCTTGGGATACCGGCCACATGTTCTTACTGCCGAGCAACACTTGCCAGGCCAAACTCCCCCTCTTTATACTTGGCACATTGATTGCTGACACATCGAGCCTCGACACCTTGGGTCTGCTTCCAGAGAGACGGTAAGATGGGACCGCGCAGCTCAGGTAAACTGACACAGCAGTGTGCTCCAGAATGCTAATGTTCAGCCTCAGGATATGCTCATATTTTTTACTTATATAATTTCCTAGTGTGTGTTTTAAACACATATTTTCTCTGCTTCTCTAAATTTTTGTTCATTTCTATGCTTGTGAAATATACTTGAATTTATTTTTAAAAAGATGGGGTGGGTGGTTTTCCAATTCTGTTTGGGTATTGAACTCCATGGCTGTTCATTATGGGATGCCCAGATGTTTTTATTATAGCTTGAGTTTTGTTCAGCAACCATTTATTAAACTTCAGACAAACTGGGTTCGTTTGAGGCTTGTTTTCAAAGTAAGTCGAGGGCAGCCACTATCCTTTATGATTTTTCTACTGAGTGATTCTTTTAAAAAATATATATATATTTATTTATTTATTTTACAGAGGAAGGGGAAGTATAGAAAGTCAGAAACATCGATGAGAGAGAGACATCGATCAGCTGCCTCCTGCACACCCCCTACTGGAGTTGTGCCCGCAAGCAAGGTACATGTCCCCAACCGGAATTGAACCTGGGACCTTTCAGTCCACAGGCCGACGCTCTATCCACTGAGCCAAACTGGTCTCGGCCTGAGTGATTCTTGTATTAAGTCTCTGCACTCTGAGTGGTCAGCAATGAAATATTTCAGAGCCTGTGAGAGCTGCAGTGGTTGTTCGGGAGGAGTTGGAGCTATAGTGGCTGCTGTTTCCAAAACTCTGAGGATATGTATAGCAAGCTTGGTGCTGAACCAAAGAATCAAGAAGAATGTTCACGACATTTTGCAGTCTTTCTTTTTTAAAACTTCTTCTCAATACCCCTGCAAATTCCTTCCAAAAATGCACATCCTGAAATCCTAATGGCCACTTTTGGGACATTCTTGTAGAATGGCCGCCTTGTAAGCTTCAAAAGTGTGAAGGTCATTAACATACAGAGAAAATCAAGGACTGTGATAGGCTTAAGGGCACTGTAAGTCTCATCACATCAGTGCAGCTGGTGATATTGGAGGGGATTCTATGACTGGGAGATTCATTAAATCATCATCGGGTGTGGCAATTAGAAGGAAGCAAAACATCAGTGTTGGATCTCTGCTGCTGACTGATGCAGCAGCAGAATTCTGAATCTGAAATACTAAAAAGAAGTAGAGAAGTCCCCGTGCCCTGTACTGGCTGCCTCGTTAGCAGGGTCTCTGCTGTTCGGAAGGTCTCAGTAATGGCAGCCTGTAGCATACAGCGTGCATAAATTAAGGTGGTTTTTCACGAATATGCTGTATCATGGTACTCAGCACCTTGCTGTATGGACTGGCTGCCTCAATAATGGTGGCATGCATGGTACCATCTGCTGCACTCCGAGCAGGCTCCATATAACTGCCTGCATCGAGGACGATGGCCTCCAACCTCCTGGCTTGCTCTATAGAGACGGTCTACAGCTGCCGTACTGGCAGCCTCCTTAATGGGGGTAGAGGGGATCTGCCGGGTGGAAGGTCTCAGTAATGGCGGCTTGCAGCTTACAGCATTAATCAATTAAGGAGGCCTCTCGTGACCATGCTTCCTCTCACGGTACTCAGCACTTCGCTGTAAGGACTGGCTACCTCAATAATGGCGGCTTGCATGGTACCATTACCGCAACCCCAGCAGGTCCACATAATTGCCTGCCTCGAGGATGGCAACTTCCAAACTCCTGGCTTGCTCTGTAGAGGCAGTCTGCAGCTTCCTGCCTGCCAGGCTAAAGACAGGGCCCCATACTGGCTGCTTGTTAGCGGGGGCCTCCACCTTATGGAAGGTCTCAATAATGGTGGCATCTCATGAGGACACTGAGTCTCAAAGTACTCCGCACCTGGCTGTACTGACTGGCTGCCTCAATAATGGCAGCTGCAAGGTTCCTAATTGCCACAATTTTAGCGGCCTCCAACATACTGGCTGCAGAAAGGAGAACTGTCCACACTGCCTGCCTTGTTAATTGCAGCCTTCCTGATACTGACGGCTTCAATAATGGCAGCCTCTAGGGACCTGACTGACATAGTGAATGCATAGGTTCTCAATGTCATTGCAGCTGCCAAGGCCCCTCTTTGCAGGGCTGGGGCGGGAAGGAATGCAAAATCCAGACTAGTGACTTCAGTACATTCAGGGAAGAAATGATTCCCACCCTGGACTGACTCAATGATTTTGAGGGTTTTTCTTTCTTTTAGGTTTTTGTTTTTTTGCATGTTTAGGAATAGAATTATTTGTTATGTTCACAGGGCATTAGCTGGAATTTCAGCACCACAGACAGAATCTCGCGGTGTTATTTCTTTAATGCCCACAAGAGTAAACTGGTAACTACTAACCAGGTAACTTGTAACCAGGCAACTAGAAACCTGGCAACCAGTTACCTAGTAACTAGGTAACGTGTACCCTGATAACTAGTAACCAGTATCCTAATAACTTGTAAACTAATGACTAATAACCTTAGTAAAGGAGACCTGTCACGTCCTGCCAGCCTCATTAGTGGATTATTACAGCTTCTTGCAAGGACACTGCTTCTTGTAATACTCCAGCACCTTGCTGAACGAATTGCCTGCCTCAACAATGGCGGCTTGCATGGTACTCACTGCTGCAACCCGAGCGGTCTACCTTTAACGGTTTTCCTCGAGAAGGGCAGCCTCCAACCTCCTGGTAGCCTCAGTAGAGTCGGCATGAAGCTGAGTGCCAGGGTAAAGGAAACGGCCCCATACTGGGTGCCTGGTTAGGGTAGGGGGGTGGGGGTTCTGCTGTAAAAAAGGTCTCAGTAATAGCGGCTTGCAGCGTACGGCATGTGTCAATTAAGGTGGCCTCTCATGACCACATTGCCTTTCGTGGTACACGGCACATTGCTGAAGGGACTGGCTGCCTAAATAATGGCGGCTTGCACAGTATCTGTGGTCGCAACATGAGAGGTCTCCATAAATCTTCCTGCCTCGAGGATGTCAGACTCCAAACTCCTGCCAGCCTCAGTAGAGGCAGCCTGCAGCTGCCTGCCTGCTAGGGTGATGGTTGCATGCCTCGTACTGGCTGCCTGCTTAGACATGCCATACGGAATGTCTCAGTAATGGCAGCTTGCAGCATATGGCATGCATCAATTAAGCCGACCTCTCAGGAGCACCATGCGTCTCTTGGTACTGAGCACCTCACTGTATGGACTGCCTGCCTCAAGAATGGCGGCCTCCAACCCCCTGTCAACCTCAGGAAGAACCCTGAAGGTGCCTGCCTGCCAGAGTAAAGGCCCCGTGTCCCGTACTGGCTGCATGGTCAGCGAAGGCTTCCACTGTACAGAAGGTCTCGGTAATGGCGGCCTCCAGCGTGCAGAATTCCTCAATAATGGTGGCCTCTCCTGAGGACGCTGCAGTCTCACGATACTCCAGCACCTCTCTGTAGAAATTGGCTGCCTCAGTAATGGTGGCGTCTAGGTTTTGAAGGGGTTCACGATATAGTGCAGCATCCAAGGCCTCCCTTTGCAGGGCTGGAGCAGGAAGAGATGAAGAACCCACAACTGTGACTTCGATCCTTCCAGGAATGGAATGATTGCTGCCATGGCCAGCCTCGCCGATCTAGTGATCATTTTTTCCTGGCTAGAATTTGTGGCTAAGTTCACGCGGCTTTAGCTGGAATTTCAGCACCATGGACAGAGACACAATGTTGTTATTGTTGCTGCCACAGGAGGGCAGCTGAGGATAGTTTTTTGCCTGACAGCTTCCTTTTGAGGTCCCGTGTAATAAGTACAGGGTTCCACAGACAGACGTGTACAATATAATCAGTAACTTACTTGAAAGAAAATGAAAGCGCTTATCTTATACAACCAATGTATAATTCTACTGTATAATTACATTCTGATAAATCACAGAATAAGGAGTCCTTACTCTTAGCACATTTCTACAGGATTATTTTATCTTTCATTCTGAAATAGACAGGCATAGGTATCGAGCAGAATCCCGTAAGTTACACGAACACGTTTCAAAATGACTGTGTTGCAATACCAAACTATTAACTAGAATATTAATAATATTGTAACCAGGCAAGTAGTAAACTGGCAACTAGTAACCTGGCAACCAGTTGCCCAATAACTAGGTAACCAGTTACCTGATAAACAGGTAACTAGTAACCAGTAACATGTACCCTGGTAACTAGTAACCAGTATCCTAGTAACTTGTAAACTAATGAAAAGTAATCTTAGTAAATGTCACGTCCTGCCTGCCTCATTAGTGGATTATTGCAGCCTCTGGCAAGAATACTGCTTCTCACAATACTCCAGCACTCCCTGGATGGACTGGATGCCTCAATAATATCGGCTTGCATGGTACCCACTGCCACAATCCGAGCGGGCTTTGTATAACTGCCTGCCAGAAGGCCGGCGGCCTCCAACCTCCTGCCAGCCTCAGTAGAGGCGGCCTGCACCTGCCTGCCTGTCAGGGTAAAGGCCCCATGCCCCGTACTGGCTGCCTCATTAGTGTGGGGGGGGGCGTACAGAAGTTCTTGGTAATGGTGGCCTGCAGTGTACGGCGTGTTTCACCGTGCGTCACTTAAGCCAGCTTCTCGTAAGCATGCTGTGTCTCGCGCTACTCAGCACCTCACTGTATGGACTGGGGGCCTCAATAATGGCTGCCTGCACGGTACCCACGCCGCAACCCGAGGGGCCTCCGTATAACTGCCTGCTTCAAGGACAGTGGCCTCCAACCTCCTGCCAACCTCAGTAGAGGCGGCCTGCGCCTGCCTGCCTGCCAGAGTAAAGACCCCAAGTCCCATATTAGCTGCCTCGTTAGCAGGGGGCTCCTGCACCATATGAAAGGTCTCAGTAATGGCGGCCTGCAGCAGATGGCGTGCGTCTATTATGCCGACCTCTCACGAGCACACTGGGTCTCGTGGTACTCAGTAATAATAACTTTAATGTCACAGAAGTAACTTGGAAAAAACGTGGAGCAATATTGGAAGTTACCAGGATCCTGGAAAGAGCGACTCACTTGGATGCTTCTTAAATATAGGGTATTTCACATTTTGCAGCGAAAATTCACTTTTTGCAACATAAATGCACCTTGTACCCTTCACATTCATCTTTAGCAAAGCAAACTCAGCTTTTACAAAGCAAATTCTCTTTCCAATTACGATTCACCTTTTCCACTTCTGACCCTGACCTTGAATTCGACACCAACCCCTCACCATGAAATCCTAATATAAACCCCAGCCATAGCCCCAGTCCCAGCCTTGGTCTCTGACCCTTGATTGCCCTCACATTTATGTTTCTAAAAGTGAATAGGGGGAGTGTGAGGGGAAGGGAATGGGGCACAGCCTGCCCAGCGGGTCTTTCCAAGGGACTGGCCTGGTTGCATACCTCGCTGTGGCGGCCGGCACAGCAGTGCTACCCATCTAGCACCGGCCATCCCGGGTCTCCAGACCATCAGCAGCCATGGTTAGGACCCTCAAGATGGTCAAGGGCATATCAACTGCATGCTTGGCATCCACAACCACAGGAAGGACAAGCCCACAATGACATTGGAGCCTCTCCCAAAACATGCCTCTCCTTTGGCCTCCATCTTCACAGTCAGCAGCACAGCCTCATCTATCTGTCTGATTCTGACCCTACTACCTCCCCCTGAGGAGGGCCGCTGTAATTACACTGGAACCTGTGGGAAATCAGGGTGCTCCTCATCTCAAAAGATAGAAAAGTCTTGGATGTTCTCCCTGAGGCTTATGGAAGGACCTGTTTTGTTACAGCAGCTTCAGGACAGTTTGGATCTCAATTTCTTCCCCAATCAGTTTTAAACAGCCACTGCTCCTTTAGCCTAAGCCCCTGAAGTGTGGCAGTTACACACGCTGCTCCACGACACAACCCCTCGTTCCTCTGAAACGCATTAGTGTCCAGGTGCTCTTCTGCCACCATCTTGCTCACTATTCACCTTGAACAACACCAACCCGGGTTGCCCCCACTGGTTGGAAAAGTCCATCACACCACGTATGAAATAAGTCATGGAGATGTAACAGGCAATAGAGACTGATGTGAACTACACTTATGGGATAATCACTTTTTAAGGCACATCAATGTTGAATCACTATATTATACACCTGAAAGTAATGTATTACTATATATCAATTAGAGTTAAAAATAAATGCACAAATTTTAAAAATAACAACAAAAGTGCATACAATTCATAGCTGGTGTTGCTCAGTAGTTAGAGCATTTGCTTGCCAGACATAGACTCACCACACTAGTTAACAACAGCGCCGACGAACATATTAGGCAGGGTGGGTGGGTCACCATAAGGGAACCTCATTGAAGCAGTCTACGGGGTTTTCCCTTTTAGAGATGGGGTGGGAAGAGGAGAAGAAGAACACAGAGCCATGACTACAGAACGATTGCTGGCCTGGACAGCTTCAATGATTTGGTGGGGGTGTTTTTTCTGGGTAGAAATTGTAGTCGTGTTCACGGGGCTTTACCTGGAATTGCAGTACCATGGACAGAGGCAGAGTGTGTTATTTCTTGAATGGCCACAGGAGGGCAGCAGAGGATTATTTTTGCGCAGGAATTGGCTGACAGTGTCCTTTAAGGGCTAGCAAAATAAATACATAGATCCATGGACATATACAGTATAACCAGTAACTAAATTGAAGAAAAAAAATATGTGTTTATCCCACAGACCAGTGTATAAGTATGTTCTACGATTATATTCTCAAAAATCACAAAACGTGCTTTTAGCACGTTTATAAAGGATTATTTTAGCTTTCATTCTGAAAGAGACAGGCATAGATATTGAGGAGACCTTTGAGTTACAAGAACAGGTCTCAAAACCAAAGTATTAACTAGAATCTTTTATTCAGAAAAAATATGTTTTCAACTAAAATTTACTAGGGGAAAAAAGTACTCAATCTTAATAACCTAATATTACTGCAGTAACTTGAAAAAATATGAAGCTATATTGGAATTTACTAAGATCTTGGAAAGGGCGACACATTTTGATGCTGCTGAAACACATTCAAATTCTTCATTTCCAAAGCAAATTTACCTTTTCCACCTCTGATCCTGGCTATGTCCCAGACCCTAATCTTTCATGCTCATCCTCACCCTAAAACCATAACCTTAACCCCAGCCCTAGCCTCAGCCCCAGACGTGGCCTCTAACCCTTGACCGCCACTCCTATTTATATTTTTAAAAGTGAATAGAATCTATAGCTGGTGTAGCTCACTGGTTAGACCATCGGCTTGCCAGACATACACTCACTCTTGGCACTGTGATATGGGAGGGGATTCTTTTGCAGCTTAACTAGAGTCTCTAGTTAAAAGAGGCACTAAGAAACATTAGGCAGGGTGGTGGGTCACCTTAAAGGAACCTCAGTGCAGCAGCTTCCAAAGTATCCCTTTGCAGGGCTGGGACGGGAAGAGGTGAAGAACCCAGAGCCCTGACTTCAGTTGATCCAGGGACGAAATGATTTCCGCCATGGACAGCTTCAATGATTTTGTCTGTGTTTTTTTGTTTGGTTGGTTGGTTTTTGTTTGTTTGTTTGTTTGCTTGCTTGTTTTCAGGGTAGAATTTTTAGTCGTGTTCACAGAGCTTTAGCTGTAATCTCAGAACCACGGACAGAGGCATGGTGTGTCATTCCTTAAATGGCCACAGGAGGGCAGCAGAGGATCACTTTTTTGCAGGAATTGCCTGACTGGGACTCAAAACTCAGAAACCTTTGGCTGACGGGCCATGTGTTCTTACCACCGAGCAACACTTGCCAGGCCAAACTCCCCCTCTTTACACCTTAGCACATTGATTGCTGACAGACCGAGCCTGGACACCTTGGGTCTGCTTCCAGACAGACATGCTCAGATTTTTTACTTGTGTAATTTCCATGTATATGTTTTAAATACATATTTCCTGTTTCTCTTATTTTTTGTTCATTTCTATGCTTGTTAAATATACTTGAATTTATTTTTAAAACTTTGGGGTGGTTTTCCTATTCTATTTGGATATTGAACACCATAGCTGGTCATTATGGTGTGTCCAGATGTTTTTTATTATAGCGTGAATTTTGTTCAGGAACAATTTATTAAATTTCAGGCAAACTTGGTCCATTTGAGGCTTGTTTTTCAAATAAATTGAGGGCAGCCACTATCATTTCTGATTTTCCTACTGAGAGGACGGGAGAAGGATAGAGAGTTAGAAACAATGATGAGAGAGAAACACCAATCAGCTGCCTCCTGCGCACCTCCTACTAGGGATGTGCCTGCAACCAAGATACGTGCCCATGATCAGAATCAAACCCGGGACCTTTCGGTCTGCAGGTTTACTTTCTATCCACTGAGCTGAACTGGTTAGGGCAGGAGGGGATTCTTTTGGAACTAATGGTGTTACTGGAAGATTCATTAAATCATCATTGGGTGTGGCAATTAGAAGGAAGCAAAGCATCTGTGTTGGATCTCCGGGTTGTGACTGATGCAGGATCAGAATTCTGAATCTGAAACAAACAAACAAAAAAGAGTAGAGAAATGATGGGGCAACAGCTCAGTAACTTACTCGCAAATAGTTCATAGAAAAAAAGATCTTTGGCCCTGGCCAGTTTTGCTCAGTAGTTACAGTGTTGGCAGTGGACAGAAGGGTCTTGGGTTTGGTTTCCAATCAAGGGCATGTACCACACTGGTTCTTGTTAGGGCACATGCAGGAGGCAACCAATAGACGTTCTCTCATCTCTCTCTCTCTCTCTCTCTCTGTCTCCTCTCTCCTCATTCCCTTTCACTCTAAAAATCATTGGAAAAATATCTTTGGGTGGGGATTTAAAAAAATAAGAGAGATCTTTTCATTATACGTATATATTTGCAGTCTTTTCCTAATTTTGCTATTTCAAAGTATAGAAATATTTTTAAAATGAAAGGATGGTGATTTGAGGGAATGAAAAATGTGAGGGGTGTGAATGAGTGTGTCTGGGTGGGAATGTGATGGGCCCCAGATTGACAGGGCAGAGTGGAGGAGGAGGAGGCGGTCGAAGGGCCTGCAGGGGTGGTGGCTGAGCTCAGGGAGCTCCCAGTGTCTGGCCACTCAAGCACTGGCCTCCACACATCCTGGGTCTCAGCTGCCCCTCATTCACACCATCCTACTGGCAACGACTCAGGACTGCCTGCTGTTCCCATCTCCCCCACTCTCCCATGAGCACCAGGGGCACACACGTGCCTTTGTTCCTCGCGGTAACACACCACCTGTTCAGCACATGTCACCTGGCACAATAAAGGCGAGGCTCTTAGGATGATTCCTGGAGGTAACATTCCTGAGTGTCAAAGCCACCTGTGCAAAGCGGGTAACCGGTGCCAGGAGGTGCCCCACACACAGGGCGCCAGGGTCCATGTGCTTGTGTCTGGCCACTGACACTGCTAGGACAGCCCTTGTTCCCATAACATTGCCATCAGGTCAGGGAAGATGGCAGAGATGTCTCCCGTGACCCTGCGTGTCACACGGAGACACGAAACAAAATGTCTGTGATGCCTGGGTTTGTGCACCCGTGCTGTGCAATGCACATCAGGGATTGCCAGCCACAGCGACAGGCAGTGCTCAGGGTGCAGCTAGTGAATAAACATGAGGCGTCCAGAGCATGAAACTTTAATTGGACAGAACATGTGACAAACATAATGGATGACAACCTTAGAGTGAAAGGCACCTGCGACCAGCTGGGACACCCCACACCACACGGAGAAGCCCCACAGGCACGGAAATGCCAGTACTGAACGGTCGAATGTCCACATCTCCTTCCCTGGGATGCTGGGCTGGATCCCCTCTCCACCCCTCCCCCACAAGCTCAAGAAGCATCCTGGCCTGTCTGTCAGACCACAGCACCTGGAAAGCCAAAAAAGCATTACACATGCAGGCGACCTCTGCCCGGCTCCCCCAAGCTCATCTTTGGCGGACTTGTTCACTCCAAAGGCAGATGTGAATCCAGGAGTAAAGAAGGAACCACCGTGCCTCTTAGGAAAGCCTCACCTCCCTGCCATCGGCGGCCTCCAACCTCCTGGCAGCCTCAGTAGAGGCGGCCTGCAGCTGCCTGCCTGCCCGGTAAAGGCCACCTGCCCCATACCCACTGCCTCTTTATCTCTGCTGTATGGAAGATCTCAGGAAAGGCGGCCTGCTGCCTCTCGCGAGAACACTGTGTCTCACGGTACTCAGCACCTCGCTGTACGGACTGGCTGCCTCAATACCGGGGGGTATGCCCGGTTCCCACATACTGGCTGCGTAAAGGAAAACTGTCCACACCGCCTGGCTTGTTAACTGCGGCCTTCCTGTTTCTCACGGCTTCAATAATGGCAGCCTATAGGGTACTGACCGACATAGTGAATGGATAGGTTCTCAATGTCATTGCAGCAGCCAAGGCCCCTTTTTGCAGGGCTGGGGAGCGAAGGATTGCAACATCCAGACCAGTGACATCAGTACATCCAGGGAAGGAATGATTCCCACCCTGGACTGACTCGATGATTTTGCGGGGTTTTCTTTCTTTTGATTTTTTTTTTTTTTTTTTTTGGTTTGTTTAGGGATAGAATTTTTTGTTATGTTTTAGGGAATTAGCTGAAATTTCAGCACCATGGACAGAAGCACATGGTGTTAGTTCTTGAATGGCCACAAGAGTACACTGGTAACTAGTAACCGTAGCCTAGTAACTAGTAACCAGGTAACTAGTAACCTGGCAACCAGTAAACTAATGTCTGGTAATTCTAGTAAAGGAGACCTGTCACGTCCCGCCTGCCTCGCTGTACGGACTGGCTGCCTCAATAATGGTGGCTTCTAGGTTTCAACGAGGTTCACGATATAGTGCAGCAGCTGAGGCCTCCCTTTGAGGGATGGAGCAGGAAGAGATGAAGAACCCACAACTGTGACTTCAGTCCTTCCGGGGATGGAATGATTGCCATGCTGGCCAGCCTCAATGATTTTCTGAGTGTTTGTTTATTTTCTGGGTAGAATTTTTGGTGGTGTTCAAGGGGCTTTTAGCTGGAATTTCATCCCCAGAGACAGAGGCACAGTGTGTTATTCCTTAAATGGCCAGAGGAGGGCAGCAGAGGGTGGATTTTGGGGAAAGATTTAGTGAGTGCTCTTTTAGTTCTCATGTATTAAGTATTATCTTTCCATAGACGTGCCATGTATAACCAATGTGCTTGAGGGAACCAGTATATAAGTCTGTGTATGTTTACATTCTGGTAAATCATAAATTAAGGGATACTTGTTCTTAGCACATTTCTACAGGATTATTTTATCTTTCAAGCTAAAAGAGACAGGCATAAGTATTGAGCAAAATCCTTTGAATTACAAGGATATGTTTCAAAACCACTGTGTTTATGTGCCACAGTATTAACTAGAATCTGTTATTCAGGAAAAAAACATGTTCACAATTAATTTACTAGCAGAAAAAGGTGCTCAGTAATAATAACCTAATGTCACAGAAGTAACTTGAAAAAATATGAAGCAATTTTTGAATTTACTAAGACCCTGGAAAGGGCGACTCATTTTGTTGCTGCTGAAATACGATCAGAAAATCCACCACGGATCTTTATCGTTGAGGTGTCTGCGATCGTGTAGGACTCTCACCATGTTCACTCCTGCATTATCATGGAAAGACTAACAATATTGCTGCCCAAACCATGGAGTCCCATGCCAGCCTGCACAGCCTACTCCCCCATGCCTGTAATAATCCCTGCCCTACCCTATACACACAGCTGGCTTATGGGGTGCAGAACAGATTTTTGTGAATGACCTGCTGCTTTCCCATACTGCTGGCAGTATTGGAAGAAGCATTCCTCAATGATTCAATCCCGTCTCTGCTTAGTCGCTCAGATTAAGTGACTGGCAGCCTGGAGGCATTGACTGACTGGTTACAATGCCATCCTCCACTCCAACTCACCTCCCAGGAAGTCTCACTGAGTCTTGTTTTCTGTTTGTTAGTTTGCTGTTAATCCTTACTGGAGGCTATTTTTCCATTTATCTTTTAGAGCATTGAGCAAGCTAGCCTTTGTAACATAGTGAAAGCTGCACACAGAGATTTACAGCTCGGAGCTATCGATGACTGCCTCCATTCTTATCCAGAGTGATGCTTGTGGAGACCTCATCTGACAAGTGGGCCTAATTCTGGCCAGAGAGCAGCCAAGCATACTGGGGTGTGACAGAACTCACCTGTGCAGAGTGGGGACATTCTGGTTGTTTCTAGTCTCTTGCACCCACAGCCATTTGCCAAACAGTGTAAGCAACATCGCTTTGGGTTATCTGCTGTCAACAGAAGCCTTGCCAAGTGTCATGTGTGTCCACATCTCAAACAGATATTTCCTAATCGCCTCCCAAGAGTTATAAACAGCTCACTCCCAACCTTTGCTACAAGGGTCAGCATCCATGCCTTGGAGGGGCCTGATTCTAAACCTACAGATAATGCATGCTCACTACTGAATAATTAGAAACCCACCTTGGTAAGAAGAAATAGTTCCTGTGTCCAGAGCAACACGCCTCACAGCGATGGATTCAAACCTGCAGATCCACCACACAACTCTCATTTCTGCAGCACCTGCCAGTTAGTGTGTGGAACTGGGGCCAGAGAGGCGGCCAGGGAGTGGAGGGGGGCAGAGTGAGCTGGAAGGAGACAGAGAGGCCAGAGGGGCTCCAGGAGGCCAGGTTGGGCCACAGTGGACAAGAGCACAGGCTCATCTGTCTCCTTCTGTGGAACTGTATCAACCATGAGTCATGATCTCCCCCCTTTTCACAGATGGGGAAACTGAGGCATTGTCACAGGGCAGAGTGCAACACCTTACCTCACCTTTGAGAGGCTCCCATGAAAATACTGACTGTGCTGCCCTAAGCAGTGTTGATCAATGGATAGTGCGTCGGACCTCGGACTGAAGGGTCCCAGGGTTGATTCCCTGTGGGGGCTCATGCGGGGGTTGCAGGCTAGGTCCCCAGTGTGGGGCGTGCAGGAGGCAGTTGATCCATGATTCTCTCATCATGCATGTTTCTCTCTCCCCCTCCTTCTCCCTCCCTCTTTGAAATAAATAAATAAATATATTATTTTTAAAATGTACTGACTGTCCCAGAAGGTGAAAAATCCACGTTATTTCTGGGACCCCCTGGTGGGCGTCGGGTTGGGTTCGTGAGCCACCGCCAGGCCCAGCCAGAGGCCCCTGCGGATCTCAGAGGAACCACCCTCCCACCTCCACCCGCCTCCTGCCCCGCCCAGTCCCTCCCGTTCCGTTCCTTCGGTTGCCGCCCATCCCAGCAGGTCCTCTTGATTTCACTTCCGGTGGGAGTCGCCTCTGCAGCCCGCAGGTCTGTGCACCCCAATGGCCCGCCTGGGCCCCTCCCAAGCAAAGTCCCTGGGGCCCTACTGGTGGCACCGAGAGGGACCTCCCCCCAACAACCCACCTCGTTGGGACAGACACTCAGGTCCTGATCCAGGAAGGTGACAGCAGGACAGGGGCAGCCTGGGAGGTGCCCGCAGGTGGAGGAGGGAGCAGGTGACCTCAGCTGAGCCGTTTCCCACCTACTGGGCATGAGCTCGGGGCCTGCCCCACGGCTGCGCGCGCTCCAGCGACACCTGGGCTCCAGGGAGGTAGGGCGGGTTCCGTCCATGGGCCTGGGCTCAGGGGTGGAGCCAGGGACAGCTGAGCTCGGAGAACAGGGAGCACGGCCGGTGTCGCACCGACACTGAACAGTGGTGCACACAAGGCGAGGGTGGGTGGAGGGGAGGGTCCCATGGGGACGGATGGGGAAGGGGTCAGCGTGGTTGGTGAGCTGCATTCAGTGGACCACACTGCAGCCTCTGAAAGCCCCACCCCGGGGACATCCCCCAGGGCTGTTTGCTCCAAGTGTTGCCTCCTGGAAGCTGGTGTGGACACCAGGCTTGTCCTGTCCCTCTCTCCTGGCCCAGGGCAGAGGCATGGAGCCCGTCCGCAGCCCGCTGACCACACATGTGCTGGACACTGCCTCAGGGCTCCCAGCCCAGGGCCTCTGCCTCTGTCTGTCGAGGCTCGAGGACCACAGCCAGCAGTGGACAGAACTGAGGAGGAGGTAGGTTTGGGGTAGCACTGCGTCCAGAGCCCCCCACGGCCCCTGCCCACTCCTGAAGCCTCTCCCATCAGGGTCAGGGGTCAGGCTCAGCTGGTGAGGCCTGAGGAGGAATGGGAAGGGTTTCCCAGCAGCACAGGGCACTTTCTCCTTTATTCTCGCTGCACCGAGACCCTGAGCCAGAGGCAGGGACAGCCCGCACCAGCCGGCCGCTGTGCTCGTCGCCGCCCTGGCTTCTGCCCACGCTCACCTCCGCTGGGGAGGCCCAGCCCAGGCTGGCATTTTGGCACATGGTGGCCCTGTGAGCAGGGGGCAGGCTCTTCTGGAGGTGGCAGTGGGGAGCGGGGCCCCAAAAATCCAGGGCCTGAGGTCGTGGAGCTGGTTCCCTCCCCGTTCACTCCTCACAAAGGCTGAGGGCCCAGCTCCCACCTGCAGGTCAGCAGCTGTAGTCTTGGAAGAGCACATGGAGTCCCGGAGAGGTGGGGGGGGGGGTGTCACAGGACCCATTCCCAACCCCCAAAAGTGCAGGTAAGCGGTGTTCTCTGTGACCACAGTGCAAGCTCACTTGCCCGCACAGCTGGGGACGTGGGGTCTGAGCACCACGGCACGGGGGCGAGTGGTGCACCTGAAACAGGAACTGATCCCGAAAGCCACACACAATATACGACATGACGTCCAGGTTATAAAAACCATAGGAACCGTATAATCCACCTCGCACTGTTTTCAGTTTATAAATGAGACTTGTAAACAGAGAGCGTCTGGAAATACAGGTCAAATGAAGTGACGGCTGGTCCCGGGGTGGATTGTGGGGGTTTCCCCTTTCCTGCTTCTCGTGCTGGCCAGCAGCTGTTCCGGAACCCCGGGCACTAGTCTCCCCCAGTCAGGCTGCAGGGGCATCTGAGGCGGCCAGGGGTGGAGACCCAGAGAGCCAGGCAGGGTGCACCTCGTCCCCTCGTCCCCACAGCTACACCGACCCTGACGGCCGCTGTCCTGGGCTCCTGCTGCCCGGCCAGATGAAGGCGGGCACCTACAAGCTGACCTTCGACACCGAGGGCTACTGGACGAAAAGGGGGCAGGACAGCTTCTACCCGTATGTGGAGGTGAGGGCACAGGCTGGCATGGGGTGGAGGCCTGTGATTCGCCGCGACTCCAAGGTCCTGCAATAGGCAGTGCCCCTCCCCCCTCTCCCAGGGCAGTGCCCCTCCCTCCTCTCCCAGGGCGCTGGCAGGCAGTGAGTTCACCTGCTTTGAACTCCCAGGAGAAAGGTGTCCCTGCCCTGGCCCTGGTCAGGCTGTGGGGGGCAGGATGGAGGTTGACTCAGCCCCTGTGGACACAGGTGTTGAACAAGCCCCACCCAACTCACTGGGCCGAACCCTTCGGCCTCCCTCTTCACCGGACCCCATTTCAGGATGGACCCCTGAGGAACCTGGCAGGCCCAGGGCCCTCAAGCCAAGAGCGTTATCTAGAGGGGATTCAGCTTGTCCGCAGCCCTGGTTCCCAGTTCACGCCGGGCGCTGGCTGGTCTGGGGCTCCCGGACACCAGCCCTCGGCCCACATCCGGGCTTGTCCCTCCTGGTGCCTTCTGTCCACAGGTCGTTTTCACCATCACAGACGAGACCCACAAGTTCCACGTCCCCCTGCTGCTGAGTCCATGGTCCTACACCACCTACCGAGGGAGCTGAGCACCAGCTGGCCCGAGAGCACCAACGCCCTCACGGTGGCCTGACCTCCCAGCCCTCCACGGAGCTCCGTGCTCCTCGTGGGGCCTCGGGTCCCGCTTCCTGGGGGAGGTTCTGGCCCCCCAGGTCCTAGTGGCACATGACGTGGGCATCAATAAAGTCGCTGTGGCACCCGCAGGCTGCCTCGGTCACGGGGCAGAGCTGTGCTGGTGCTGCCCAGCCTGAGGCGTGTGTATGGGGGTGGGGGTGGGGGCAGCTGGGAGGAAGACAGACTGGCCCTGCTCCTGCCAGTCGTGCACCAGGACACGCAGCAAACACGAAAGCCTTCATTGGCTGACCCAACCAGTAAAACACACCTGTTGTCCGTGGGGGTGAAAAAGGGGGTGCCAGGCAGGGCGAAGTCCTGGGTGGGGGCTATGTTGGGGTGCTCACAAGTCCCGCAGGGCCCTGGCCCAGGGTCTGCCCAATCACGGCCGTCTCCAGGGGCTTGAAGCCCACGTTGTCCAGCGGGATCCCGAAGGCCAGAAGCTTCGCCTCGTAGGTACGCAGCAGGTCGCTGTGGGCCTGTGGAGACAGCGCATGTCGGGGGGCGGGGGGCGGGGGAGGGCAGGGCTCCCCCCTGGGCAAGGGCAATGCCCTCGCTTAGCACACTCAGCTCTGTGGAGGGTGGGGAGGAGGGACCACAAAGAAGACTGAGGGGGAGCACAGGGGACCCCACGTCCCAGAAGAGCTCAGTATGGGCCACAGTGCTGCCAGGTCCAGGGACCCGGTTCTGTCCCCCCTGGAGACAGGCATCTTTGAAGGGTGAATGTCGTCGGTGGCTGCCAGGGTCCGAAGCGGTGATGCCTGAGGAAACCCTGGGAGCATGGCTTGACTTAGAACAGAAACTCCGGAAGGCACACTATCCCCGCCATCCTCACACCCGGTGCTGGGCGGGTCAAGAGTTAAGAGGGGGACTGAGTGGAACTCCGGAGAGAAGGGGGGGTGGCCTGGCTCTCGCCCTTCCCTGGTTACAGGCCTCCTGATAACCAGACACAACTTGGCAGATTCTCCCAAGAGCTGCACAGGCCAGGAGTTGGCACCGGTTTTGTGGGCACAAGTGTCAGGGCCCGGAGCACCCGAGGAAGGGTGTGCGTGGGCAGGTGAGGCGGGGAGGGTCAAGCGAAGGCCCAGCGCCACAGCCTGAGGCTGCACAGCCCGGAGCTGCACAGAACGGGAGCAGCAGAAAACAAACTGTGGGCACGTCTGCGTCACCCGTGAGGTGGCTGCTCGAGGTAAATGGGCACACAGGCAGCTGCGTGTCCGTATCACCACAGGCAACGCCCAGACAGCTGTGGGGAACGCCAGGGTGGGGTGGGCGCTGGGTGCAGGGCCCAGGCTGCTGGGACTCATGGGACAGACAACAGTGGCGGCAGAAGGAGGGTTGGTGGTCAAAGAGGCCTCCGTGCAAGGCGCATTTTTGGCACAGAAATGGCAGGCGGCTTTCATCAGACTCAGGAAGGAGCCAAAGGTTAGACCTGGAACTGCTCCCCGCTTGCAGGTGCAGAGGAAGCTCCCCCTACCACCCAGAGGCCAGGTCGGTGGGCGAGTGAGGGTCAGAGTGGGAGGCAGGAGGTGGAAGAGCTGCTGGCAGAGACCAGCCCCCCTTTTCCCAGAGGCTCTCAGGCCGCCCCGGAGGAACACCAGGGGGGCAGGGCTGCACGAAGCCACAGGCAGCTGGACCCTCCGGCTAAGGAGGGAACCACAGGGTCGGGTCGGGAGATGGGGGCGTGCACTCAGGCAGGTGGGGCTCCTCCTACCTTGCAGACCCGGGCCAGCTCGTACTGCAGGTCCTTGATGGTGCTGTTCTTGGATTCCAGAACGTCCTGAGGAGAGAAAGGAGGCGTGAGCTGGAGACCTGTCTCTGAACCGAGACAGACTGGGCGGCCGTGGGTCTGGCGTCGGGGGCTCTCACGGTGACCCCAGACGTCCAGGGAAAAGCCCCATCCCTGTGTGCCCGGACGGGGAGCAGGCTGTGCGGAAAGGTGCCCAGGAAGAAAGAGAGACAGCGCCTGCCTCTGCGCGGAGATGGGTGCTGAGAAGGGAGAGGCGCAGGCCTGGTGGGTCCAACCAGGAGAGCCAAGAGCTCCCCCACGCCCGCCCTGGCCACGGGCGCAGCTGCAGGCACCCTCGTGGGTGAGACGTTTTTATCCCCTCATCATACCACTGGCGACCCCAGGGACAGAGGCACAGAATCAGGATGAGCCCCAGACTCAGGACCTCCGTGCTGCCTCCCCAGACCAGCCTCTCCGATGTGCCTGCACCGCCCCAGCCCCCGCCCCCAGCCTGTGCCAGGTGACCCGGGTCCCACAGCCACTGTGGACACTGAGCCGGGCTGCAGGGACGATCTCACCTTGGCTCCCCCAGCCCCTCCCCAATCATGATGAGTCCATCCTGCAGGTCCCTGTGGGCTCTCGGATCCAGTCTGTCCCACCCAGAACCTTCCACAGTCCTCCCCAGTCCCCAACCCAGGGACACAGCTGACAGCTTCAGAATCTCCCCCACCCAGATGGCAGCACCAAGACCCCTTATCTCAGATCACCAATTCTGTTTGTGACACCCCCCACCCCCAAATCAGGTTGGGGAGCAGAGGGACAAGGCCCACCTCCAGGTGAGAGAGGACCTACAGGTGCTGCGGGCCCCGCCTGCAAGGCAGGAGCCATCACTCCCGACGCCTCAGCTGACCGGCTGGGCTGAGAGCATGGCATCGAGGCCTCACCGGCCTTGACTGCTGCTGCGCCCCGTGCCGGGGCAATGCCAGCACCGAGGGGCGCCCTGAATAACTGGATTCAGTCAACAGATGCTCTGCCCTCTGCCCAGACGTAACTCCCCCTGGGAAGCCCTTCCTGCACCCACCACAGGGGCTCACCCCTCCCTCACTGCCCAGGTGGGACACAGCTTAGCAGCCTCCCTGCGCGTGCAGGAGATGCAGTGTCCCCCAGGCCTATGTCTGGGTCGGCTGCCGGATGCCCAAGGAGCTCAGACCCTCCAGTTCTAGAACAGGCGAGGCTGAACCCATCCTAAGCGGTAGCAGAGAGCTGAGTTCTGAGTGAGAGAGCGTGTGGGAGCCCCGCCCCAGGGCTGACCACAGTTGTTAACTGGAATGGTGGAGGCTGCACGTGCCTGGGGTCTCAACATGAGACAAGTGACCCTCCGCCAGAGCCCCTGCAGGCCACCTGCCAGGGAGGAGCACGGGCACCGTCCAGCTGCCCCCGGAGCCCACTGGGCACTTACCTCCAGCTTGCGGGATACCAGGGTCAGGGTGGCAGGGTCCAGGTTGGAGGCTGCCAGCACCTCATTGAGCTGCAGCTCCTTCTTCTCCATGGCAGCACTGAGGGCCTGCAGCTTGCGCTCCAGGAACAGGTTCTTGAAGCCCGTCTTCTGCTGCACCTCCAGGATGGCCGCCGTGAACTTGCTGTAGAGCTCGTCCCGCTCCCGCTGCACCTGCAGGGACGCCTCCGCTGGGCCATCGCGCTGGCACGAAGCCCTCCCACTCCGGCCCCTGGGCCAGGACACACCTTCCACTGGGCCGTCTACACGTGTCCACCCACCACCAGGGGAGCCCGCGACCTCTCTGCTTAACCCCTCCTGCCTCAGGCTACCGTAGCCTGCAGCCCCCTCCGAGCGCCTTTGAAGGCGAGTGCCATCTGATGCTCTCCTGGGCATTCCTGCACATCAGTGGGAGGAACCTGGCCCAGGTGTGTCCTGCTCTGGCCCAGGTCACCTGCACTAACAAACAGGGCGCAGGTGGCAATGCTCGCCCTGGGCAGACCCCGGACACTGCAAGGAGGGCCTCTCAGGCTCGCTGGAAATCCAAGAAAAGCACATTCAGTAAGACATTCTCCACCAACCGCACGTCAGCAGCGTTTGGGATTCGTGAAGTTGGTGCAGCAGGCAGTGGCCCACTTGGGGTGAGATCAGCACTAGGAACGGCCCTCTGGGCAGGCGATCTGAAACCTGACTGCAAACCTGGCCCAGTAATCCCACCGCCAGGGACTGACTTTCCTAAGGAGGCACCCACAGCTGCACAGATGAGCTGACACTAGAAGCTGAGCAGGGCGTCCCAGGGCACCAGCTGCATGGATGGCAGCACCCCCCAGGAGCACGGGCGACACCAGAACGAGCTGCTGTGCAGGTGCGCTCTGCAAGCCACAAGACAGACCTGCGAGATGGAAGGTGCTGCGTCTGAGGCAGGGAGTCCCACCCACATTGGACACACAGGAAGAGCCGGGCGGAGACTCGGAAGCTGGTCCCACTTGTGAGGATCAGCGCTGAGCAGCAGGGGAACCTTCTTATTTTCACTTAGACTCAGGCCTCCATGACTTCCTCCCAGGTGCACACCGTAATTTATGCTAGATGCATGTGTGTGGAGGGAAAAGATGCTGGCTGGAGAGGCCAGGCTCTTTGTGTTTCAGAAGGGAGCCTGAGGGGCCAGGTGGGCAAACTGCTCCCCACCAGGGATCTGCTGAGTGAGACCTGGGCCCTCCACAGAGGGTGCCACGGGCTTCCTCGAGAGGCCGCGTAGGAGAAGCGGCAACAGGACCTCCTGGAACCAGTCTCGGCTGGGCTGCTGGCTGCTCACCTGGATAAACCGCTGCTCCAGCACCTCGTGCTCCCACTGCAGGCTCTTGAGGTCTTTCTCGGTGACTTTCAAGCGGGCCTTTGTGCACTGCAGAGAGGAGGGGCGGGCACAGGAGGCACTCGGATTCAGGCATGAACACCTGGAGGCTCCTGGAGATGGCAAGGCCAGGAGTAATCTCCAGGAAGAACTGGCTCAAAGACACAGTGGCTCATCCCCATCAGGGCGGGTGTGGGCACCGACTCTACAGGCCTCCCCCCCACCACCCCCATCTCCACTCACAGAAAATGGGAGATTCAGACGCCCTCCTGCCCTCACGGCCAAGCCCTGCACAGGCCCCAGGAGGCATCTCACGGATGTCTCTTCTCTCCTGAGCCCAGGAGGAGCCAAGGAGAGAGGTGAATGCGGGCGATACTCACAATCAGGATCTGCTTGTCCCTTTCGTGGTCACTCAGTTTCTTCTGCATCTCGCTCATCTCATCCCGGGCTTTCTGCAGCGGGTCCGCCAGGCGCCGGTTCTGTGCAGACACCTCCAGCATCTCCTTCTCCAGGTGCTCCTCCTTCTTCCGCATGTCTTCCATTTGCTCCTATAGGCCCAGGAGTGGACAGGAGGGCTCAGCAGGCAGCACCAGGGCTGGGAGCCCACCTGCCACAGGCAAGTCCTGCCACTGTGGGCACGCAGGCCAACTGGCCTGTTTTGTGGAGACACACACACACCTACTCTGAATGTTCTAGGAATGAGGTTTTCAGGAGATTACGCTTTGTTCAGTACACCGTGAGGGCATTCTGCACTGTGGAAACCCCATCCCTGGCAGCATGTGGGTGGCAATGACAGCCTCCAACCACAGTCCTGCCTGAGCCTTTACGCTCAGAACTGACACTGTCCTACTCACTCTCCGACTCCACATCAAGGCAACAGCCTGTTTTCAGCTTCAGGTATAGAGAGGTTACATCCCCTGTGCATCTCAATCAAGGACAGTGAAGGGCATTATCGGGGAGATTGTCGCAAGGGATAATGACGTCTGGTGGGCAAAGAGCTGTGTGTGGACCCGGCGTGGCCCCAGCACCTTGAGGGAGTTGATGAGGGCCAGGTTGTTGAGGGTGATGTCGTTGTAGTAGTTCTTCATGTCCGTGAAAGCCTCCTCGTGCCGCTGCATCAGCGTGCTGATCTGGCCGTTCTTCCTCTCCTCCACTTCGTGGATCTCGGTCTTTCTCCGCAGGTCGAGCTCGTCCCTCAGCATCTTCATCTTCTTGTCATACTTGGCCTCAATCTCTGGAAGGCAGCAGCGCCCCCCGCAGCTGAGCAGAGAGCAGCCGGCAGTGCCAGTGCCGCGCGCGCTCACCTGCCCGGGAACGGGGCGGGTTCCCGTGGCTTCTCCTGCTGATGCTCAGAGGGCGCCTGAGGCACACACCGTGCCTGCTGTCCTCTGCCCCTGGCAGTCATCGCCACTCCACCCCTGCAGGGGGCTCCCAATAGCTCGATGTCAGCCCATCCCGGGGTCACTAGCCATGACCCCTGTGGCCATCCAGTCACAACCCAGGGCTTTGTTCCTAAAACTAGACAGGCCGCCTCAGGCCGGGAGCCATGGGAAAGACTAAGAACACTGCCCCCCGCTCCCGGCCACCAATTTCTGCCAGGAGTGGGGACGTGGGTGCTGACCACAGCCTCCACCAACTGACATAGAAAATACTTGGTTCTGGGGTGCTGAGAGGTCCATCGGCCGTAAAAACGACCAAGCTCTTTCTCCTCGCCTATCTGGGCTGTGCGGACCGGTGTGCCAGCCCTGAGAAGATAAGCCCCGGAGATGAGCCCCTTCCTGATGGGACGGCACGCGGGAAGGAAGACACTGACCTCGCACTTGCCTCTCAAAGTCATTCCGCAACTTGGTGATCTCCTCGGTGTGTTTCTGCAAAGGCGGAGGCAGGCAGTTACGAGAGGACGGAGAATCCGCTCGGCGAACCCTCTGCTGCTCTGGCGGGGACCTCTGCGCCCAGTGCACAGACCACACCCAGAACAACATGGATTTGGTAGCTCCCACACGGCACGCTCACATGGCTGAAGCCAG
The DNA here is from genome assembly GCA_011751065.1 of Lasiurus cinereus. Lineage (NCBI taxonomy): Eukaryota > Metazoa > Chordata > Mammalia > Chiroptera > Vespertilionidae > Lasiurus > Lasiurus cinereus. Next base: position 163,723 of record JAAGEH010000352.1, on the reverse strand, counting down.
CTCTGAGCTTGTAAAAACGTTAACAGAGATCCTAAGGACTGACAGCAGCCGGCGGCCCCTTGCTGGCCTGCCTGTGGGAGAGAGCCATGGCCACATCTCCCAGACCTGCAGGCTCCACGAGGGGCCTGCTCACACACGCTAGCAGTGGCTTAGAGCAACGGTAAGAATCATTTCAGTAGATGGCTCTTGCATACAATTCTGAACATAAAATGATAATTATTTCTATAGCACTTCAGCGGCTGTGTGTTTCCAAATGCACCTGACGTACATGCAGGGGAACCCTGACGGATTTTACTCATGTCAGTTTGCTGCTCAAGTCGGAGCCAGAATTCTGTACTCGACACCAAAGCAGATCTGCTTAGCTGCCTGCTTTTCAACGAATATTTCAGTTAATTGCCAACATGCAGGAGTTTCTAAACACACACGTGACTTCCCAGTTGCTGTTCAGCACCCGGCGGCCAACGGAGGTACCCACCAGCCGCAGGTTCTTCACCACCACCTCGTTGGCCAGCTCCTGCTCCTTGAGCTCCACCTTCAGCGCCCGCATGTCCTTACGCAGCGTGCCCTCCTGCGTGCGGTGCTCCTTCTGGGCCAGCTTCATGGCCACGGTGCCCTCGGCCTTCATCTCCGTCAGGTTGTTCTGGTGCTCGTACAGCAAGTGCTTCACCTTCTGCTTGTAGACCTGTGGGCGGGAGAACTGCCACTTGCTCACCGGCACCCACACCCACACACACACCTGCACCTGCATGCTCACCTGCAAACACATGCAAACACAGGCTCACCCACACCCACACACACCTGCACACCCATGCTTACCGGTAAGCACATTATCTTTTATAAAAAAAGACCTTTAGGTTCCCAGGGTGAAGGACACAAACCAAGGGTTGTGACCCCAAAGCCGGGAGATAAAATGCCGCTCACCTGACCCAGCACCATAGCAGTGACCCAGGGGGACAGGCGGGGGCGCCCCACTCACCTTGATCTCCACCTGGTGCCGCTCCTCGGCCTCCTCCATCTCCCGGTCTTTGTTGCGCAGCTCAGCCTTCTTCTCCTCCAGCTGCCTCCGGGTGATCTCCCAGAAGGTGTGGATCTTGTCCCGCTCCAGCTGGAAGTAGTTGCGCTCCTCCCGCTCTCGGTCCAGCTCCTCGCGGATGCGGTTGATGTGGCCCTCCACCTGCAGGCCCAGCAGAGACTCTGAAGGACCCAGAAGGGCCCGTCCAGCCCAGGGGCACATGGGAGGAGAAAGGCAAGCAGGAGGGAGGGGCCACTCTCATCTAAAAATCCTTAACAGCTGAAAGCAAGGGGGCAAAAACACAGTGCCTCTGACTCGAGCCTCCACAGAAGACAACTTCCTCCATCACGGGCCCTTCGTGCCACTCAGAGTCTGGTCCTGGTTCAATCCCAGCTCAAGGCACAGGCCCCAGGGGGCAGGCTCCATCCCAGTGTGGACGTGCAGGAGGCAGCCAATTGATGATTCTCTCTCTTCCTTCCCCTCTGAAATCAATAAAAGCATATATTAAAAAATTAGAAAATAGGCAGCCCCAGAGTGGGACGCACAACTGTTCAGGGGCCTGTCTGCAGCTGCCTGGCTCTCACTGCCACCTGGACCCCGGGCCCTGGGCCCTGGCACTGGCCGTGGCCGCGGTGTCCCTGCCACCACAGACCCACCACTGCAGGTCAGTGTTGTCTTCACAGGGACAGGAAGTTCACGGGGAGGAAGAAAGGGCTCAATTGTTGGGGCGACACAGCGTGCAGCCAGCGATCTCTCCAGAACACAGACTGGACCCCACCACCCTCTGCTTCCGCTGGTTTCCCCGCAGGGACCGTTCTCGCTGAACGCCATTAACGGGTTCTGAAGCTGTGAAGACAGATGAGTGTAAGGAGACCAATGTTACCGCTGGCTAAGTAACACCAGAGCCAAGTTCCTCTGGCGTCTCATCCACGTTGTAAGATAACGTTATTTAAGGACCTGCTGTGAAACAAAGCCACTCTTACCATCCAGGGCCCTTGCTCAACATCCAACTTCGGCTCCTATGACTCTGTTAGTCTGCTTTGTATTTATCTTTTATCTTAAAACTATCCAGAGGCAGTAAGGGTTCTGACAGCAACGCCAGTCGACACAGAGCCCGCAGGTCCGTGGCAGACGCACACAGGCAGTCCCGTCGTCAGAACACGGAGGCTGGAGTGGGCACCAGTTTACTCCCGTGATTGGCCATGTGCTGCAGTTCCCAGGAGCCTTTTAATTAAAATTGTGGTTATACAATTACGTTATCTAGCCCCTGCCTTCGTCAAGGAGGACACGTGGATGAAAATAATCCCTAATGTTTCATGGTAAATACACAGGAACACTATGCTGCATGCACTAAGAGAACAGCGCCGTGGCGTCGGATGAATGAAGGGGTAAAACTGAAAGGGAATACAAAAAAATGAAAAATGGCTTTTATACCAGAAAAAAACAAAAACATTTCCTTCCGAATTCTTACCACCCTAAAAAAAAAGTTCTTCAGTACTGTGCCTGAGCGCTTTGGAGCCGATGGAGAGGGGGAAGGATATGCTGGTCCAAACACAACTGCAGGAGCCAGAATGGGGCAGGTGAGCACAGAGCGGAGGGCAGGATGAGGGGTGCACTGGCCTGACAGAGGTTCATGCAGACAAACAGCCAGAGAGATGAGATGGAACAGTACCCCCCACCACCCACCCACTCCACCCCAGGACTGGACCAATGCACAGGGCCAGCCTGCTCACCTGCTCCTTGGTCATGTCCTCCGGAGCAAGCCCATCAACAATGGGGGTTGCTTTGCCCTTCCCTTTCTTTTTGGGCGCCTGTGGTTAAAAGAGAGAGGCGTGGTTCAGGAAGGGAGGCTCGGATCCCTCCTGGTCATTGGGGAGGGGAGTACTTGCCTGGAACCCCCCTCTCCTGCTCACTGTCTTATGCACCCCCTTACCCCCCTGCGCCCAGCAGCACATCACTCTACCCTAAGCTCCTACCCTTAACCACACGCACATTCTCTGCTGACACCTTTGGGGCAGCAAGAAGGAGAAATCTTCCTTTTCAGAAGAGAACATTTTTCCTTTTTCCCTCAGAAAGGAAGGGAAATGGGCCAAATCCACTCCTTCATACACGGCAGAGACTGCCTTGGTGTGGATGCAAAATGTACTTGCCCTCAAAAGGGAGAACCCCAATCCCAGTGTCAGATGTGAGCTCATTGGCTATCATGTTTGGTAACCGCCACAGAGAGAGATGCAGGAAACTTCTGACATGTGTTGGCAGAAATGCCTCGATAGCGATGAGCAGGATGATGAGATGAGACTATCTTGGTTCAAAATACAAAACTCCTTCGGAGGGCCCGGTGTGGGGAAGGACAGCAGACAGCACCCACCCACCAGGGGTCTCTCCACGGTTCACCACGCGCAACGGCCCAGCCGCCGCTCCTCCTTTTACCAACTCTGACCAACTTCCACCCCACTCCCTTCCAGAGCAGACCCTGAATTTCCAAATCCTTATCCTCGGCCCTCACTTCTCTCAACGGTCCGTGGCCCGTATCTGTGCGTGCCTTTCTGTGTCTGTAACGTTTTTTGTGTGTCTATATCTCTCCGTAACATCTTCATGATTACCAACAGAATTATGTGGAAGTCTCAGGAACAGAGAGGAACAAAAAGAATATCCTATTCCTCAAGCTAGCAATACCTAGAAGTATTTTGGTGGCCCTCATCCAGTTGATATTCAAACACCCATCAACGGAAACCTTCGCTCCCAATGTCCTCTTTAATCCTTCGACTCCAAGAAGTCCACCCATCAGGGGTCCCTCGGGGACATTCACAGCCAAATGCAGCGGCTCCCCACGGAGACATCCTCTCCGCCAGCAGCCTGCCCCATGCATCTGTCTGGAAATTGAGTTACTGACAAATCCTACATGGGGTGGGGTGGCGGAGGGGAGCAGCAGCTGACGGCCCCGTCACAGGAGAGAGACAGATGAGGTCTGACTGCTCCCAGCCTCTCCCAGGAACCAGCAGTTCTGCACGGCAGGGCCTGCCCTGGGCGCCCAAGGCACTGGACATTCTGTCCAGGACCCCTTGCTGCAGAGAGACCTGCAATCGCCCTGCCACGCCCTAGGGTCTCCATCACGGAGACTAGAGGTCCTGGGTTCTCCCTGCACCCCACTGTCCATCCCGGAGACTAGAGGCCCTGGGTTCTCCCTGCACCCCACTGTCCATCCCGGAGACTAGAGGCCCTGGGTTCTCCCTGCACCCCACAGTCCATCCCGGAGACTAGAGGCCCTGGGTTCTCCCTGCACCCCACTGTCCATCCCGGAGACTAGAGGCCCTGGGTTCTCCCTGCACCCCACCGTCCATCCCGGAGACTAGAGGCCCTGGGCTCTCCCTGCACCCCACTG
>JAAGEH010000352.1:137249-148425 GCA_011751065.1 Lasiurus cinereus | reverse complement strand
AGGTTGGCCGACTGTAGGAAGTTGCTGTGGGAGCGCACTGGCCACCAGGGGGCAGCTCCTGTATTGAGCATCTGCCCCCTGGTGGTCAGTGTGCATCCTAGCGACTGGTTGACTGGTCATTCGGTCACTGGTCGTAATGGTCACTTAGGCTTTTATATATATATAGAGAGAGAGAGAGAGATGGCACGGGTTTTTGGGCTCAGTCATTCCACAAACATGTATGATGCACCTACCGTGTACCTGGCACATAGTAGGTGGACAGCATATGGTGCATGTCCAAAGCCATCCTGGCTTTGCCCTTTAATGCCAGCCCAAATCAGCCTTTGTTCCCATTGAAGATTTTAAAAATTGAGATATGTCACATGTGCTAAAATTCACTCTTTTAAAATTTACAATTTAGTATTGTTAGTACTTAAAGTTGAACTTAAGATTGTTCAACTTAATGTTAGTTTGTTTGCTTTTTACTTTACAATGGCAATCAGCGATAAGCATTCAGTAGAAACTGTACTTTGAATATTCAGTTTTGATCTTTTCCAGACTAGTGATACAATACTGTCTCTTGTGGTGCTGGGCAGCTATTGGCTAATGTACGTGTTCTTCTGAGCATGTTTGAGATGGTCTGGACTAAGCTATGATGTTCAGTACATTAGGAGACTTAAATTCATTTTTTTATTACAATACTTTTTCTTTTTTAATCCTTACCCAAGGATATTTTTCCCATTAGTTTTTTAGAAAGAGTGGAAGATAGGAGAGAGAGCAACACCCATGTGAGACAGATACATCAATTCATTGCCTCCCACATGCCCCTGACCAGGGCCAGAAGCCTGCAACTGAGGTACATGCCCCTGACCGGAATCAAACCTGGGAACCTTCAGTCCACAGGCTGACACCCTACCCAATGCACCACACTGGCTAGGGCTACTTACAATATCTTCAACTTACAAGTTTATCAGGGTATAACACCGTCATAAGTTAGGGAGCATCTGTATTCCCAAAGTTGTGCAACCATCTGGATTTGCCTGTCTGGATGTTGGCACAAATGGTGTCAGACTATGTGGCCTTTTTGTGCCTGGCTTCTTGCACCCACCCTGTTTTCAAGGTTCACTCATGCGATAGCCAGTGTCAGAGCGCTGTTCCTTTCTGGGACTGAGTAGTATTCCAGTGATGGATGGGCCCTGTTTTGTGGATCCGTCATCCATTGATGGACATTTGGGTTGGCTTTCACTTTTGCCTTTGGTGACGCTCAACGCTGCTGTGAACATTTGCATACAGGTATTTGTGTGCATGTGCTTTTGGTTCTTTTGGGTTTAAGTGTAGGAGTGGAATTGCTGGACTGTGCGGTGACTCCGCATTTAATAGTCCGACTGTCTAGCACCATGGCCACATGCTTTACATGCCAACCTCAACCCTGACCTTCCTGGGTTCCTCTGGCATCTGCAGTAGCATATTGACTCTTAATCTCCCTTTCCGTCACAATCACCTAGCCCAAGGATCAGTGTCCTTGATGGCAGAAGCTACATCTTCTGCCCCCACCACTTGGAGACAGATCAGGGCACCAGGATTTACAGAGGCCACTGTCAAAAGGAGATGGAAAAGAGTCAGAAGACCAGACACACACTAGATGCCGTTGACTCTATGGCACATAGACGCTCTGCTGTTTCTGGGATGTTGGAATTTTATACCATGTGCTTCTTACGGTCAGTGCAACAGGCCATGCTGCCCGTGCAGTCTGTCCCAGGGTCTGTCCGAGGCTCCTGCCTCCCTCTATCTATAAAGAGGCCCATGGATGCTCCCAGTCCTCCTTCCCTGATGGAAGGGCTGGGAGTGTGCTCTTTGGTTGAGGTCCTGCTGGTTCCATCCAGCCCCCATCTTAGCACCTGTGGTCTGCATCTTTCCCCCCTGGACTATGTCACTGAAAGTGCACATAGATGGTGCCCCTCTCAGCTCCAACCCTCTGGCACTTCCCCAGCTTGCTTGGAGTAGCAGTCCACATCGACGTGACGCACCCCACTCATGTCTCCCAGGCCTGGCCCTGCTCCCCTCAGGTGCGACGCAGATCCCGCCCACCTTCAGACCCCAGCAGAACTGCCCCTCCCCCCACTGCTCCCCAGCATTGCCCGTCCTCAAGGGTGGGGTCATCCACTGGGCTCATGCTATGGCAGAGTGTGCACTCAGGAAAGCGTTGTGGTTGGGTTGAGGAATGAATGAATGGGCGCTTTCTTGTCTAGAGGAGGGCCCCACCCAGCAGCAGAGGGACAGGGCAGCCATGAGCAGACCCCTGCCTCTGTCTTTCCATTTTACAGAAGTCGGCTTTCGCCTGGGGAGGGCCCAGAAAACATCCAGCTTTCCTGCGGGCACAGGCAGGGGTCTCCTCCCTCCTCTGCCCCTGCTCCCAGCCCTGCACCAGGACCGGGATGTCCCCTGGGCGGTGCCTGCAGGGAGCTGAGCCCCTCTAAAGCACAACGTTCAGCACTCAGCATCCCGCCCTCATGGCGACGTCCACTTAGGGAGCAGAGCACTGGGCAGTGCCTGGCACAGAGCAAGTCTGAAACCGAGAGGCATTGTCATAGTTATCAGCCCAGAGCCTCCAGCCCAGTCACCCCCACAGGTCAGGTGTGGGATGTCGCAGGGTGTGACAGGCCCCAGACACCTCGACCAGGTGCTGCGCTTCCTTTGATGACACAAAGCCCAGTGTCCTGCAGACTCAGCCTCCCAAGGGCTTCCTTGGCCCAGCGCCCCCAGCACAGAGCAGGGTCCGAATCTCATCTCCCTTGGCCTCTGGGCGGAAAGGTGTCCTTGCCAGGCGGTGAGGGCCAGGACAGGGGTGGGTGTAACTCTACACGCGAAGGATGCTCAGAAGCCTCACTCCTGATGCGGCAGAGGTAGAAACCGGATCTCTGGCCTGTCCGGCATGGCTTGCCCACGTGAGGGCAGCAGGGTGCCAAGCTGGGCACCTTCCCTCAGCCCCGGGCAGGGCGGGTGGTGTCTGTCCCGAGGCCAGGCGCACTGCGCCGCTCTGCAGCTGTAAGCCGGGACCCTCCAGACCCACGTGGTGGCGGGCGTCCGGGCTGCTGCCTGCAGTGGGGAGGACAGGCCATCCGCACAGGCAGCTGTTGGCACCGGGAGCCCCAGCGGGGCCCCTCGTTGTGACAGCAGCAGCTGCTCCTGGGGCCTCATCCGCCCCGACTCTGGCTTCCCCCCGAGGCGTCGCAAAACCCCGCTGGCCGGTCCCTGGAGCCCACCTGCTTGGCTGCGGGGTCATGTGGGAGCCTGTGTTGCTCGTCCCAGCGCCACCACACACCGCCCTCCAGGGGCCTCCTGTCCTCACCTCACAACAGACTTAAATGTGGAAAACGAGGAGCCTCCTCCGAGGAGCCCCCACCTCGTCTGGGGTCCTGGTCCGAGGCTACCCTGAGCACCCTGCTCACTGTCCAGCAGCCATGAGGCAACTTCTCAAGTCCTCCTGCCTGTGTCCCGGGAGGAGGGAACCCTGTCCGTCCTCCCAGGTAAAGCCTTCTGTCTTTTGCAGAAATAGTCAAGGAGATTGAGGTGCCACTGGCTGCCCTGGAGGTCCCAGCCCCTGGGACAGGGGACAGCGTCCACTTGCCTGTGGCCGAGGAGGAGGTGGGAATCCCAATACCGGCACCAGGGTTCCTGCAGGTCACAGAACGGAGGCGTAAGTACGGGGGAGCGGCCTGGCATGCTCCAGGGGGACCTGTGACCCTCAGGCTGTGGGGACCAGGGGCCACAGCCTGTCCAAACACTCCCCCAGTGTGGGGAGCACTGAGCTCCTCAAGCTTTTGGCTCGCTGGGCCTCAGCTGTACCATCTATAAGTGGGGCTCCCCAGAAGGCGTTTGGTCCCGAGTGTGGGGAGCAGAGTTGGGGGTCTGGCTGTCCCCTCTTATTGGGGACATGCTGGCCTTTACCCAGAGCTCCGGGTTTCCCCTGGGCCTCGTGGGGGAAGGAGCCGTGCAGATGACTGCACCAGTGACATGGCCCCTGCCCTCAGAGCCTCTCAGCAGTGTGTCCTCCCTCGAGGTGCACTTTGACCTTCTGGACCTCACCGAGCTGACCGACATGTCCGACCAGGAATTGGCCGAGGTCTTTGCTGACTCTGATGATGAGAACCAGACCACTGAATCACCAGCTGGTGAGGCCAACGTTGGGACACAGTGGGCATTGGGGGGAGATCCTGGGGCCTGGGACCACTCAACACTGCTCCCTGGAATCCCTTTTTTAAAAGTAATTTTATCTCGGTTGTGTTTAAGTATTTGCTACCACAGCGCTGTTTCATTCCACATGTCTGCATTCTACATATCTATGTGCCTCCTGTCTCCACTACCCGCCTCAGCTTTTCAAACACCACCCAAGGCCAAGGCACAGACCCACTGAAGGAAGAGTTTACTCAATGGCCACACGTTAAGCACGATTGGCTGGAGCACCGTCCAGCACCCCAAAGGGTCACCGCTTCCTTCCTGATCAGGGCACATACCAAGGTTGCGAGTTCGATCCCCAGCCTGGCTGGGGCAGGTGGGAGAGACAGCCGATCAATGTTTCTCTCTCCCTCTTTCTCTCCCTTCCCCTGTAAAAATGAATGAACATGTCCTCAGGTGAGGATTTAAAAAATAATCTAAAAAACAGTCACAAGTTAAGCTGAACACAGAGGAGGTGCCCTTCACCCACCCTGGCCCCAGCTCCGGGTAGCCTGAATCGGTGTCCGCTTTGGTTCCCAAGGAAGAGCTGTCCTTGGCCCAAGACCCCAAAAGCCTCAGAAATGGCAGCCAGTGGGGTGAGTGGGACCAGGACATTCCTCTCTCCCTGATCAAACCCCATGCAGGCCGGGGGTTCAGACCCACATGTCCTCATTGTGGGCACTCATTCTCTAAATGCCCAGCGGACCACACACAAGGACCCAGCCCAGTAGCTTTAGGAGAGACGCTGGATTCCAGGCCATGCTGACCCTACCCATGTTCCCCACAGGCCTGCACCCCCTGCCCCGGGCCGGCTGTCTGCGGTCCCCGTCCTGGACTCGGACCAGGGCCGAACAGAACCGCGAGAAGCAGCACCTGGGCGACCCTGAGCGGCAGCCGGCGCTTGTGGACACGTTCCTCACTGTGGAGAGGCCCAAGGAGAACTAGGCCAGGCAGCCCCGAGGCTCAGGCAGAGGACATGTGATGTTGTGGCTCCGTGGACACTCTGCCCACCCCACGTGGCTCCGGGGCAGGGTCTCAAGGCACCCAGCACAAGCACAGCCCAGTGACCTGATGTCCAATTCCTTCTTGGTCCCTGGATCAGGGCTGACCATGCCCGGGGATGAGACAGGAGTGGACTGGGCCTTCTGGAACCTTCTGTCCCCAGGACTGGTGCTCTCATCTGTCACAGGGTTCCCAAGTGGAAGCTGGGTGACGGGGGGATCTGAGCAGATGACTGCCGCTCTGCAAAGCCCTGGGGTCTAGCCAAATGCTGGTGGAAGAGCCTGTCCTGCAAACTTCCACCTTTGTTCCCATCCTGTCCCCTCCCAGCCACCCAGGGAGTAGTGCCAGCAACGGGGCCTTTGCCAGGCCCCGAGACCCTGCTCGTCCTGGTCCCTGCAAGACAGCGGGCCCACCCTCCTTAGCTCAGAACACCAAACACGGCGCGATGCCGCAGACTGCGTGGAGGTGGGCCGCCTGCTTCCGGTCCCGTGCCCATGCTGTCCCCATCCCTTATCGATACACATCCTGGCCCACGGGGGTTGGAGGTGGGCGAGAACGTGGGCACAGCGCCTGGCCCCCACATCAGGCCACCAGGCTTGGCCGCTCCCAACTCTGCTTTCTATGTGCTGAGGGACAGACAGGACAGGCTTTGGGTCTGACTGCAAGTCCAAGATTGGTTTTAAAATAAATGTGTGAGCTTGCTTTTCGTTCCCACAGAAACCTGCCCTGATCTGCTTCTCACCGGAACTCCACTGACATGTGCTCCTCCGTAGGAGCACTGGGGAACGGGCCCCCTGTGCGTGGCTAGAGGAAGGCCCCCGGGCAAACTGGCCGGAGAAACGCAGGTGGTTGTAGGGGCAGAAGACACCCCCTCCCACCACGCGGTCAGCAGCAACACGGGGACCCTGAGAGACCAGGCACGGTCACGAATGCCCCTTAAAACCCAGTCCCCAGGGGTGGCCTGCCTGCCCTCTCCCCCCCTCGGGTTATCCCCCCTACCTCCATCCTTCCTGCTGCTGTGGAGCTAATTACAGAAGCGGCATTAAAACATCACCCGTCCTAAGGACCAACCGCCGTCTCTTGCTTTGTAGCCAAAAGCCATCCCCAGTGTGGTGGGAGTAGGGTGCAAGCCAGAGGGTGCTCCGCTTTCTCCAGCCTAAGCCCCTGGGGCCTGCTGTGCTGCACTCAGGGCGACTTCTGTGGATCACCCGTCGGCGACGACAAGTGCCCTGACCTTTCGTCGTTTCAGTGCAGATGCTGCCCCACAGAGGCCTGAGCTCCTGTGCGAGCCGCCCCCGGCCACGAGCAGGCTTCCAGGAGCTCCAGGCCCAGCGTGCAGGTCCTCCCGGGGAGGCAGCCCGCAGGGACGATGAGGCTGAAACCCCAACCATCTTATTCACCTGAGAAACGAGGGCCTAGAGAACGGGCTCCACGTGCATGGCAGGTAGTTCCTCAAACCCTGAGCTCCCATGGAAGGCTCTTGGCTGGTGACAAGTCAACAGGCCAGGAGCTCGTGCGGAGTTAGGGCGGGGGAGGGGGTAGGGGGTGCGATGGCCATTCGTGTATCTTTGAAAAAGTGTCTACTCAAATCTTTTGCCCATTTTTAGACTGGGTTCTTTTTGTTGAGTTGTGAGAGTTCTTTATCAATTCTGGATTTCATACCTTATCAGATGCATGATTTCCAAATATTTTCTTCCAGTCTGTTGGCGGGCCTTTCACGCACTATGCATTGTCCACTGATACACAAAATTTTAGTTTTGAAGGAGTCTAATTTATTTTTTCCTTTGTTGCTTATGCTTTCAGCATCATACTCATTAAGAAACCATTACCAAAAGGGGTCATAAAAATTCCCCCCCATTTCCTTTAAGAGCTTGATAGTGAGTTAACATATATAAGGTGGAAGGGTCCAAGTTCATTTCTGGTGTATGAACATCTGACTGTCCCAGCCCCAGTTATTGAAGAGCCTATTCTTTCCCCACTGAATGGTCTTCGCACGCTAGACAAACTCACTGATCAGTGAGCTGTAGACCTCGCTATGCTGATCTATGTCTGTGACTGTGCTGTAGCCGTATCGTTGGCTAGAGCTGGTAGTAAGCTGTGAAGTAGAGCAGCGTGAGTCTCCGCTCTATTCTTTGACAAGATGGTTTTGGGGTGTCCAGGGGCCCTGCAGTTGCACATAAATTTGAAGATCAGCTTCTCCACTTCTGCCTCAAAGGTTGTCCGTGAGGAAAAGACAGTCCAGATAGTCTACTCTAGTCTTTAACTTTTGGTGTGACTTGTGAAACCCCAAGGGGAGAGAGACAAAGACAGAAAGCACATTCTGGGCAGGACACAGACCAGGGCCCTCCCCAGCCTGGGCAGGACACTAAGGAGACAGCGACTACAGAGGCTGGAGGACACGGATCCATGGCAATGTGCTCTGGGGTGGGGGGAGCACAGCAGAGGCTACTGGCTCGCTGAGGTGCCCACAGGCTTGCAAAGGGCTACTGAGCAGGCAGGAAGCCCCCAGGAAAAACCCTAAACCCCTGGGGTTGAAACCACTCTGGCAGGCAAACAAGTTTTCTAGATCAGGTTCTTGGGTTTTAATTACAAAGAAGAGAGGCAAGCTAAGGGAGCTGCCAGGTGGGGAGCTTAAGCCCATGAATATGAAATGCAGCCTGGCTGTTCATTTCCATGGGTCTGTCCTCAGACATATATTTTGTAAATACAGTAAAAAATTACCAACTCTACACAAAATGAACACAGAAATTCACATGGGTACAGATTGCTTTAGGGCCTATCACCTCCAAGGCCTCTGCTAAATCTTGACAGATTCAAAGTTTTAAAGACAAAGATGGACACTTGCCAGGTCGATGGTATAACCAGAAACCAATGATGCAACCTCCCGAGGTGAGCAGCCTGGCCTGGCCAATACTCACCTGTGAAGGCGGAGTGAGTGCCGGGAGCTTCTTCTCCAGAGTGTCCATACGGAGGCTCTGGTCTCACTTCAGGGGACACAGGTGTACCTTGAAGATGGAGCACCTGGCTTTGATGTCAGGGGGCCTAACCAAAAAAAAACAAAAAACAAAACAAAACAAAAAAAAAACAGCCATAGCATAGTCACCTGTACCACCTTGAAAAACTCCAAGGCCAGCCTGGGGTTCCAGCACCTTCCTGGCCACAGGAGTCAAGAACAATAGCAGAAATAACCCAAAGGTTGTGCGTGTTCGGCTTGAACCCATTAGTCAAGTTGACACTGGGCAAATCCCTGCCATGGCGTGCTGTGATCCTGCGAAAGCGTCTCCAAATTCAAACCCTGGCTCAGTGCCTAGACGCTTCCCGTGAAGCTGCAGGGGCCGGACAAGCACTCAGACTCACTTAGGAGGAGTCACTGTGCAACATCGGCTGGGAGGAAGGGAAGCTCTGACCACAGGAAGCAGCAGGAGGCTTGGGGGAGGAGGGTGGGAAAGCATGGCTGCCTCCATGCCATTCTGGGGGCACTGATGCCTGTGCTGACTCGTCTGCCTCTGCAGAGAAGTGGGAACCTCCCCATCCCCACCACCCCTTCCTGCTGGAGGAGGGCAGGGGACAAGGGTCCTGGTCCTATTGTGAGCTCTGGTGATGGTCTGCCACAGCTTTCCCCATTGTGTCTGCCTGAGAACAGCCTTTCTTTGAAACAGAATAATCGGGGCTCTCAGAACAAAAAGGCTAGAGGAGGTCACGTGAGGGCAAAGGGGCCTGCTCTCAGCGGCTATGTCCACTCACTGTCCATCTCCACAAGCATGTGGCTTAGGGTGTTCTCCTGCTCACTCCGGCCTCCAAAGTGCCCACGGCCTCACTTCCTGCCGCTTGCATCGATGTCATCCATGAACAAGATGCAAGGAGCATTTCTTCAGCCACAGCACAAACCCCCCGGACCTGAAATGGAAGTGCACACGAAGAGCCCTTTGTTCCGAGAAAAAAAACAGGAGCAAGCCCTGTCCTCTGCCTCCTGCGCTTCCCTCCCTCACCCCTGGCACACTGTGCTCACCACAAGCCCTACCCCACCCCAGGGGTGTCCAACTCCAAGACAAGGGCACATCCACCTACCCTTGCTGACCCGACCCCCACAAACATCTCCAAGAACTCCAACTCTTTCACGGCGATGAAAGGCACGCTAGCCTCCCTCATAGTTGCCTTGGCGAGAAGCATTTTGCCAGCACCAGGAGGACCGGGGAGCCTGGCCCCCTGAAACACAAAGGCGACACCTGGTTCTGAGACGGGCACGGAGAAGAGGGGTGACAAACAGGAATCCCATCTGATGGCTGCCTTTACTTCTCTGCTTAAATATCCCTTTTAAAAATTATTCCAACAGGAACTAAATTTGCTGCAGGAAGATGTGAAAAACTTTTATTGCTACAGCGGTCAAAGAAAACTAACGGTTTCTTGACCAAGGCATTTCTGGTAACTAAAACTATTGTAGCCTTGAAAACAAACACACTTCTAAGGCTAAAATTACGTGAAACTTAAAAACCGAAGGGTACTACATAATCTATCTACGACCAACCAAAGATGAGTGTTTTCTCAGGCCAAGGAGAGCAAATGCTCTTCTATACCCTGTTTCTTCAGTCCTCAAATAGGAAAACTCCAGTTTTTAGCATAAGCTGCTAATAGTTACATCAGTTAAAGACAGAACTAGAGACAATTAAAAAATGTTTAATTGATTTGAAAGAGAAAGAGAGAGAGAGAGAGACATCAATATTTTGTTCCGCTTCTTTACACATTCAACAGCTACTTCTCATAAATATGTGCCTTGGCCGGGGTTCCTACCCACAACCTTGGTGTGTGAGGACACTAACCAACCGAGGAACCCAGCCAGGACAGAACTAGGGATAATTTAGGTTTTTCACTACAGTAGGTCAAAAGTCAATATAGTAAAAACCATCCCAACGAAAGCCACCATATTGCCGAAACCGGTTTGGCTCAGTGGAGAGAGCGTGGGCCTGCGGACTGAAAGGTCCCAGGTTCGATTCCAGTCAAGGGCATGGACCTTGGTTGCGGGCACACCTCCAGTGGGGGGCGTGCAGGAGGCGGCTGATCGATGTCCCTCTCTCATCGATTTTTCTAACTCTCAATCCCTCTCCCTTCCTCTCTGTAAAAAAATCAATAAAATATATTAAAATCAGTGGTTCTCAATCTTTCTAATGCCGCGACCCTTTAATACAGTTCCTCATGTGGTGGTGACCCCCAACCATGAAATTATTTTTGTTGCTACTTCATAACTGTAATTTTGAAACTGTTATGAATCGTATCTGTGTTTTCCAATGGTCAGGCGACCCCTGTGAAAGTGTTGTTCGACCCCCAAAGGTGTCGCGACCCACAGGTTGAGAACCGCTGTATTAAACTAAATAAATAAAGATAAAAGCCACCATATCTAGCTGAGACCGGTGTGGCTCAGTGGATAGAGCGTCGGCCTGCGGACTGAAAGGCCCCGGGTTTGATTCTGGTCGGGGGCATGTACCTTGCTGGCGGGCATATCTCCACTGTGGGGCGTGCAGGAGGCGGCTGATCGATGTCTCTCTCTCACGGATGTTTCTGACTTTCTCTCTCTCTCTCTTCCCCTCTGTAAAAAATCAATAAAAAAAAATTTTAAAAAAAGCCACCATATCTAAAAAATAAAAATAAAAATCTGAAATCAAGGTATATCTTTCTGGTACCAAAGCCCCCAAAACTGCACATAGGTGTGTATTAGGGGGAAAATAATCAATGTGATTACTGCTCTCTGGGGTGTTATCAATAAAAAAAAATAAAACAACCTTAAATCACGGAGTAAGATTTCAGATTCTAACCCAGGGGGCAGGGTTAGGTATATCTTTCTTGTACCAAAGCCCCCAAAACTGCACATAGGTGTGTATTAGGGGGAAAATAATGTGATTACTGCTCTCTGGGGTGTTATCAATAAAAAAAAAAAATAAAACAACCTTAAATCACAGAGTAAGATTTCAGATTCTAACCCAGGGGG
>JAAGEH010000352.1:108753-135525 GCA_011751065.1 Lasiurus cinereus | reverse complement strand
CAGCTGTGCAGCCCAGGGAGTTACAGCTGTGCAGCCCAGGGAGTTGGCAGCTGTGCAGCCCAGGGAGTTACAGCTGTGCAGCCCAGGGAGTTGGCAGCTGTGCAGCCCAGGGAGTTGGCAGCTGTGCAGCCCAAGGAGTTGACAGCTGTGCAGTCCAGGGAGTTACAGCTGTGCAGCCCAGGGAGTTACAGCTGTGCAGCCCAGGGAGTTGACAGCTGTGCCGTCCAGGGAGTTACAGCTGTGCAGCCCAGGGAGTTGACAGCTGTGCCATCCAGGGAGTTGACAGCTGTGCAGCCCAGGGAGTTGACAGCTGTGCAGCCCAGGGAGTTGACAGCTGTGCCGTCCAGGGAGTCGACAGCTGTGCAGTCCAGGGAGCTGGACACTGACAGACCCCAGAGGCCCCTGCTGCCCGCCTTATAGTCGAGGATGAGCAGCCTGTTGCTGGGCCATCGAGCTGGGCAGGCCTCTGGTGCTGATGACCCACCTCTCCGGGGAGGCCCACCCGCGCCTCTGCCAGTGGGCTCCCTTCCCCCAGTCCTGCAAGCGAGCCGCGTACACAGAGGCCCTCCTTCCCCGGAGGCTGCTGCGACTTGACTGCATTTTGGAGGCAAACGTGCCCGGCCACAGGCCCCTCAGGGTCATCCCAGTCGCCAGGAGGGAGCAGAAAGCCATTCCCCTCCTAGACATACAGTTAGAAGTGTTAAGGCGATTTGAAGGAGGCGAGAAGCTCAGCCAGATCGCCAAGGCCTGAGACCTCGCTGTCTCTACAGTGGCCACGATCCGAGATAATAAAGAAAAAACAAAAGTGAGCTCACAAGTAGCTACTCCCTCGAGAGCCTCCCGGTTGACTCGCCGTCCAAGTGCAAGTCATGGAGACGATGGAGCGACGGCTGCGCTTGTGGCTGGAAGACCAGAGCCAGAGAGACAGGCCCCTGAGCGTGCCCCTGATTCAGGAGAAAGCTAGGAGCTTGCTTGAGGACTTACAGCGTGAACAGGGAGAAAGCTCTCGAAAGGAAAGTTTTAGCGCCAGTGAAGGGTGGTTTGTGAGGTTCAGGAGCGACAGCTTCTGGCAACAAGGACACAGACCTGGAAGTGCTGAGAAGCATGATCGAGGAAGGTGAGTGCACTCTCCAGCAAGTTTTTAATGTCGATGAGATGGGGCTTTTTTTGGAAGAGAAGGCCTGAAGGAACGTTTATTTCTGTGGAGGAGAAAGCTCAGCCGGGGTTTAAATCGTCCAAAGAGCGTTTGATGCTGCTGCTTGGTGGTAAAGCCCTTATTGGTGTATCACTTGGAAAATCCCAGGGCCCTGAAGCCCAATTTGCCGGTGGTTTGGCGCTCCAACAGAAAGGCCTGGTCAACCAAGAGCATTTTTCATGAGTTGTTCACGTACTTTTTTTTTGTCCCGCTGTCAAAAAATACTGTGCCAAAAATAATCTAAGCAACAGAGCATTGCTCATCCTCGACAATGCACCATGCCACCCAGTAAATCGGAGTGATCTGTCTGATAATGTAAGGGTGGACTATCTGCATGACAGGACAGCTGACTCCCTCCACCCCATGGGTCAAGGGGTAGCCTCTACCTTCAAAGCTCATTGCCTGAGAAGGACTTTTGAGCACATGCTAGAAGCAACAGATGGGGAGGATAGAGCTATGATCAGGAAGTTTTGGAGAAACTACGACATCTTGGATGTTGTAGAGACAACATTGCCATAGCTTAGGAGGCACTCAGGCCAGCAACAATGAACAGTGTTGTGGCAGAAAATTTGGCCCCAGTGTGTTCGGTTCCAGAATGCTTCCCAAACGGATAACATTGCACAGCTTCAAAAAGACATTGTGACCCTTGCCAAGAGACTGGCTTTTGAAGAGCTTGTGGAAGCTGATGTGGACCAGTTGCTACAGTCACGTGAGGATGCTCTCTCTAATGAGGAGCTGATGGCAGCTGGAGCAGGAGCCAGCAGGAGAGAAGGAGAGTGAGGACACTCATCCTGTTCTGCGTCAATTAACCACAGGAGACCTCTCAGCAGCCCCTCACATTTTGAGGCTGGCTCACAGATCCTATGATGAGTGGAAACTGAAAGTTTCGAGAGCCATCAGTGGTGCCGTAAATTGCTACAGGGAATTGTACAATGAGAAAAAGCGACGCTCAAAGCAGCTGTCGTAGGTTGTTTTTCAGTGTGTGTAACCAAAAGTTAAAGCCAGAAGCAACAAAACGACCTCAATGAATGAGGCTCAGCCAAGTCTCTCTGCTTCCAGAGATTTAACATCCCTGAAAACCCTATTTCTGATATTTTAATTTTGACACTTGGGTATCAAATTTTGTCATTAAAATTTTATTTAAATATGTACTTTGAAAATGTGCGTGAGCCCTGGACAGTGTGGCTCAGTTGGTTGAGTGTCATCGCATGCACTGAAAGGTCACTGGTTCAGTTCCCACTCAGGGCACTTTCAGGTATTGGGTTTATCAGTTCCAGGGTCTATGGGAAGCAACCAATCAATGCTTCTCTCTCTAAAATCAGTTTTTTTTCTTTTTGTAAAAAATAAAAAAAATAAAAAAAGATTGCATGCTAGAATACTCATGGAAAAAAAAAAAACCACCCAACTATGAGAAGACCAACCCTTCCAGACATTAAAACACATTGGGTCTGTAATTAAAGCACTTTAGTAGTCAGAACTGTGGGATAAATTAAGAAAGTCCAGAAATAAATAAAGGTAGACTTTTTTTAAAAAAAATAGCACATGACAACTTGTTAACCAATGATAATTTTCTGATGTCTTTTGATAATTGCACCGAGGCCATGTAAGGTAATTTCCTTGGTTGGGAGGAATGTACACAAGTATTAAAAGGCAGCATCATCCTCTGCAACCTACAGAGAAGAAAAGAATGAACCAAATGGGGCACATTGTTTACTTGTAGGACATCCAGGAGACAGGTACATGGGAATGCTTTTGCAGCGTTTCTGTACGTCTAAGTCAAAGTAAAAATGTTAATTGCTACTTCATAACCTGAAAGTGGGGGAAAGATTGCAACCTCCCCCTAATATCCAAAGTAGAGCTTTACTTATTTGTAGCTGAGGTGCAGTTCAAACCTTTAGGAATAGGGTTGCTGACAGCTAATCTGGATCGCAACTGGATATGGATGATGAGCAGAGATTTCCGAGGTTCTCTGGATCAGCTCCTTTGCGATCCTGGTAAATCTGCAGATTATATCTCTGTAGACAAGTGAGGTTTGCCCATGATTTGCAGTGGGGATGTATGGCTTCCTATAGTCCAAGGGTAAGGGGAATAGCCTTGAGTTTCAGTGAGAGTCCTTGTAGTGAGCCCAATAAGATGTAGACACGGGACCTGTGACGTTCTTGTGATGCTGGGTCAGTGAGACAATCCTTCCACCATTAGGACACTGAGCATTCTCTGCATGCCCTGCTCCGTGACCAGTGACTCCTAGACCCCAAACAGCTCATGAGACAGGCTGCGTTCTCATCCATCTCATAGAATAATGGAGGCTGAAGGGAATCAGAGCACTCGGGCCTATGTCTGACGCCCACACCTGAGCTCCTCGACCATCAAGAGTGCTTCTCCCCAAACCAGTTTAATGAGACTCAGTTGGATGGGGCAGGTTGTGGGCTTTTCCCTAGAACCCACAATTGGTTTACCTGTCAACAAACCCTGACCTGTCCTTGATTCACCACCACACACGGCAAAGTCTAGAGAACACAGATTTAATGAGATGGTGGCTGCAGCAGCATTCCAGCTGGGTGCCCCTCGTTGCTCCTCTCTAAGGTGCTGGCTGTGCAAACTGGTTCCTCTGTGGGTTCTTGTGATAGTGCTGTGGACTCAGGAAGACCACATATGATTCTGTTTGGAGACTTTGTCATCCAGAAAGGATAGGTGGGGAAGAGATGTTGGGGCAGGAGGTAATTGAGGGAGCTAAAAAAATAAATAAAAAAGCCAACTCTGCCCGACAAATGCATGCTAACTTTTCTTCTGGTCACTAATTCTAACACATAAACTCAGGAATGGCTTATGTCCCCAGGACAGACATGTGCAGTTGTGAGAAAGGTGCAGATCTGAGGCAACTGCCCTGAACCAGCGTACGCTGTGAGCATCTATAGACACAAGCGGTGACCTTCCCCACACGCCACGTGTGTCTATAAGTAAAAAAAATGTTTTCCCTAAGTGGCAGCGCTGACCAACTTTAAAATCATTTTTTGGTGAATTTTTTCAGCTGAACATATTCAAGAACACCCCAAATTGTAATATATTTATTTTTACAACATTCATTGCTACTTGATTTTTTAATTAAACTCAAAAATATCGTGGCGTGTGGGGATGGTTTCCGTTTTGGACAGGTGGTAGTTAACTGGTTAAACCCTCGGCAACCCTACAAGAGAGGCAGGCTGAGGACCTGCTGTTGGCCCCACCTTGCTTCTTGCTTCTTACGGTCACCCTGAGCAAGTCAGAGCAGACAGCAAGAGGATCGCCCAAAGCCGCCACGTGACACTGTCTTTAGCACCCCTCGCGTCGGCCAGTGGCCAACAAGCTGAGCTGACCCTTCTGCTGGCTGCAGCCTCTCCTCTTGGGATTCCTAGTCAGAGGTGACAGGGGACCCAGCGGCTGTGTCCCCTGCCCACCACCACTACCTGTATGTGACAGCCAATCACAGGGCAGGGCAGGAAAGACTTCCCCCAGGCCTCCCCCTCAAAGGCAGGGTCTCCGATGCATGAAACATCCCTGCAGACGCCGAGGCTGGCTGCAGCTCCCTCATGGAAGCCCTGTGGGCCTCATCCTCCGTCCAGGGTCCTTGGTCGGATGGCGCGTCGCACACCTCGTGCTCATCTTCATGGGCTCTAGGCTTCCTGCCTGAACTCCCTGAAGCAAACATGCCCAGCGCTGGACCTCAGGGTCCTCTAGGAAAGGTCCCAGCTGGTGGTCTTTGAGCTGTCCGGATTCCTCCACAGGCAATGTAGTCGGACAGACCATCTCAGGGGCAAACCTGGTCCCCAGAAAGGCCACTCAAACCTTCTGGAACCTCTCCCAGGGCCACACCTGGAGGCAGGCCCTGCAGCCACCCAGCTCAGAGCACCAGACTGAGCCGGGCGAGGCCAAGTCAGGAGCCACGGCTGGTCCACCAGGAGAAAGCTCCATGGCCGCTTCCCTCCGTGCTGCGTAAAAGAACCGGTGACCTCTGGACTAGTCTCTCCAGACCTCTGATCTGGGAGAGAGCTGTGGAGGCAGGGCCAGGCCCTTGGGAGACATCTGTAAAGAGCTTCAGCCAGGAACAACCAGGAGACCCCAAAGAGACAAGGGGTGGGGGATGGGAGCCTCCAGGTAGATCCCAATCATCCGCTACAGATAAGTCTCAGGCCAAGGCTGAGGGTGTGCAGCTGGCATTCTCGGGTCTGGTCAGCCACTCCCCGGAAGCCCTCCAGGGTTTTTAGGGTATCCTGGCTCCAAGGACATGGGGGGGCTCTTCACCATGGGGAAGACAAAAACCCCTCCCTCGCTTCCCTGCCCCTGGAACCCTGCAATGGTAAGGGGCACAGTCTGGCCCTCAGAGCAGCGCACGCAGGAAAGAGCCAGGCCAAGCCCTGAGTCCCAGCAAGCCTGGGGGCTGATGGTCTTTGTGTTGCCTTCACCCTCTGGCCCAGTGGGTGAGGTCCAGGGGCTGCACCCTCGGGGTGTCCAGAGCCCAGGAAACACCTTGACTTTGGCAACGACAGGTAGGCTGGGCTGCAGAGAGGCGTGGGAAGGGTGCCCGTGGCTCTAGGCATCCACGTCTGGACCCGGCTCCCGGAAGAGGCACTGCTTCCGCAACGTGAGCCGGGCACACTTGGGGCACGTGGTGGAGTTGTCATAGTAGCAGTCCCTGGGGACAGTGACAGGCAGACAGGGTCAGACCCTGGGTGCAGGGCGGGGCCTCTGCATATGAAACGTTAGCAGTGAGTCCTCGAGCTTCCTAACTCAGGCTCCCTCTACAGTTGGGGAAACTGAGGCAGTGTCTCCCAAAGGGTACAAGCAGGGTCTAGACCGCATGTGTCTGCCGGGCCTGTGACTGGCACCTATTAATGACTGACAAGGACAGTCTAGCTCGGATCTCTCAGCGTCTCGGGGACCCTACCTGCCCCATCACCACTGTGCACTCTGCCCCAGGCACCGTGGAGGCCCAGGGGCCCAGGGGCCACATTTGTGAAGGGGGCACCACAGCATCTGACATGTCACACACCAGGCAAACTGCTAGCTCCAGGGACTTCACAGCGTCAACACGAACCCTACCTGTGACAGCAGTCCCCGTTCTGCACAGCTGTGCCGTCAGCTGCTGCGACGACCAACAGGACATGGCAGGAAAGGACCAGTGTGGGCCCTAACCAGTTTGGTTCAGTGGATAGAGCATCAGCCTGCAGACTCAAGGGTCCCAAGTTCGATGCCGGTCAAGGGCATGTACTTTGGTTGCAGGCACATCCCCAGTGGGGGGGCGTGCGGGAGGCAGCTGATGGATGGTCTCTCTCTCATCGATGTTTCTAACTCTCTCTTCCTCTCCCTTCCTCTTTTTTTTTTTTAAATATATTTTATTGATTTCTTACAGAGAGGAAGGGAGAGGGATAGAGAGTCAGAAACATCAATGAGAGAGAGACATTGATCAGCCGCCTCTTGCATGCTCCCCACTGGGGAGCCACCAAGGTCCGTGCTCTTGACCGGAATCGAACCCGGGACCTTTCAGTCCGCAGGCTGACGCTCTATCCACTGAGTCACACCGGTTTTGGCAGAACAAAATGTTAGGTTATTTCTTCTAGCCAGGAACAACCAAGAGACCCCAAAGAGACAAGAGGTGCGAGACGGGAGCCTCCAGGTAGATCCCAATCATCCACTCCAGGTAAGTCCCAGGCCAAGGCTTGCGAAAAAAACCACTTGGACATTAGAAGTGCCAAGAACTAGATTTAGGAAACCATGGCCTCTGCCATAAATCCTGGGAGGCCAACCTCAGGCCTGGGGGGAGGGAAGCAGGACAGCCGTGGGGTTCACACAGGGGCCCTCCCCACCCCACAGGCACTTGAACCCTGTTGGTCGTCGCAGCAGCTGACGGCACAGCTGTGCAGAACGGGGACTGCTGTCACAGGCAGGGTTCATGTTGACGCTGTGAAGTCCCTGGAGCTAGCAGTTTGCCTGGTGTGTGACATGTCAGATGCTGCGGTGCCCCCTTCACAAATGTGGCCCCTGGGCCCCTACGGTGCCTGGGGCAGAGTGCACAGTGGTGATGGGGCAGGTAGGGTCCCCGAGACGCTGAGAGATCCGAGCTAGACTTTCCTTGTCAGACGTTAATCTTGGACCTTGCGATTCAGGCACACACATCAGGGACTAACTCCCTATGTAGGATCGAGGGAAAGGGCTTTGAAAACCAGGCCGCAAAGACCAAGCCCCCAACATCTTCCCTCTGTCCCTCTCCCTGTGGCTGGGGTTGGAGGGTGCCGGGGGGCTTGCCAACCTGTGGAAGACGGCGGAGCAGTCGCTGCACACGGACGTGTGGCTGTCAAAGGGGAACAGCACGTCACCCTCTCTGCAGAGCTCACACACGAAACCCTTGGCCTGGCACCGCTGGGGGTGGGGTGGGAGCAAGTCAGTGCTGCTGCTCCAGAGGCACCTGAAGCCAGGACACACCACCCTCCCTGCCCTGGGGGGGCCGGGCGAGGAGAGGTGCCTGGGTCCTCCATGGGGTACCCACCTCGCAATCCAGCTTGATGTGCTTGGCAAAGAGCGTGTGGGTCTCGGTGAGCGAGCAGCCCAGGCGGCCCGTGTGCGCATCCAGAAGGTCCTGCACTGAGTACATCTCATCGTTCTCCACGAAATGCTGCCGGTCCTGGAGCTACGGGCCCAGCAGCCGTGACTCCAAGCCCCGGTTAGGGGTGGGGGGGAGTCCTTCCCCCGGCCCACCCACCGTCTGGGTCCTGGGAGCTCGTGGGAGAAACAGGGGCCGGCTCCTCCAGCCACCCTGGCCACCTTGTTGCCTGGCACACACCCCACCTCTGCCGGGCACACAGCTCTTCCTCCCGTCCCGACCCCAGCATTCCCGTCCCCTTCTCTGCCTCCTCTTGTCCACAGGCCTCAGCAACCTGGTGAAAAGCTCATTTTTCTCGTCTTTCCCCCTGAAGGGGACCCTCTGAGATGAGGCAAGGATCTGGTTTTGCTCTCCAGTACAGTGGTACCTCAAGATACGAGTTTAATTCGTTCTGTAACCTTGAGGCGTGGGAAACTATGAGACGCTCGAGTCGCGTGCAGCCGGCCGATCCGCATGATTACTCCTATCTCAACTGTTGCTCGTATTTCAAAGCAAAAATCTCATATGTTAGGGCACTCATATCTCGAGGTACCACTGTATCTACCAGTGTGTGCCCACAGCAGGCACGCAGGGAGTGTTGGCTGAGCGAACAGGTAAGCCTTGAAAAGTGGGCTTCCTGGTCCACACTGCCTGGGCAGACCTGCGCCTGATCTTCATCATGGAGTCACGGAGAGGCTGCAGGGGTGATGCCTGCTTCTCCCAGCGCCCCACACACTGATGTGGTCAGAGAACATTTTTGGGGTACAATGCCTGTTGGCTTATGACCGGCCTGGTGTGGCCTGGGACAGTGTGAGAGACCCTCGGCTACAGGCCGTGGTGCCAACACCAACTGTCGAGCCATCTGGAAAAGACCTGCGAGTGTCGGGTCCTCATCGGTCTGGCTATTTCCCACCTGCCCCCCCCTCCACCTCCTGGGCGGGCGTCTGACCTGCAGGAGCAGACGCGCCTCCATGGCTTCCTTGCAGGTGATGAAGTATGGCTTCATGAGCAGGATGTCCTGGCGCAGCTTCTGTGGACGAGAGAGGCAGGTGGGCCCCGAGGCCAGGGCAGGGGCTGGCCCTGGACGGAGCCGTGTCATCTGACTCCCCCAGGAAGGGCCGTGTTGTGAGTGCTCCCACCAAGCTCCAGGGCAAAGCACAGCTTCCAGGCCAGCCAGGACCCCGAGGGTCCCTCACCCTGTCGCTCTGCCCCCACGTCCGAGAGGGATGCTGAGCCCTCCGCGGCCCAGGGGGCCTTGGCTCTTCCTCAGACACCTGCCTGGTAAAGGGAGTCTGATCCTTTCTGACTACTCCTGGCCTGGCAATGCTGTCCCACCAGCCACGTCCCTCCTGAGCCCTGGAGCTGTCTGGGCTGACCAGATTGCCACACGTGTAAAAGAAATAAAAAGATTGCCACACGTGTAAAAGACGGAGGACAAAAAATAAAAAGACTTTAATGTGTGTGTGTGTGTGTGTGTATAACAGCCTAAGCAACCATTACGACCGAATCAACCAGTCGACCAGTCGCTATAGCGCACACTGAACACCAGGGGACAGATGCTTAACCCAGGAGCTGTCCCCTGGTGGACAGTGCGCTCCCACATCCAACCTCCCCTGATCCCGCCCCCTGGCCAGCAGGTCTCCAATGGGACTGGGTGAGACTGCCCTGGTAGGCCCTGATTGCCGGCCCGGCCTAGAGACCCCACCCGTGCACAAATTTCGTGCACCAGGCCTCTAGTGTCTTCATAAGGTATAGGGATTACCTTCAAACCATCTTCTGGGTGAAATAAATACGTTATTCAAAATAACTCTACCAGCCTCTTCTTGCTTTTTCAACGTGGCCACTGGGAACTCTCACATCTCCTCTGGGCCTAGCGGACAGCTGGTGGGCCGGTAACCTAAGCAGGAGGGTCTCTCCTCTGCTCTCCCAACACCACGGGGTCCCCCACCCCCGCCTCACCCGGATCTCCACCAGCTCCTCCACGTAGTTGAACAGCAGCGGGTTGATCTCCCGGAGCCTGAGCACTGGCCGAGACACCATCAGCGCCAAGTAGCGCAGGCTGCAGCGGGACACCTGGGGGAAGGTCAGGAGTGGCCCCTCCAGCACACACCGGCCCCCCAGGCCCGGCCACGCCCCACCGCCGCCGGTCAGCACCTGTCCCAACGACCACGCCCCAGCCCACCTCCCCTCCCTTGAGCCACGGCCCCTCACGCACCCCCAGGGCCGCACCCCAGCCCTCCCACCCTCACCTTGCGGGGCTCGAAGTCCCAGTTGTGCACCACGCGCGCCGGGATGACCGCCAGGTCGTTCCAGTGGCAGTGGCTGCAGTAGTACTGGCCCGTGTAGTCACACTGCCGGGCCTCGCTGGGCACGCCCCCTGCAGAGGGGGTGGGTTGTTACAGAGTCCGGGCTACTTTTTGGGTCCCAGCCAGGCACATGCGCACATGATCCAGCTAAACCAGTGGTTCTCAACCTTCCTCAGGCCGCGACCCTTTAAGACAGCTCCTCATGGGGTGGTGACCCCCAACCACAAAATGATTTCCGTGGCTACTTCATCGCTGTCATTTTGCTACTGTGATGAACTGTCATGTAAACATCTGATAGGCAGGATGTATTTTCATTGTTACACATGGAACATCATTAAAGCATAGGGATTAATCACAAAAACAATATGTCATTATATATTGTGAAATATTTCTTTCTAGTGACAAATAAATGAAATGTTGTCTTGAATCGTGGTGTAGCATGGGCAACAGTCTTCATATAACAACAGTAAACTACATGGCTACACTTTGCTACACCGAGGAGTGGGTGTGTTGGTTCCTAAGACCATGGGAAATAGGTGTTTTCTGATGGTCTTAGGCGACCCCTGTGAAAGGGTCGAGACCCACAGGTTGAGAACCGCTGAGCTAAACCCACAACGCACCGGAGAAAAAGCCAGGGGACATCAGGCAGGTCAGGGTGTCTTACTGCCCTCAGTTTTCTCATCAGTAAAATGGGACAATAATAAGACTGCCCACGAGGACTGCTGAGCGGACCCAATGAATCGACATTCCTGAATCTCTAAGGCCTGACACCGGTGGGCTTTCTGTGACAACAGGGCTGCACCCGCGAGGCTGAGTGCAGGCCCACCAGCCCCGCGGTGCCCCTAGGCGACCTGGGCAGGAGCCCCGTCTGCCTGCACCACGTGGAAAAGTGCCAGAGCAGGCCCCAATCGCTCCCCCAGGAGAGGGAGAGGGCACCCCCAGGAGCCAGGCTGGCCTGGCCACCTGTCGCATCCAGGGCCCTCACCCAGCTGTTGGCCTGTCACCCCGCCCAGGACAGCTGCCCGCACCGGCCCCTTCCCGGGCACTCACGCAGAGAGATGGGCGCCCGGCACTCGGCACAGCGGTAGTCCTGGCTGTCCAGCCCCGCCTCCGGGCAGATGTTGAGCTCGTACTCGGCCTGGTGGCTGACTTTGGAGCGCACGCAGGGCTTGGAGATGAGGTTCAAGCACTTGCTGTGGCAGCGATAATAACACCCTGGGGGTGGGGAGACCAGTAACACGCCTTTTAGAGGGGGACGGGGGGCGGGTCCTGCGGCCCAGGCTGACCTCCAGCTATCAGGAGCCCCAGAGGGGCTGCTGGGATTTCCAGGCCAGTCCAAGAGCTTCTCACCGCAGCTCCCGTGGCCTGAAGGAGGGTGCACTCTGCCCCTGAACTCCAGATTCGAACCTGCCATTCCCTGCCCACCCCAACACCGAAAGGGCTTTAAACCCACCTTGACTGAGGAGAACTTGAGCTCTTCCTTACCAAACCCAGCCCACGGCCCCATCTCAGGCCTCAGAAACCCCGTCATCCCACCTGCTGAGACGGAAACCTATATATCCAGCTGTCCTCTCATGTACCCGTTCCTAGTCCTTCCGCTAGTTCTTTACTGACCACTCCTCACCCCCCAACCGCCCCACCCTGGTCCAAATGCCATCCTCCCCCCCCTCTACCTGGCATCCCTCCTGAGTCCACGCTCAGCTCAGCAGCCAGGGACCCTGTCACAACTGAAGAATGTGCAGCATCGGCTGAGCCCTGCAACCTCCGAGCCCACCTCGACCACACCTCCTCTCGGGAACAGCGCGCCAGCCATGCTGCTCTCTGCTCTTCGCTGCAGACACCACACACACACACACACACACACACACACACACGGACCACAGGGCCTTTGTACGGACACCTCCTGGCAGGAAACTTCTTCCCCTGACATAGACCTGGCTCGTCCCTGACCTCCAAGTTCTTGCTTAAATGTCACAGGATGCCTTTGCATTCCACTCCAAAGCCACACCCACCCTTCTCCCCGACACACGCTTTTCCCTTTTCTTGTTCTTCTCGACTGTCCTCTCTTGTCCAACACGCCATGTCCTTCGCTTCTTATTTGCCTTCCAATGGCGTGCTCTGCAGGGATGGAAGCGTCCTCTCTGCACTTCCCTCCGGTGGCCACTGAGCTCTTGTAAGGTGAGTAGTACAACTGAGAAGCTAACTACGCATTTAATTCATTTAAATTTAAATATGAATAGCCATGTGTGGCTAGTGGCCATCCTGCCAAAAACGCAGGTGTGGATGGAGCCACATGGTCGAGAATCAGGTCACCTGAACACGAGATAGAGCAGCAGACCTGTGAGGTCTCTGCCCTGCCCTGGGGACCTGACTGTACCCCCCCCCCGCCGCCCCGGAGGAGCCGGCCTGGGCCCCTGCCCACCTGTACAGGTGTACCAGGTCTGAATGAGCCCCCAGATGATGGTGTTGCACTTGTCGCACGTCTGCTTGACACTCTTGCTCTTCTCCTTGTAGAAGCGATGCTCCAGGAGGACTCGGATGTTGGGCTCATCTTCATTGGGGTCCTGGAGAGAGAGCCCAGGGCAGGCGGGGTCACAGGTGAACCGGGGGTCACAGGTAAGCCCCTTGCCTTAGTTCTTCCAGGCATCTCTCGGAACAGATTGTGTTTCTCCCACTGTCACCCCTTTTCTCTTTAGCAATGGATCACCCCTGTGACCATTCAGGTCCGGACCCCCTTTTCAGCACCCCTGGCACCTGGGTGCTGCACCTAGGGCCAAGGATATGTGAGCAGGAGGGACATGACCTTCTCTGTCCTTCCTCCCTTCTCTTCTGCTGGCTCAGTGCAGCCCCGATGGGAGTGTGGCCACCCAGGGCCTGTCAGAGCACCAGGAAAGGAGGACCTGGGGTCCCCGTCACCATCACCTGCCTGGACCACCTACGGCCTCTGCGAGTAAAATGACGCCTCTAAGTCCTTGAAGCCACGGTGGTTTTGCAGTCTTTGTTCCCACCGCCTTCTCTACACCCTAATGAATACAGCACCTTCCCAAGTCCAGGGACTCAGGGGCCAGATCCATGGACTCCAGGACGACATTATAGACCAGCGGTTCTCAACCTGTGGGTCGAGACCCCTTTGGGGGTCGAACGACCCTTTCACAGGGGTCGCCTAAGACCATCGGAAAATGCAGATATTGACATCACGATGCATAACAGTAGCAAAATTTCGTGGTTGGGGGTCACCACCACATGAGGAACTGTATGCAAGGGTCGCGGCCTCAGGAAGGTTGAGAACCACTGTTATAGACACAGTTTTGGGGGGCCAGGATCCACACCTGACCTTGTCACCTTCAGGAAGCCCCGCCTCCTAACCCGAGTCACCTGGTTTAAGGTGGGACTTCCTTCACCTGCTCACGACAGGGGGTGGGCACACGACCCAGGACCGGCCACTTAAGATAAGACTGATGGAGAAGGAGTCTGCACAGGAACCGAGAGCCCATCTCTCTACCTGCCCTCCGCTAGCCTCTGCCAGCCCAGGCCTCCCAACGTCCGCTCAGTCCCAGCTGCCTCCCTGTGGGCTGGCCCGGCACCCGCCTTTAGTTCCTGGAGCTTCAGCCGCAGGTGGATGAGCCGCACGACGGCGTCCTTCTGCCGCTCGGACTGCTCGGGCAGCTCCAGGATCACCTGCTTGCACTCCTCGATGGCCTGCCGCAGCTGCTGGATGTCCGAGGCCAGGAACAGACCCTGGGTGGGGGGGCGGCGGGGGAGACACACCGTCACCTGGCCGCCCACGGCCTCCCGCCCACGGCCTCCCATCCACGCCAGACCCATCCTCCCTGACGGTGAGGCCCAGGGCAGGCCTGGCTCCAGGACCCAGGAAGGGAACAGCCCAGCCAGGCACCCCCCCCCCACCTGCCTCCCCAGCGGGACCCATCGACCCACAGGCCTCTGAAGACCTCATTCAGGATGTTTTACAAAACACAACTTCCTTCTTTTAGAAATTCTCTCACTTTCCTGGCCGTGTTATTGCAATAAAGCTGGGGAATGACACTCGCCTGTCACCAAGGAGAGGAAGTGGCTTCTGGCTTCATCGCCAGGCCCCGCCCCCTTCCTCCCTTCTCCCGCCCTCAGCACCTCCCAGTGACCAAGCAAACCATGGAGCCAAACATAATACAACTGACGAGGGTGGCCATCCCGGCTGCGTGGCTGGTGGGGGGTGTGGGCAGGGAGTTTCCCTCCTTCCCTCCCTCACTCCCTCGCCGTCCCCTTCCCGAGGTCTGCGGAACCCCAGATGGAGTCCATCCTCAATGTGCTTCACAAGAAGCCCAAGTGCAAGGAAAGGAACAGCCCTCCTTGAGAAGAGCAGCACCCGACCCATTTCCTAATCAGCCCTCACGTGGGTTTTGCTGATGGGTGTCACGTGGGCCTCAGATATAAAGAACCGTAGCTGAGATGCACATGACCTCTCTGCCTGAGGGCTGAGGGACAAGAAGATATCTGGCTCCTCATGCCTTGGGTGCTCACCAGTGTATGCATGCCCCACGCCCGCCCCCTCTCCCTACAACCACACACACACACACACACACACACACACTCACAGACACACACTCACAGACCCTGAACCTCACCACGGGGCGGGAGAAGTGGTCCTCAGACAGACCGAGATCCATCACACGCTCGGCACAGTGGAACTCCGGCTCTCCAGGGGCCAGCTCGGGCAGGGTCTCTGCAGGGAGTAAGGGGGTGCGTGGGGTGTTGGACGCCAGTGCCAGCGTGGAGAGCAGCAGAGAGGAGTCAGCCTGCCTTTTCCTGGCAGGAAGCTGGGCGGCCGGGGTCAGAAGGGCCCCCGCGGTTCAGGGCGTCACGGGAGGGGGGCAGAGGGGAGCTTGGCCCTGCCCCATGTGCAAAGGAATGTGCGGAGGGAGAGGAGGAAGCTCAGGGGGAAAGCCAGCACCTTCCACCAGGGAGGGAGGTGGGTGCTGGTGTGAGGGCCGCCCTGGCCACCCAGACCGCCCCGCCCGCACCCCCCGGCCCCCACCTTCAGAAGCGACGTTGGGGGCCTCCTCGCCGGCCCTCTGCTCATGCTGCCTGGCCCCGCGCTGCTTGTTGAAGGGGTTGAGGTGGGCCTGCCGGAACCGGGCCAGCTTCTCGTCATATTCCATAGCATCCCACCTGCAGGGCAGGGCAGGGCAGGGCGAGGCAGAGGTCGGGGTGAGCCGGCAGCTCGCCCATCCCCAGCCCTCTCTGCATTTCGGGGGTTTCAGAGGGGCGCCTGGCCTCATTCACTCTCCACGGGGTCCACACACGACAGCCTCCCCCCTCAGCTAGTCCCCAAACCAGCCCCGCCCCTCACCCAGGCCTCCTGATGGCCCCTCGGAAGGAGCGATGGCGTCCCACACGCTCCCAGTACTCACCGGCAGGCACAGGAGGACGTGACCTATCCCGGGGGGCCCCGCAGGACAGCCCCCCAGCACAGAGTCCTCTGGTCCCAGGTGTCCCATTTAGCTTCGGTCCCCGCCCCACCCTCACTTGTCTGTCCACTAGAGGGCTCACTGGCCCCCTGACACCCACCCACCAGGACTCAGCTCCTCACTCCTGGCCCACAAACAGCTGCCTCTTCTCCATCAGACCACCCCACACCACAGCCCCGACCACCACTCCGTGAGGTACGGGGAACCCTGGAGCCAGGCCGGGCCCAGGCCATCTCTGTCACCTGCCCGAGCCGTGGGCAGGGCCCTTCGTGGCCGGTTCCGCTGACACTCCACGTGGCCTGCGTCAGTGGCCTCAGACCTCAGGATCCCAGGAAAGAGGCAGGAAGTGCCTATGTCACTGCCTGCACTGCTCCTCGCCCCTCCCCTCCACTCCCCGAGAGCTCAGCAAACTGGACCCAGGCTGCTCTGGCTCCCACAGAGGCAGGGGCTTTGGCCAGGTGGGTGGGGGCAGTTTACACCCAGGTCCCCCCACCTAACTAGCTGGGCCACATTCCTCGGCCTCCAGGGAGGAAGGAGTCTACAGGAAGTAAAGTGTTAAAAAACCACCACAAAGATCGGTACTAAGTGCCTGGGTGTGGGTTTGGCTTTCTCTGCACCTGTTTACAGTCAGAGGTGATTCCTAATTATAAAAGGAAATCCACCCTAGCCTGGTTGGCTCAGTGGATAGAGCGTCGGCCTGAAGACTGAAGGATCGTGGGTTCAGTTCCACTCAGGGCACATGCCCAGGTTGCGGCTCAATCCCTAATAGGGGGTGTGCAGGGGGCAGCTGATGAATGATTCCCTCTCAACACTGATGTTTCTATCTCTCTCTCCCTCTCCCTTCCTCTTTTTTTAATATATTTTATTGATTTCTTACAGAGAGGAAGGGAGAGGGATAGAGAGTCAGAAACATCGATGAGAGAGAGACATTGATCAGCTGCCTCCTGCACGCCCCCCACTGGGGATGTGCTCACAACCAGGATACATGCCCTTGACCAGAATAGAACCCGGGACCTTTCAGTCCACAGGCCAACGCTCTATCCACTGAGACAAACCGGTTTCGGTGCCCTTCCCCTTTAAAATCAATAAAAAAAATTATATATATATGTATATTTTAAAAAGACAATTCCATGATTCTTACCTGCCCTCCCCCAAGAAAAGGAACTGAGCACAGAGGGGTCAGCCTTACCCAGGCCCGCCCCCCACCCCACTCACTGCACCGCCAGAACCCACCACCGCCTCTGGGACCTGTTTCCTGTCTGACCTCTGTGGTGGGACGGGAGCTGGCAGAGCCTAGCACCACTGACTGTCTGCCCCCAGCTCAGCTCAGGACAGGGAAGGCCCAGGTGCATGGGCTCAAACCCCCTCTCCTGTCACCTGTCGGCTTTAAGCAGCTCACACAGGTGTTTACACCCCGATCCCCAGTGACCCCACCCCCACCCTCACGGCAGGTGCCAGTGTCCCAGGAAGCACCCTCACCCTCTTTCCTGGGGGGACACAGAGTCTCTGCTGGACCAGGCTCTATTCAGGCTCCTGAACGTCTCCCAGGCCCATCGGGGCGCTTTCTTGTGAAGCCAGTCTCAGCAAATACCCTGCGAAGTCAGTAAGAGTCCCTCACCCTCGTATCTGACGGGTCCTCGTTCCTCTCCCGCCCCTGCCTCCGCCTCAGCTTTCCGTTTAACCAGAATGCCCTCTACACTCAATGTCACCCCTGAGCAATTTTTCATCCGCTGACCCTCTCCTGCCCCTGGCTATAAGGCAAGTGGCCAAGGTTGTACTCAGAGTTCAGGCCCATACAGAGGTTTCTTCCATCCCCTACTGCAATCCTCCTGAATAAAATACGTTCCTACTGTTTTAGCAACAGTTCGGGTCTGGTTTTATGTTGACAGTGAGGAACCCTCATGCGTGTGTGTGTGTGTGTGTGTGTGTGTGTGTGTGTGTGTGTTTTTGTATTGATTGCAGAAAGGGAGAGATAGGAACATCAATGATGAGAGAGAATCATTGATCAGCTGCCTCCTGCACACCTCACACTGGGAATGGAGCTCACAACCCAGGCCTGTGCCCTTGACCGGAATGGAACATGGGACTCTTCAGCCCACAGGCCGACACTCCATCCACAGAGCCACACCGGCTAGTGGGGGAACCCTGCTTTTCATCACATGATTTCCCAGCAGCTAGGCGTTGTCACATGACTATGTTCTGACCAATAGGATCTCAACAGAAAGCTCTCCTGAGACTTCTGGGAATTGTTCTTTAAAGGAGGGGTGCCGCCGAAACCGGGTTTGACTCAGTGGATAGAGTGTCGGCCTGCAAACTGAAAGGTCCCGGGTTCGATTCCGGTCAAGGGCATGGATCTTGGTTGCAGGCACATCCTCATTGGGGAGCATGCAGGAGGCAGCTGATGAATGTCTCTCTCTCATCGATGTTTCTAGCTCTCTCTCGCTTCTCCCTTCCTCTCTGTAAAAAAATCAATAAAATATATTAAAAAAAAAAAAAGGAGGGGTGCCCCTCTTCATCTCTTCCGGCCTCTTGCTCTCTGTCCGGGATGCAGATGTAAGGGGCGGAGCTGGGGCAGCTAACTTGGGTTGTGACACAGAGGCCTTGTGCTGCTCACCCTGGGTCTTCATTAAGATGAAAAGAAAATAAACTTGTTTCAAGCACTGCTACTGGGAGGGGGGTTTCTGTCTTCTATCACCCCACAATCCCTCTGGTCTTATTCAAACCCCAGCTCGGCGAGCGCCTCACTGTGTGACCTTGGGCACATGCCCAAACCTTCGCTTTCCGTTCTCATGTTTTAAGTGGGGAAAATAATGGTGCCCACTGTATAGTGTTGTTGTTACGATCAAATCAATTAAATCAGGTTCTGAGCACCCTGGTCAGCACATCGTAAGCATCCCATAGATACTGGGTAACACTTACCACAGCACTATTTTTTTTTTTTAAATACATTTCACTGATTTTTCACAGAGGGACAGAGAGTTAGAAACAGCGATGAGAGAGAAACATCGATCAGCCGCCTCCTGCACGCCCCCCACTGGGGATGCGCCTGCCACCAAGGTACCTGCCCTTGTCCGGAATCGAACCTGGGACCCCTCAGTCCGCAGGCCGACGCTCTATCCACTGAGCCACACCGGTTTCGGCACACGGGCACTCTTATTACCAAGAAGCAGACAGACCTGATGTACAGCCTGCCCGTCCCAGTGATGAGCTATGTGACCCTATTTTCTTGTCACAAATAAACAAGGGAGCGTGCCAACCTCCTGGGGTGGGCGGGAGGCCTGGGCACTTGTATACGGCGGAGGAGCACTGTCCAACGATGCTGCTGAGCAGACGGACACCGCCATCGCGCGCCAACAGCCCGCCCCAGAGGTCTCTGCCTGGAAACCTCACCATACATACGGCAGAGGAGCCGGCCATGGGTCAGGGTGCGTGTCGGGAGGCAACAGATGAATGTCTCTCTCTCTCTCCACCACTCCCTTCCTCTCTCTCCAACAACAACAACAACAAAAACATATTAAAAATAGATAAGGCTCGAGGAACTCCAAGGCAGGAACCAGTCGGCCCTGCCCAGAGCTCTCATTGGCTGCCAGCGCCCTGCAAAACGCTCTTTCGTTCACCTCCGCCCGGGCGGTGCCGGTCCCAGGCCTGGCACCGAGGCTCTGGGTCAATAAATGCAGGGGTGACCTCACCTCTCTCGGCCTCAGTCTCCCTCCTGACACGATGGAGAAACACACTTTCCTCTGGCTGCCAGGGGTGGACAGATGATGTTCTCACACAGAGCCCAGGGACACCAGCTACCCCCACTGCCCACCGGGGTCACCCCACAGAGAGCTCAGCCCTCACGGAGGAGCCGTCCGGAAGGCAGAGACCGGGAAGAATAAAGAAAACCGGCCACTCTAGAGACTGCCTCCTCCGGAGAGCACCCCTCTCGTGGGGGCAGAGGGCGCCTCCCTGACGAGCAGTGAAAGGGAACGGAGGGGTAAAGCCCAGGGCTCCCGGGTGCTGAGGGACGCCCTCACCCTGACTGAACATGTCCTGCCTGTGGCTGGAATATGGAGGCCCTCATCACCCCAGCCACCCCTGCAGGTCCCCCCAGCATTCCTCCCGGAGAGGGAAGGTCTCCATCCGTCCTCTCAGCTCACACCCTGAGGGAGGCGTGCCAGGATCCCGCAGGGAGCAGCCGCAGGGTCACACTGTCCCTTTAAGGGTTGTTTGTCCCCGAAGCCAGCCGGGTAGGGTGGCCCCCTCCGGCCTCAGGGACCCGGCAACCCCCAAAGGGGACCCGCTCTACGTTCACTCCCAACAACAGGCACACACTGTGGGGGGGGGACCCTCACTGACCAGCTCTCACAGAGGCAGGTCTGTCTCATGCCCCCGCTCCGCCCATTTGATAGGTGAGCAAACTGAGGCTCGGAGTGGCCCAGCCTGCGCGGAGGCTGGCACAACCAGGCGATGGTCCCTAGGGCCTTACGAATAGCACGGACAGCGAGTGTTGACAGCCGGAAGCAGTGACAGGCAGTGACAATGTCACGGGCGGGAGGGGGGGGGGGTTTCTGGGGTGCTAATCCCTGCAGCCGAGGCCACCAACACCCCCTGCGCCCCAGGTGAGGACCAGAA
The DNA here is from genome assembly GCA_011751065.1 of Lasiurus cinereus. NCBI lineage: Eukaryota > Metazoa > Chordata > Mammalia > Chiroptera > Vespertilionidae > Lasiurus > Lasiurus cinereus. The sequence goes on along the minus strand of JAAGEH010000352.1, from coordinate 115,329 downwards.
GGCAGGCGAACCGACCCGGGCGGGTCTGAGCCCTCCAGGGCACGGGCGGGCACCTGGGGCAGATCCCTCACCCCTCCCCGCGTCCTCGGTGACCGCGTCGGGAGAAGGGGCTGCCCCAGCTCCCAGAGCGGCAGGCCGAGTGGGCCCCTGAGGGCCGGGAGCCCCGGTTCCTTCCACCACCGGCACCCCCTGCCCTCACCGACCCTCCTGGGCTCCCCCTCCGCCGCTCACCTGACCGCCGCCGCCCTGGCTACATTGTATCCCGCCCGCCCCTCCCCGCTACATTGTATCCGGCCGCCGGCCGCTGCTGCCGCCTGTGGCCCGGAGGCTCATGGCACGCGCGCCCGACCTTGCCTTGTCCCCCTCGGGGAAACGAGTGAGACTTCATCTCGCCGGTTGGAGAGGGTTGGTACGGCCAGGCCAGGGTGGGGAGGGGCTGCATAAATCTCATCCTCAACCTCTTTCGAAAAAAGTGGTGGCTTTTCTCTTTCTTTTTATGTTTATTTTTGGCTTTTCTCTTTCTTAAACCCCAGGGGTTGAGCGGAATAGAAGGATCAGGGAATGAGGGGCAAGCAGCAGCCCCTGCGCGCCGGTCCACCGGACGACCCTACGTGGTGTTCTGAGCTGTCGCTCTACACCAGTGGTTCTCCACCTTCCTCAGGCCGCGCGCGACCCTGGCATCCAGTTCCTCACGGGGTGGTGAGCCCCAACCATGCAATGTTGCTCCTGTGATGCATCGTGATGTCAATATCTGCATTTTCCGAGGGTCTTAGGCGACCCCTGTGAAAGGATCCTTTGACACCAAAGGGGTCGAGACCCACAGCTTGAGAACCGCTGCTCTACATTTACACGTTTACAGAGGAGGAAACTGGGGCTCAGGGGAGGATGGGGGTGGGGGTGGTGCGGAAGCCAGGGTCCCGCGTCCCTGCTTTGTTTCTCTCCGTAATCCTCGTCGCTGTCTTGCACATTTTTACTCTCATTGTCTGTCTCCGCCCACTCACCCCCCAGCACCAGCTCCACGGGAACTAAGGGCTTCCAGCCAGGGTTTTGTCTGCTTTCTTCACTGCTTCTGGGGCTGCCACAGGGAGCACAGGCCGAAACCGGTGTGGCTCAGTGGATAGAGCGTCGGCCTGCAGACTGAAAGGTCCCAGGTTCGATTCGGTCAAGGGCACGTACCTTGGTTTTGGGGACATCCCAGTGGGCGGGGGGGGGGCATGCAGGAGTAGCCGATCAATGTCTTTCTCTCATCGATGTTTCTAACTCTCTATCCCTTTCTCTCTGTAAAAAAAAAAAAATCAGTAAAATATATTAAAAAATAAATAAAAATAAAAAACCATGGAGCACAGTGGGCGGAAGGAAGAAAAGCGTCCCGAGAGGCTGGCCCGGCCAGGGGGAATGTCCCACCGGGCAGGCGGCCCACTGCGCAGACGACGTGCGTTAGCACCGGTTGTGGAGCTGGAGATCCAGACGGGAAAGTGCAAGTGCAAAGGCCCCGGGAAGCGAAAGCCCGGTGGTGTGCCCGTGAAACAGAAAGCAGGTCAGGGCGGGCGGAGGAGAAGGGGAAGTGAGAGGACTGAGACGGGTGGGGTGGAGGCCATTGGTAAGCACAGGGCTTTGATTTGTGCTGAGATTTATGGCATTGGAAGTATCCTTCCTCTTAGCAGCTCATTGAGGTATCGTGTGCTGTGCATAGAATAAACGGCACGTGTGTACGTGTTCAATCTGAAAGCTTTGCCGTGTGCAGGCACCTGAGACACCATCGCCATGATTAAGTGCGTAAGCCTGCCTTGACCAGGTGCTCCCATTGGTTAAAACACCGTCCCGGACACCAAAAGGTGGAGGGTTCGATCCCTGGTCAGGGTCATGACCCTGCGGCTTGTAGCTGTGCCTTTGGGCCATTTCGCCCGCCTGCAGGCTTCAGTTTCTTCATCTGTAAGCACCTGCCTGTCAGGGTTGGGACGGAGTGAAGCGCTCTCCACTGCCAAAACCGGTGTGGCTCAGTGGATAGAGCATCGGCCTGCAGACTGAAAGGTCCCGGGTTCGATTCCGGTCAAGGGCACGTATCCTGGTTGCGGGCACATCCCCAGTAGGGGGCGTGCAGGAGGCGGCTGATCGATGTCTCTCTCTCATCGATGTTTCTAACTCTCTATCCCTCTCCCTTCCTCTCTGCAAAAAATCAATAAAATATATTAAAAAACAAAACAAAACCAAAAGAGCTCTCCACCAGGGGTGCTGCCAGGAGCCCCCGGTCTAGGATGATTGGCGTTAGCAACTCAGAAACCATTGCTTAGTATTAACACGCCCCAGTGGAGTGTTTTTTTTTAATCTGAAATCCCGATTTCCCTGGGCATCCTGTACTTGCTCTGGCAGGCACAGCGGACGCGAGGTCATCTCCTAGGTCCCGAATAGCCCCTGCACTTGGCCAGGCAGCGGGCACAGGGAGGGTTGGGTGTGAAGGCCTTGGCCCTGTACCCAGACTGCAATGGGCAGGCGAACCTGGGCCAGACAACCAATGAGGTGGCTGACCCAAAACACCTGCAATAGGGTCACCCACACTGGGTGGTGTCGGGCCTTCTAGGAGGTTCTGCAACAAAGCAGCCACTGAGCTGGCTCCTCCTGCCCACGTGTCCCTGCAAAAAACTCCCCTCGTTAATAGTAACAGATACAGCCTGGCCGGCGTGGCTCTGTGGTTGAGTGTCAACCTAGGAGCCAGGAAGTCATGGTTCCATTCCCGGTCAGGGCACAGGCCTGGGTTGTGGGCTCCATCCCCAGTGGGTGTGTGTGTGGTGGGGGGCGTGCAGGAGGCAACGGATCAGTCATTCTCTCATCATCGATGTTTCTATCTCTCTCTCCCTTTCCCTTCCACTCTGAAGTCAATAAAATATATATTTTTTTAAATAATAAGAGCCGAAACCGGTGTGGTTCAGGTGATAGAGTGTCGGCCTGCGGACTGAAAAGTCCTGGGTTCGATTCTGGTCAAGGGCATGTACCTTGGTTGCGGGCACATCCCCAGTGGGGGGCATGCAGGAGGCGGCTGATGGATGTCTCTCTCTCATCGATGTTTCTGACTCTCTATCCCTCTCCCTTCCTCTCTGTAAAAAATCAATAAAAATGTATTAAATAATAATAATAATAATAGTAAGAGACACAGAGAAGAGCTGACCCTTGCCACCGTATCACGGGCCACCTGCTGCTCTCTCCACTGTCCGTGTGTGCATCACAGCCAGCTCCCCCGAGGCAGGGCGGCCGAGGGGGGTGGGCTGTCTGAGTGATGCGAGCAGAGACGAGATGCTGTGGGCACAGGTGCTCGGGAGGGACGGGTGATTGGGAGCCGTGGAAAGCAGCGTCGAGGAGGACACAGCCTGGGCTGAACACCTGGCTCTGCCGCTTGCTAGCTGGCCAGTGTCCTCTCTGAGCTCTGCCCTTGGCCATGAACGGTGGACCATAATGCAGAGGCTCCGTGAGAGGAGAGGGGCCTGTAACGCAGGGGCCTGGGCTTGTGAGGAGCTGGGAAGGCCTAGGCCAGCACTGAGCAGGCGTCTCAGCTCCTTTCAGGTCCCAGAACCCTTTGCGAACCTGAGCTGTGGACGCCCCAACTTTGTGGAGGCTGGCGGCCCAGAGAAGCCCCCCACTCCCCCTGGCTGGGGGGGGAAGCCTGCTGCTGTCCGGTTCCCGTCATCATGCGGCAGGGAGAACCCAGCGTGGGGCTCAAGACCTCTCCCCCCACCCCCACCCCTGTCCCTGCAGCCTCATGTGGGTGCTGAGCAGCTGGGAGAGCCTCAGAGTGGCCGGCACCGTGCGGTCAGTTGCAAGAAGGCGCTTCCCTGTGGCTCGGCCACGGCCTTGGCCCTTTCGGGGCGTTGGTGTGCTTGTCTGGACCAGGGCCCTCAGTCCTGCTGGCTCCCTTCTTCCACACAGAGACCCACATGGAACGGCCGCTCTCCTGCTGGGGGGGATCCGGTTTGGTGACACCCCAGGCTGAGGGAGGGGGTACCTGGCTCTGTACACAGCCAGCGTGGGCCTGGGGCTCTCGGCACCCCGTGGGCATTCGCTTCTTTTCCTGTGGAAGACGGTGGGCAGCCAAGTTCCACTTTTCAGGTGCCCATGTCTGGACACTAGGTGCCCTGCAGCCACAGGGAATGACCACTAGGGGGCAAAGGAGCCATCATCACTCCCTGCCAGCCTGCGCCTGGGTGCTGTGGCCACCACCAGTCCCTACCCCTGCGTGCCCCCCTCCCCCAGCCCTTCCCTCCCCTGCAAGCCCCAAGCCTTCAGCACACATTTTCCCAGGGGGTGGTGGAGTCCTCCCTTCCTACTTCTCCCTTGAATCTCGGCCTTCCTGCCTCTGACCACAGCAGCCAGGTGAGCCAGAGGAAAGCTCTGGAATGTACATCACCTGGAGGTCAAGGGATTGTTTCCAAGGGGAGAACCTGCCTGGGGCTCGGAGTGGATGCTTCTTCCAAACAAGGCCCGTTTCCCCACCATCACTTCCAGGAGCCCCCCCTCGGGGGCTGGGCCTCGAGACCCCTGCAGGCTGCAGGCAAAGGTCGGTCTCAGCCCCCCGCCAGGGAGACAGTGGCTCCATCATTCCCTCCCTTCTCAACCCGCTGGGCCCAACTCCCCAGAATAAAAAGAAATCTCCAGCACCAGGAGGGGTATCTGACAGCAATAAATTTATTAAGTATCCCCCCCCAAATATGAACACAAACGAGTTTAAAAAAAAAACAACACACACGTAAGACTCCAGACCCGGAGCTGACAAACGAGACACAAACGAGGGAGCGACCTACGGAGGGAAGACAGAGCTGAGTGCCGCCGATACGCAGGACAGGCACTCGGGGGGCTGGGGCGGTGTGCTGTGGGGCGAGGCTGAGGCTGGGGCGGCGTCCGCGGCTGCGTGGCGATGGGGACAGCCCTCGTGGCCCGGCTCTCCGGCGGCCTCACTTGGGGCCCTGGGCCTCAGACTCCTCCTCGTCGTCTTCGTACATCTCCCCTTCCTCCTCGGCCGTGGCGTCCTGGTACTGCTGGTACTCGGACACCAGGTCGTTCATGTTGCTCTCGGCCTCGGTGAACTCCATCTCGTCCATGCCCTCGCCCGTGTACCAGTGCAGGAAGGCCTTGCGCCGGAACATGGCGGTGAACTGCTCGGAGATGCGCTTGAACAGCTCCTGGATGGCCGTGCTGTTGCCGATGAAGGTGGAGGACATCTTGAGCCCGCGGGGCGGGATGTCGCACACGGCCACCTTCACGTTGTTGGGGATCCACTCCACGAAGTAGCTGCTGTTCTTGCTCTGGATGGCCAGCATCTGCTCGTCCACCTCCTTCATGGACATGCGGCCGCGGAAGATAGCGGCCACGGTCAGGTAGCGGCCGTGGCGCGGGTCGCAGGCGGCCATCATGTTCTTGGCGTCGAACATCTGCTGGGTGAGCTCGGGCACCGTCAGGGCGCGGTACTGCTGGCTGCCCCGGGCGGTGAGAGGGGCGAAGCCGGGCATGAAGAAGTGCAGGCGGGGGAAGGGCACCATGTTGACGGCCAGCTTGCGCAGGTCGGCGTTGAGCTGGCCGGGGAAACGCAGGGAGGTGGTGACCCCGCTCATGGTGGCCGACACCAGGTGGTTGAGGTCCCCGTAGGTGGGCGTGGCCAGCTTGAGGGTGCGGAAGCAGATGTCGTAGAGGGCCTCGTTGTCGATGCAGTAGGTCTCGTCCGTGTTCTCCACCAGCTGGTGGATGGACAGCGTGGCGTTGTAGGGCTCCACCACCGTGTCCGACACCTTGGGCGAGGGCACCACGCTGAAGGTGTTCATGATGCGGTCGGGGTACTCCTCGCGCACCTTGCTAATGAGGAGGGTGCCCATCCCGGAGCCCGTGCCCCCGCCCAGCGAGTGGGTCAGCTGGAAGCCCTGCAGGCAGTCGCAGTTCTCGCACTCCTTCCGCACCACGTCCAGGACGGAGTCCACCAGCTCGGCGCCCTCCGTGTAGTGACCCTTGGCCCAGTTGTTGCCGGCCCCGCTCTGACCTGTAGGGGGTCAGAAGGTGGCACAGACAGAGTCAGGCTTCCAGTGTTCGGACAGGGCCAGGAAGGGGAGCTGTGCCTGCTTTCCCTCTACAAAGCGGGGGCCCACCCCTCCTCTCCCTGCGGCTCTCCACCCCAGGTGGGCTGTGTGTTGGGGTCCCTGCTGCCCGGCACCGTGGGAAGGGCTCTGGTCAGAAACTGAGAACCGGAAGTTGCGGCCGCAGCTCTGTCTCGCCTGGAGGTCTTGGGTGAACCCACCATCCCTTCCCTCCAGCCCACCCACCCTCCTGGCTAGTGCCAGAAGAGTCAACTACAACCCCAGAGTCCTTTGCAGCTCTGTGCCAATTGGTGGGGGTGCTACACTCTGGGAGGTAGAAGTGAGGGAGGCCCTGCCACCAGAGTCAAGGGCACAGGGTCTCCCCACCTCTGGATCCCAGAGACACTGTGCTCCTGAGCACCCGCCTCTGGGGCCACCGTTTCTCCTGGGTCCTGTCCACACAGTTCTGTGTGGCACGAGCTCTAATTGAAGTGCCCAGTGGCTTCCGTTCTCTGGGTCTCCAGGG
>JAAGEH010000352.1:83824-103753 GCA_011751065.1 Lasiurus cinereus | reverse complement strand
CCGCGCGCGGCCAATGGGGGCGCCGCCGCCGCTGCGGCACGGCCGCCGCCGCATCTGCACCCCCCGCGTCCCGGGGCGCCCGGGAGGAGGGGCCGGCGGGGCCCGGGGAGGACAATAGAAGGCCCTGGTCCTCGGACCCCGCCCCGTCCCTCCTCCCCGCGAGCCTGCGGGGAGGGTCTGGCCTCCCTGCACCCCATCAGGGACCGACCCCATCTCCACCATTGTGGGGGGGACGCTTCCCCGCTCCCTGTCTGGGCACCAGGGGTCCGCAAGGTGCTCTGAGCGCTCCCAGACCCCGCAGAGGCTGGGGCTGGGGTGAGGGTAAGGGGGAGAGGAAAAGGTGCTCTGAGCGCTCCCGGACCCCGCAGAGGCTGGGGTGGGGGTGAGGGTGGGGGGAGAGGAAAAGGTGCTCTGAGCGCTCCCAGACCCCGCAGAGGCTGGGGCTGGGGTGAGGGTGAGGGGGAGAGGAAAAGGCCCAGCAGCCAGCCCGGGCCCTGGAAACTGGTCACTGGTTCCAACTAATGGCTGTGGCCTGGGCCTGAATCCCGAGTCAGAGGGGCTGTCGGGGGCGGGAGGGCTCTGCGGTGGCCCCTCTGCAGTGGGGAGCCCCCCACCCCCCACCCCCGCACACCCCGCTCGCTGCTGCCAGAGATTGCACACAGGCCTTGCTGGGTGTCTCCCCTCCCTCCCTCCACTTGACCCCCCTCTCCCCCCACCTCCCAGGCAGCAGCACCGCTCAGGGAATGTGGTGCCGGGAACTGTCCTGAGGACGCACAGGGCGAGGCACCGACAGAGTGGGGATGGGCAGCCCTCTTACTCCCTGATGTCACCTGTGGGTCTGGACCCTGGTCCACGTGGGGCCAAGGCAGTGGGGGAGGGACGCGTGTAGGAGCGGGGGTGTGTGTGCACGGCGGGCAGGTTCTTGCAGGGAAAACTGGGGAAGGGGCCCACTGGCAGAGGAGCCCGGAGCGGACCCTCCCATGAACACAGACACTGTGCCCCACCCACAGGCCCACGGGCTTCATGGTCTCCTGGGCTCAGACACCGTGTGCAGACAGACACCTCATCACAGGTCCATCTGAGGTGCCAGGGACAAGCCCTCCAGGCAGGGCATCCTGTCAGCTGAGCGAGCTGGCGGGTGGGCGCACCTGTGCCCTGAGTGTGTGCCCAGGAGGGGCCTGGCGGGGTGTGGCCGTGTCCAGGCCCCAAGCTCCCCGGTTTGGCAAGCCTCGAAGTGGGTCTTTTGTTCTCAGGAGAAGCCCCTCCCCCACAGCGTCCATGAGATGGCTTTCTGTGGTTGGCTTCTGGCCACTGGGGCTCCGCCCTGTCCCCATTCAGGGGGTCCTCGGTGAGCATTTGGCTCTTCCCTGGAGCCGGCTGTGCCTCCCTGTCTGGGCAGCAGCCGCTGTGCAGCCTCCCTGTGGAATGGCATCGGACCAGGCTGGCTCCCCCTCCATCCCCAGAGGTCTCAAGGCTGACTCGCCATCCTGTCCGTCTTCCAGCAAAGGCTGGCCCTGCCGGGAACCAGCTCCCAGCCCCGAGGCCAGCAGTCGGGGCTGGCGCTGCCAGCACCCGGGTGGGGTGGAGACTGCTCAGGCGGCTCCAGACGCATCTAGAACTACCTGGGAGTTGCCTGGTGCCACGGAGCCTGTACCGGGAAGAGGGCAGGCTGACTGCGTGCTCAGCGGCTGGAAGAACCAGTGGCTCCCCAGATAGAGGCCCAGGGTTTCAGCACAGGGAGGACCCCAGTGCCCCCAACACTGTACAGCAAGCCCCCCCCGCCCAATACCAATCCCAGAGGCACCGTCTGCAGCCCCGGGACAGCCTCGTCCCACGCTGGGCGGCCTCGACTCAAATACCTGCCGGGGCTGGTAGTGCTGGAGGAACGAGAACCCCAGTCCTGACCCACCCTGCACCCTGGACCCCCCGGGGGTGACCCACAGCGGGTGAGGAGGCAGGCCTGCCATACCATTCCGCCTCCTCGATGTGGAGGTGCCTGGGGGGCGGTACTCCCCCCTCCGGCGGTGGCCGGCAGCCCGGGCCGGTTCGCATTTATGGAGACGGCAGAGGCAGCATCGGAGCAGGTGCAACGGGGCTGGGGCTTCGGGCACGCTGGGCCCTTTGGGGGTTCTGGGATACACCCCTCCCCCTGCGCCACTCCGATCAGGCCCCTCCGTGGCTTCTCCACCCTCAAGCTTCACGCACCTTGGGAATGAGCCAGTGCGGAAGGCAATGGAGCTGCTCCAAGTTCAGCGTTTATTCCCAGATGCTTCCGGGCCCTGGAAACTGGTCACTGGTCCCAACTAATGGCTGTGTCCTCAGCCTGAGCAGCCAGGGGCGGGCACTGTCTGAGGGGCATGTGTGGCCCAAATAAAGGGGCCAAGCACCCAGCTCTCCAGCACCATGAGCCCTAGAAAAGATGCACCCCCATGCCCACTAGGGCTCCTGTGGACACGTCCCCCGGCCCGGGGCAGGCCCTCACTCCTTTCCCTGTGAGGTCAGGTCCTGCTCATCACAGTCCCTTCTCCTGAGGTCCTCATCCAGAGCAGCACTCTGCCAGCCACGGACTTCACCGCCCGACGGGTGGGGAGCACAGGTGGGTCCTCCCCTATCTCTGGGTGCAGGTGGATGTCTTCTGGTGTGGGCCGTGTCTGTCCAGGAGCCCAGGCCTGCCCTGTGCCTGTGGCCCCATCTCCCCAGCCTCCTGCATCCCCCGAGACAACTCCTGGAGACTTCTGCTGATTCCTCTCTGGCCCTGAGCGTCTGTGCGCCCACACCCTGGGAGATCCTCTAGCCTGTCCTTTCTGGCAGGTGACTGCCCCTGTCACCCAGGAGCTGGCCCAGGGATAGCTCCACTCCCCCTGCCCAGCACCTGGCCATGGGCTTCCGGGCACTCCCTCACCAGGAGCACTGCAGCACCTCTTGGAGTGTCTTCCGGAGCTCGGGGCTGCGGAAGGCATAGATGAGCGGGTCCATGATGGTGTTGCAGATGATGAGGGCCAGGAAGAGGTGGAAGTTCCTGAAGACACAGTGGCAGGTGGGGTGCTGAGGACAGAGGACGATGAGCAAGAGATGCAGGAAGAAGGGGCCCCAGCAGAGGAAGAAGATGCCCAGCAGGGTGGTGAGGGTGGCCGCCCCTTTGAGGCCGAAGCCCTGGGGGGCGGGGCGCTGCCTCTTGTGCAGCCGGGCGATGCCGCGGGTGTGCTGGCAGGCCTGCACCTGCATGCGGACGTACAGCACCGCCATGAGCGCCAGCAGGGCCACAAAGAAGCTGACCAGACCGAGCAGGACGACCGTGTGGTCGTAGAAGGCGATGAAGAGGGTGGTGGAGACCACGCTGGCCGCCCAGATGCCCGCGATGGCCCGCCACACCCGGGGCAGCGTCACGATGCTGTGGTAGCGCAGCGCGTAGAAGATGGAGATGTAGCGGTCCACGGCGATGGCGGCCAGGAAGCAGAGGCTGGACACCATGGAGCCACAGACGAGCGCGTCCAGGACATCGTCCAGCTGCTGCACCGCGGGGGCCTGGGCCGCCAGCGCGCCCGCCTCCAGCAGCAGCACCACGGCCGTGCCCAGCACGTTGCTCACGCTCACCAGCAGGTCCGACACGGCCAGGCAGCAGATGAAGAAGTACATGGGCGAGTGCAGGTTGCGGTTCTTGGCGATGGCGGCCACCACCAGCACGTTCTCCACCAGGCTCACCAGCCCCAGGCTGAGGAAGAGCCCCTCGGGCACGGACACCTCCAGGCACCAGGCGTCCGTCTGGTTGGGGGCCCGCTCGAGGTCGGGGGTGGCCGGGGGGGTGGAGTTGAAGATGCCCAGCAGCCTCCTCTGGGGGCCCTGGGCCAGCATGGTCCCACCGGGAAGCAAGAAGGGGCCTCCCGCTGTGGGCATCCGCTCAGCTCCGGGTGCCCCCGGTGGCGCCCTACACCCTTCCTCTCACACTCACCCTCTCCCTGGCTGGACAGAGGCCAGCCCAGGTGCCCCGGCTTCTCGACCAATCTGGCCACTTTCCCAGCCAGGGCCCCCAGCTCCGCGGCACCCACCCTCTGGGCCCTCGGCCGGCTCGCCACCTTTCCCCTGGGTGTGGCCGCGTAGGCCCTCACATTTCCAGGCCTCCTGCCTCGCAGGCCAGGCAGGACTGAGGTCCAGGAAGAATGGACCCTTTCTCTACCTCCTGCACGGCGTCCGCTCAGCCCCTCCTCCTGCGGGTTGCCACATGATGGGCTTGTGCCCAGGATTCCTCAGCCCGCGCCCTGGGCACCACTGCTGCCACCAGGCGGTGTGCCTGGCACCAGGGCTGCTGGCTTCCCAGGCCCCTGACTCCCCGGGCACAGCCTACATTCCCCTTCCTGCTCACAGACGCTGCAGCGTCCCCCTGTTCTGTGTGGGGTGTCCTCTCCACCTGCCAGACTCACACCCTCCTCCAGGCCTCCCGTTCCTGAGGCCAGCCCATCCCCAAGGCCCCCCAGTCCCTTTGCTGAGTACGGCCCGAGGGCAGCCTGGACACAGGGGCTGGAAGATAAGCTTTGTCATCTTGGCGGGGGGGAGGGAGGGAGCACAGAGCTACCGGCAGCCCCATTTGCTCTGGGGAAGGACACCATAGGCTCCAAGCCAGGAGCCACTTTCAGACAGACCTCAGTCTCCAGCCGCGTGGTCGCTGTGGGAATGTGGGACCAGAGTGCCCGTGGGCACCATGCTGGCCTCATGCCACCCCAGCACTTCCTAAGATGGCATCTGTGACCACAAACCCTCTGGGGGCCGAGGCAGAAAGGGAAGGGGAAATGAGGCGATTAGAAAAGTAAGTGGCTGGTGGTGGAGCTGGGGCCGGGAGGGGAGTTGGGAGGTCTGTTTTTTTTTTTTCTTCTTTTTTTAATTGACTTTTAGAGAGAGGAAGGGAGAGAAGAAACATCAATTTGTTGTTTCACTTATTTAGGCATTCACCGGTTGCTTTTTTAAAGTTTTTATTGTTGAAAGCATTACAGATACTGGCTGATTCTTGTATATGCCCTGACCAGGGGATCGAACCCGCAACCTTGGTGTATGGGGATGATGCTCTCACCAGCTGAGATACCCGGCCCAGCAGGTCTGTACTTGGAGTTGTATCTATGACATCCTTGCTCACTCCTTCCCATCCACTGTCTGCCGATGGCTTGACGGGCCCATATGAGACACATTGCTGTCCACTTAGAAATGTTAATCAGCTTAGGGGACAAAGCTCTCCCGCCCCCTTTGGAAGCACATCACAGGTAAAGCACACGCCTTACAAATACCAGGTGGCGGGCCCCCATCTGAACAGCAGGAAAGCAGCACCGGAGCTGGGTTTGTGCCTCCTCCGCATGGAGACGCCCCTGACCACACTGGGCATCGGGCAGCTCTCGCCCGTGTTCTGGTGAACAGCCACCGTCCCTCTGGGCAACACGTGGGGTTCCATGGCCTGAGGCAGACCTCCAGCTCTGGCAGATTCGGCCAAACCCCTTTCTGCACTGGTGGACCAGCTGCCTATGGCTGGAGGTTGCAGTCCCTGCTCCCCACGAGTGGATGGAATGACAGGTCGCTCCCAGCCCCACAGCAGCAGGCACACCCCCTCCCACCCTTCGGTGGGGGACCCCAGAGGGCCCCCCATGAGGCTGTGCTGACAGGAAAGTGGTCCCCGCAGCTGTGAGGGTCCACGGTTCCTGCCACACCTCCCAGGGCTCCACTGCAGCTCCGCCCCCAAGAACTGCCTTCCAGCCCTGGGCACCCATGGTGCCCACTGGGTGAGCAGGGCCCTGCCCATTGCATTTCAGGGATGTGGTTTCCGGCTCTATAAATGAGACCTTTGAGGGGCCGGGGCCCCACCGCAGCCCGAGACTTCAAAGGGCATGAGACTGGGCAGCCGTGGGCAGGTGACCACAGCCTTCTTCCTGGGAGGCCTCGGGACTCCCGCTGGTTCTCATGCACTTGCCTGTCGGGCCTGGGGGAGGGAGGCAGCAGATACAGCCGAGTTGGGAAGCATCAGCTTTGTGATTAGCTACGGTCACGGGGGAAATGTGTAAGGAAGTCCGACAATCCTCAGGCCGTTGGTATCATTCGCTCTCTGTGCCCCTGCGAGGTGCGTGAGGAATGGCAATGGACACAAGAGCGCATCCCACCATGAGACGGCCTGACTCACACGTGAGGAGGCTGTGAGCACAGGAAGCCCCTCAGTCTCGTTCCTGTTTTCTCCCCAGCACCAAGAGGCACACAGTGGGCACGCAACACGCGAACATTCAGTCTGCAGGGAGCTCCGTGGGGAAACGGAGCTCAGTGAAGGGGTGCATGTGTCCAGCCCAGCCACATCAGCAGGGGGGGTCACAGCCGTGCAGCCTGCCCTTTGGCTCTCCACGCAGGGGGAGCTCAGGAAGGGCTGGTCCAGAACTGCGTCAGGGTCTTGGTTCAAAGGTGGTCTGGTTTCCCTTGAACTTGGGGAGGTCAGGGCTGGGAGGGTGCTCAGAAGACAGGATGCTTCCAGCTCACAACCTCGGTGCCCTGGATCCTTCCGGAACCAAACAAGCTGCTGAGTCACAGCCTGGTGTGGTACTCAGCTGCCAATCAGCCAACAAGCCTGCCTCCACGTTCTGGTCACACTGCAGATCAAATGCCCTCAATCTCTGCCGTCCGTTCCTGAGCCACCATCTCGCAGGCTCCCGACTCGGTGTTTTTCAATAAAGCCACTGTGTCTGCCTGGAGCCCTGCCTGTGCGCCCAGCCCGGACCTGGAGCCTGCCCTCCCGCCTGGGAAAGAGCTCACATGCGCAGGCATGACGTCACGTTTACGAAGACAGGGAGGCAGGCGGACATGGCATTTTTACTTCAGGGAACTGGTCAGTTCTGACCAGACGAATCAGGAACATAATTGTACAGTGTGGGCGCGGCAGCTGTGTGCTCAGTCCCACTCCCCGTCCCCCTCGGCGTGGTCCTCGTGCGGAGCCTCCGGGTCATGGAAGTGGAAGGTGGCCATCATGTCTCGCACGGCCAGCATCAGCCTGTTCAGGCCCTGGTTGTGGTCCAGTCCCTCGGCCCCTCCGTCCTCTTGCCTCTCCCCCTGCGGCAACGAGACCCATCTGAGCAGGGCCCTTGGGCCCCGGCCGGCACGCCCACAGAGCTCACACGGGACCTGTCGAGGCAGCAGCTCCTGGAGGCCGCATACCCGCGTCTACCTAACAAGGCCAGGCCACCAGAGGGGGACCCAGCAGCCCTGCTGACTGAGGGTGTTTTGTCCCATTGACAGCCACAGGCTCAGGCAGCCACCAGCTCAGGCAGCCATGCCCAGCTTCCCAGGCAGACTGGGTGCCCCTGGTGCTGGCGGTGCTGGCTCTGGACAGTCACACCTGAAGGGACCTGTTGCCCCCGGTGGCCAGCAGAGAGGCCAGGTGAGCTCACCTACCTCCATGGTGTAACTGGGCAGTAGTGACCGAAAGAAGAGGGCGATTGTGTTTCCGTGGCTGACGGGGCTCAGCCTGAAAGAGGAAGAACAGTGAGGGGATGAAGCAGACAGAAAGGCAACAGCTGGAGATGGGGCTGTGGGGCCTGGAGCCACAGGGGGCAGGCAGCCACGACTCACAGTCAGCTAAGGGGGTACTGCCGGCACCCAGAGGCGATGGGGAGACTGTTCCAGAGCTGGGGGATGGCCCTTTGTAACCTGGCTGTTGAACCAGGGGGAAAGCGTAGCCCACCACAGCAGATGCCTTGCTTCTAAGAAAAGTGCTGGCTGCAGTGTTCTTCAGCACTCAGGTTGAAGGAGTCTAATAAGCTCGACACAGAGATTCCAGCCCTGGCCAGTGTGGCTCAGTTGGCAGGGTGCTGTCTGGTACACTAAAGAGTTACCAGTTGGATTTCCAATTAGGACACATGCCCAGGTAGCAGCAGGCTCAATTCTTAGTGGGGTGCGTGCAGGAGGCAAGCGACTGATGTTTCACTTTCATACTGATGTTCCTAACAATCAATTAAAAAAAAAAAAAAGACTGGCCCTACCCGGTTTGGCTCAGTGGATAGAGCATCAGCCTGCGGATTGAAGGGGTCCTGGGTTCAATTCCGGTCAAGGGCACATGCCTGGGTTGCAGACTCGATCCTCAGTAAGGGGTGTGCAGGAGGCAGCTGATCAACGATTTTCTCTTATCACTGATATTTCTCTCCTCTCTCTCCCTTCATCTTGGAAATAAAACTATATTTAAAAAAAAAAAAAAAGCAATTCCAAGGTAAGTGTTAAGTGAAGGTCCCTTCTGGTAAAATGAGGTACTGCAACCCAGCTCTATGAGACACTGAGGTGTTCGGCAGTGATCTTTATTTGCTATGAAAGCTCAAGGTCTACCCAGCTGGTGGGGGGGGGGGGGGGAGAGACAATGCTGAGTCACTGAAGTCCTACAGCCACTCCTCAGTGCTAAGCTGTCCAGCATGTTGCTTTTTTCTGGGCCTATGACACTTACAATAATTTCCATTGGAGCAGTTAACTGGGAACTTATGAATATGCAATCCAACTTTTATAATTCGGTGAGAGAAAAAAAGGACTTCTACAAAACGTGCTCTTTTGAGGTCTGAAACCTCATGCTCCCTTAAAAGGGACAATCTGTTGGTGACTCTTCCAGATCTAGGACACTGGTGAGGGCTCTGGGTAAGGCAATTACTCAGCTTTAAAGGCCGGAAGGAAAGAGGGAGCCGTCCACACACACCCTGGAGCTGTGGCCTTGGCCCTGCTTCTCCTGGCCCAGCCACATTCTGATTCCTCTGCTGGAAGCCCAGCAGCTGTCACCTCTTTTCCAGGCTAAGGCACCCCAAATCTCAGTGTACCCTCCTAAAGACCACACAGCACCACTCTCAGCAGTTTCGGGAGGCAGTTTCCAGATTCTATACCTGAGGTGTTTCCCCCACTGCACTGGACATGCCACCAGCACAGAGGTGGCCTTACTGCTTCCCACTGTGTGTGCAGCACCTCTACAGAACCTGACAGAGTGAAGTTCCTAGGTCAGACAAATACACAGAAAGCACGCCTGGAAAAGCTGATCCATGACCCCAAACCACTCTGCTCTGAGAGCCTGTGTCTGGAGGAGCCAGCAAGTCCCAGGCCCGAAGCACTGATCTGAGAGCCAGAATGCAAAGACGCCAGGAACAGGTGACAGGTACCTCTCAGGCCTGGTGTAAGAGTAGATGGTGTCTGAAGGAGGCAGAGGGTCAAAGCCCATCACAGACTGCGTGGTCACATCCTGCAGAACGAGACAGAGAACCGAGATGCAACCGAGACCTGTGCTGTGCCCTCTGCTCCCCTCTCTGCCGCCCGTCAGCAGATTCTGGTCTGGATTGGGCCTTTTTGCGGGAGTGACCCCAGCGGCCAGGCTATGTTTACTGTACCCCAGGCTCTGGGCGAGGGTGGGACACACCACCACCATCACACATGCCACAATCTCCGCCCAGGATGTCAGGATGCAGCTCAGAGCAGTGGACTACCAGCTGCGAGGCCCTGAGGGCAGAGCCAGCTCCCACCAGCTCCCACGGCAGCCGTGCTCCTTACCGGGGGCAGTGCAGCAACAGCTTCTTTGATCTCAGAGAGGACCACGTGCCGGTGGATGTTTCTGGGCGCACGCTGGTAGAGCACCTTCCGCCTGGGCCCGGGGAGGAAAAGGACCGTCATGGGATGGAGCCCTCCTCAACCCACACTCATGACCAAGAGCCCCGAGTCGTCAGCCCTCATTCTTCTCCTGTGGACCCATCAGGCCAAACCTGCCCAGCTGCCCAGCCCGGTCTCACCTGTTCTCACACTCTTCCACGGCGGGGTCCCCAGCATCCACTGCCTGGAGGACCTCACGGACGTTCTCCTCCAGCCAGCTCATGATGGTGGGCTCCTTCCAGAGAAAGTGGGACCGCCCGAGGTACAGGCTCACCAGCTGGCTCAGCGCAGGGGGCTGGCTGCGGGAAGGCAGGGCCTGTAAGCATATCCCCCCACCCAGGTCCAGGCCTCCAGGTGCCTGCTGGCACATGCTGCCACATCCAGGGTGTGCCCTAAGCCTGAAGTGAGCAGAGGCTGCCCAGAAAGGCTGCCAACCTGGGATATGCCACTGCCCAACAGGAACGTAAAATACAGAAAGAACCGGGGCACCCATGCCCTGTCCCTCCCCGTCCCCCATCGGGAAGCCTTGTGCTTTGGGCTGCAGGTTGCTCACACGCCCGCCGCCAGCTCCATGTCCAACAGGCCAGGCCCCACAAACGTGCAAGACAGCCTGCACTGTGCACTGTGCCCCTTGGGGCATCTCCCCGTCTTTACCTTATTTCGGAACTGGGTCCAAAGAAGGGGTGACAGGCGACGGCAGCGTCTGGCCGAACGCTGCAGCACTCGAGCAAGGGCATTAGAACTGCGGGAGGAAGCAGAGGCCCAATGGGTCACTCACGCACGGGAGGGTTCTCTGTCCTGCTGCTTCCCAGGGGCCCATCTGCATCTAAGGGGACCACCTGGGATCCCCAAGCATGGGTGCCAGACACTCTCATCCTAAAGACCACACACCCCTCCCCTCGGCAGCCCCTCACGAGGGAGAACCCTGTCTTCCTAGCGACTCCCCAGGGATGGGCTAAAGCAGCACCAAGCTCCGTCTGACAGTGAGGCAGCGCCGCGGGCAGCGTGAGGCTCCTGCCCAGAGGCAGCTTCACAGGAGGACACAGACCTCTGTAGCCCAATGGCAGGGGCACTGCTGGCAGTTCTGTGGGGCAGCGCTCCACACCCCACCCCTAACCCCTGGCTGTGTGCCAACAGCCCCAGGCAGGGGGCTGGCTGCAGACCACCCTCCTCCACACTAACAGCCACAGCTCCAGCAGGTGGATAGGAGGACCGGTTCCCTGAGGCCCGCTGGGCAGACAGTGTGCAGAGCGGCCAGGCCAAGGCTGTGTGCAGGGCTGGGTGGCTGAGGATATGGTGTGCTGGGAGCTTGAGCGGCTTGGCCTCCTCCCACCCAGAGCCCCCGTTTCCCCTCCAGCACGACCTCATAGGCCATCCCTGCCCTGGAACAGCAGCCCCAGAGGCGGGAATCTTGGCCGCTGCCTCCCTATAAAGTTGCATGTGGAGTAAGGACGCGGGGGCGGGGAGGGGGACAGCAGCGAGCTCCTCTCCCAGGCCACACTCCCTTTCAGACGTGCGGGAAAGCTGCTGACTGCCACCCAGGGACGAGCCCCCAGACCTTTCCACAGACGCCCATGGGAAGGCTGTGTGAGAGGCCCCAGGATAATCTATGTCTCAGTCCCTCAAACTGTGAGAAGCAGCATTGCAGACAAGAAAGTGCAGCCCGGCTGGCTGGCTGCCGCTCTAGTCCCCATTCCCCCCGAGCCCAGGGATTACTTCTTCAGAAGGTAACTTTTTCTCAAACTACCAACATCAGAGGCATCCTACACCCCAACCACCCTGAGACTCAGCTTCCCGGCCACTGGCAGGCCTGCTGGGAAGGGGAGGGCTGGCAGCACCCACCTCCGGGGAACATGATGAGGGCCTGTCGCACCAAGAGAGAGGCCTTTTCCCTTGCCGAGCTGAGCTCCTGTTCTGGGAGGTCTGCCTGCTGACTCAGCAGAAAGTAGGCCAAGGGCACGGAGAAGGCGAAGTTTGGGAGCTGGGACAGGTTCCGGTGAGCCTGCAGGTGCGACCAGAGGCAGTTCTCAGGCAGGGAGCACAGTGTGCGTGACAGCCTCCCGTCCGGGGTCTTCCCTTCGCAGCACAGACACAGGGGTTCCCCCTTATCCTGTGCGGCTGCGTGCGAAGACCCTCTGTGGGTGCCTGACGCTGTGGGTAGTACTGACCCTGCATGCCCTGTTCTCTTCTGTACACGGGTAACTGTGCTCAAGTGCAGTTTATAAACCAGGCAGAGCAAGTGGTTAATAGTGAAAGAGAACGATAGTTTGAGGTACGACAGCAAAAATGTGATTTTCTTTTTCATCATTTCACAAACAGTCGATTCATTCTGGCCATCGATCCCAGTGACCTCAGTACACGATTTGCATCAGGGGGCTGTGGTCTGAGGCCACGGGGAAGTGAAATCGGGTGACCTGCGCACAGGCACTCTGACCCCACAGTCCATCTGGAAGCCCAGAAGGCTCCTCAGTGCTCCTGCCTATGAGCAGGGCGGGGTCTCCCAGGACCTCGCCACGGCGACCTCAGCCTCCCCGGGTGACAGGCCTGTGCCGGCCACCGGCACCACCTACCTCCCACTCCTGGAACAGGTGGATCAGGTACTCGTAGTCGCGCGCCCGCAGAGCCAGGTGGTCGACCAGCAGCAGCATGCACAGGGGGTCCTCGTCGGGCTCCAGGCTTCCGGAGGCAGCGGCGAGCGGGAGGCAGAGGGAGACGAAAGCCACAGTGGGCCCACATGGTGTCGCGGGCCTGTGGCTACCGAGCACGCGGCCGGCCGGCACTCACCTCAGGATGAGCTTGCAGTACTCCAGCGCCGTGCGCGGGCAGCCCCGCTTCTCCAGGAAGCTCATCTGCTTGTACAGGGCCAGGTAGAAGCTCCTAGACCCAAGACAGTTCCCGTGAGCCGGAGCGGCAGCAGGAGGACACGCCGCATCGCCCAGATCCTCAGCCAGCACGCCTGCGCCTACCGCCTCCATCGCCTTTCCTGTGAGGCCTAATCACTGAGAATGCTCGAGTGTCCCTGTGTCTGCAGAGAAGTTGACCTTTGCTTGCTGTTTGAGTCAGATGTGCACCCGTATACATGAACCAAGCTTCTTAGTTCAAACCTTTATCTTGGGGGTTGTTTTGCACCCCGACACCCATGGGAAGGTTGTCAGTGAGGCCCCAGGACAATCTTATGTTTCAGTCTCTCAAATCAGTGAACAGCAGGATTGCAGTTGTGATTTATGGGGAGAGAGTTAAAATTTGTCTTTACAATCTTCATCTTTCCTCACATTTCCACAGTCACAACAGCTCTGGTGCTGATGCTCCAAGGCTGTGACTGGAATGATCCCAGCAGGCCACTATTTTTATCAACACCTACTGCCTGGCTAATGCCTGAAACGTTAGTGTCTTAAAACCTGTCTGAAACAACCAGGAATTTAACTGGAGCAACCAGGCTGGCAAACACCAGCAGTGGAGGAAGCTCAGATGCAGCCCCCAATGCAGATGGTGCAGTGGGTCATCATGCCTGGGACCCAGGACAGAGGGCATGCCCACACCGCCAGGGCCCTGAAGACCAGGCCGAGGGCAGCGGGGAGGCTTTGTGGCCATCAGGGCTTGAGTGGGGGGTGGAAGTTCAGAACAGCAGAAGTCTCTGTAAGACAAGAGGGTCCGTACACACAACTGCTCACTGCAGAGCAACAGGGTCTGGCTGAATGCCAGCTCCTCACCCCCGAACCACACACCCGCAAGCAGAGCATTGCAGAGCTTTCTACACTCATGGGCACAAATCCTTTTGGCCAAAGATACATGGGAACACGATGACAGACCCCGTCACGCGAAGCGGTGTGTTAGGCTCACTTCTAACACAAACGCATTTAACCCCAGGCCAGCTGACCCAACCATCCTGGAGCCCAGCCCTCCTGCATACAAGCTTTAAACCCAGTGAGATGCCTGGCTCAAGCCACCTGGTGGGACTCCTTGTGGACAGCCCATGCCACCTACTCCCACGCCTCCCCTCCCCCCGCCCCCCCTTGGGTCTCAGGTCGCCTGTGAAAGCTCCAACACCCAGGAAAAGGAGCAGTGAGAGCGAGCAAAGTCCTCCGGGGAGGCCGGCTCACCTGTTCTCGGGTCTGCGGTAGTCCAGCCGGCAGGTCCCGCTGGTGAGGCTGAACAGGGGGTGGAAGGCACACTCCATGCTGTACAGCGCTCGCTCTGTGGGCCACACAAACACCAGGGGAGGGCGTCACAGCCACCATGCGGCGGCTGCAACCCGTCCTCTGTGGCTCGCAACAAGGGAAGCTCTGGAAGGAGGAGTCAGGTTCCTAGGATTTGGGGAAGCGACAGCACAATGTGACTGCCCCTGGGGATCCCCGAGCCGGCAACTCCGATTCCCAACAAGGAAATGCAGACACACATCCTCACAAAGCTCACAGGCCCAGCAGCTCACCCACAAGGGCCACAGTATGGCGACAACCCAGTGTCATGTGCTGGTGGCACACAAATGGGGCCCATCACTCCCTGGAACATCACCCAGCCCAGGAGACACGGCTGTGCATGAAGAAGCCAGACATGATCAGAACGTCAATAGGCAAATCCAGAGGCAGAAAGCAGACTGGTGGTTACCAGGGGCTGGGGACTGGGAGGTGACTGAAGAGCTGTGGTTTCTTTTTAAGTAATGAAAATGGTCTAGGACCATGGTCGGCAAACTGCGGCTCGAGAGCCACACGTGGCTCTTTGGCCCCTTGAGTGTGGCTCTTCCACAAAATACTACGGCCTGGGCGAGTCTACTTTGAAGAAGTGGCGTCAGAAGAAGTTTAAGTTTAAAAAATTTGGCTCTCAAAAGAAATTTCAGTCGTTGAAATGTGGCGCTGTTGATATGTAGCTCGGTTTGGTATTTGACTCATGAGTTTGCCGACCACCGGCCTAGACTCTCAATTGCAATCATTATAGGCTGTTGTTCCTCGTGAGCCGCAGTTTGCCAACCACTGGTTTAGGACCTATGATGCTGAACAACTCCAACACTTAACAAAGCTGTTATCTCAACAACATCCTGGGAAACCCATTTGTGCCCCAGTCACTGTATCCAACGGCATCTCTGCCGCAGCCTCTGAGACACTCGTGGGAGGGGACTCGGCACTGCAGCAGGCCAGAGCGAGCTCTCACCTACGAGGTCTCGTGCCATCTCCTGGTCGTCCTGAAATCGGCAGGCGTCGCTGAGCTGCAGCAGTGAGTCGACATGATACGGGCTCGTCTGCAGCAGAACCTGCGAGGCAAGAAGGAAAGCTGACAGGGCTGCGGGTGGAGCCTCCAGGACAACATAGGAGGCGCCAGCCGCTGGACACTTCTTTCTTTCAGGCGTCCAGGCCTCAGGGAAATGTCACGAGGTAAGTCACGACATCCAACACGTTTCGAAGCCAAATCCTTAACCTGCCTGGAGTGGCGGCTCAGGACTCTGTGCCCAGGTGTCTCCACCTTAACCCTCCCCCAGCCCAGGCCCCACACTGGAGGAGCCGTGAGCCCCAGGAGCAGGGCCCTGGAGCAGGGTTCCCGGGACCGGTCCTGCGGTGGGGCTCACGCACCACGATGTTGTTGGGCTCCATGGACTCCACGGCGGCCAGGAACTTGTGCTGCGTCTGCTGGTACTCCTCGCTGTGCTCGAACGCAAAGCAGGACAGGCCTTTCCTGGACTCCAGCAGCCGCATCGACAAGCCTGGGGAGGACGCAGGCCAGGCTCCTCAAGGTGCTCTTGGCGAGGAGCCTCTGTGGGTACTGAGCGCGAACTGTCGCGCCGAAGCACTGGCTCCGCCCTGAGCGTGGTCCCGCCCTGAGCGTGGCCCCAGGTGCCTGCTGACCGCCTGCACCCTCTGCTCTTTTCCTACAGGCGTTTCTCGTCCCAGGAGTGTGGACAGAGGACCCACACCCAGGACAACGGCAGACATGGAGGAGACATGACTGTAACCCATGACCAGATGCCCTTTCTGCCTGCTTTTCGTGCCCAACTTTGGGGGTACAGGGTCATTTCTGCTGATGAACCTGGAAACTCCCTCTTCAGCGCCTTCATGAAATAGGTCAGGGGTTCCTGGTCACCCCCAGCTTACACTTCACTGGCACTGACTCAGACACATATCGCAGGACACACAGCTGATGCCCCTATCTCTGCCCGTGCTCCCATACCCCCGCCTTGGCCTGAGGTCTCCCAGGTGCTCTTCCAGGCCCTGTAGCCAAGCAGCCCTGACAGGATACTTACCCACATCCCATGCCTTTCTGCATGATTGCTGTTTTTCTTTCAATTATGTATACTTACTACTTTACAACAAAATATAAAATGACACTTTAAAAATGAACTTGATTGCTTCCTATGATATAATACCAAAAGGGAAAAGCAATACAGTAGATAAAAAACTGCATTAAAACACGGTCAAGCCTGGACAGTGTGGCTCAGTGGTTGAGCTTTAACCCAGGAACCAAGAGGTGACGGTTCGATTCCTGGTCAGCGCACAGCCAAGGTTGCGGGCTAGATCCCCAGTAGGGGGTCTGCAGGAGGCAGCCGATCCATGATTCTCTCTCACCTCTCTGAAATCAAGAAACGTATTAAAACACACACACACACACACACACACACAGAATCATGGTCAAGAAGAGACACTGTGGGCGTGGGATCTGTGCCCAACACTGGTGGCACCATGCCAGGCACCCAGTCACACACCTGCACGCAGCTTTGCTGAGGACTGACCTGGCCCAATGGGCTGACACCAGTAGTGCCCAATGCCAACCAACACTCCACCCCGCACCTCTGAAGCCGCTCACCTGGCTTGGCGTACCGGGGCCAAGTACTCTTAGGGGTCGTCAGCCACGTACACTTGGGGTACACACGCTGTCTCTGCCGCGGCCTGTGGAGAACAGGACGTGGCACAGCCTCACCACACCGCCCAACCTCTGCTGGGCTGTGGGAGCAAAACCTCAGGGCAGGGGGCGGGAGGTGAGGCCACAAGGACAAGGACAAAATGTTTCTCTCTCTCCCCATCTCTGTTCCTATCTAAAAATCAACAAAAACATTTTTTTTAAATGAACTGTTCAATTAACCAAGATCAAACTTGTCCTAGAACCGAAACTTTATGTTAGTTATGATGCTGACTGAGATGCACCAATGAACCTAAAATTTCAGGGCTAGAAGTTCAAAATTTAAGGATTTTTGGAACCTTTGCTACAGAAGCAGTGAGCCCAGCAGCCACAGACAAGGTCAAACTCCAGCTCCTCCCTGACCCACCCTCAGGCCCCTCACAACGGGGAACCCTGAGGGTCTCTTTTTTTTGCTCTGGCTTTGAGAACCCCACCTTTAATTGAGAACATGCCCATGTGGGTCTCACCTTTGTTCCCCTAGGACAGCTCGGGCACCGAAATACCTTTTCAGTTCAGTGTCTGGATTTAAGTGTCTAGAGAATTGAAAATTTTAAAAGAAAAATGAAATTGAGTTCTTATAACGATTCTGAGAATTTTAGAAAGTCCCATAAAAACCCAGCGAGGAAAGCAGCTATTCTGGTGTCCAAGACAACTAATGGTCCTGCTTTCTCCACCATCACAGCTCCCAGGCGGTGACCTGAGGCCGGCCACTAGTCTCAGCCGAGTGAGGGCTGTGAAAGACCTGGACTGTATCGGGATTCCCACCAACTCAGGACCAACCTCTACGTGGGGACAGGGTTCCAGCACCTACAATCCAGGACAGCGTCTTACGTCACCAGAGATCCCTCGCTCGAAAAGCTGAAAGTGAAAAGGGAGGCATTCCCCGTTCCTCTTCCTCCTTGTCCCTGTCTCCTAAACGTCTGATCACGTACATGTACAACTTTTAAATAAAGTTATTTTCTTCTCTCCTAATAAGGATCTTCCTTCGCACGCAGCCTGCAGGCGCGGGAGGGAGGTACCTGTGCTCCACATACAGGACGTGCTTCCTCGAGCTCAGGGGAGGTGGGCTGGGGTGGTGAGGGCCACTGCTGTCCTCAATCCTCTCCAAGATGCGATCAATATCTTCTAGCCCATTTTCCTAAAGGCCCCAAACAACAACAGGTTAACCACCACCCTCACTTTATTTCCCATGTTATAACAACCAATAACCATGGCTCATTTTTGCAAAGAACTCGTTTTTAATCATGTTTGCTTCCTGAGAAACAATAAGCATGTGAGAGAAAGACAGATTCTTCATAAGAAGCTCAGAAGAGCCAGAATCACCGAATCAGAAGAGCCCTCACATACATATCTGAACCACAGAGCTACGTTTCTGGTCTCACAGGTGCACACACCTGCTCAAGGAACTGAGATGGAACTTGAGATTCCGACTGAACAGCCACAAAGACACACCTCTTTTTGGAGCAAACACAGGGACCACAAGGCACAGGGGCAATATGGCATATACCTTCTGCCACGCTGCGCCTGGGGCATTTACACTGCCGTCCCCGACACCAGTCAGGGCACAGGTGCAGCATTTCAGAGGCAGAGAGGGGCTCTTAATTCCTTAAGGGATGAAGTGAACAAACAGAATCGAAACTGGGTAGGTAATTTCCCCTTTTTACTTCTTTGACTTCTGGATTATACTCCTAGCGGGTAGGAATCAAAGTATCAAATAAAAACAACCTGCTTTCCTGTCCCTGCCAACTGTGTCTGGAAGACATGGTGAGGTCCCTGAAACCCTCCTGACTTTCTATAAGAAGTGTGGCAGGCACCAACCCCACAGGGTGGCGGGGACAAGGAGGGCAAGGACTTGCTGATGTGCAGGGAAAGCGGAGTGATGACAGGACCCAGTGGCTAAGCCGATTTTCCCCTAAAGACTGTGCTGAGGCTTGAATGGTGGAGCCAACTGCAGATCTGAGCGATGCTGGCCGTGAAGACCTGTGAGCATTTTGAACTGGGAGCAGACAGGAAGAGAAAGGCCACGGGATCTACGCTTCACAATCATGTGACAACAGGTGTGGAGGACAGGCTTGCCACAAACAAACAGCTTCCAGCAGCACCCCGAGACACAGCCAGACGACAACGGACATACCGAAGCTTCTCCTGGAGAACTTTTCTTATTTTTCTGTTTCTTTTTCTTCTTTCGGAGTTTGCCACTCACATTCGACTAAAAAAAGCAGCACATGTTAGTCAATGTAAAGAGAGGATGAGATTTAAACCCTGAGAATCTGCAGTGGAACCCGGTGACACGGGGCGCAGGCTCGATGTCCCCTCGCCCCCACTTCATGAATGTCCTGTGGCCTCACCGACTTCTCTGACAACGCCTCCCGCCAGTCTCCTGACTCACTGCAGCCTCCACCTTCCTCACACCTCTTCCTGACACACCTCAGAGGTTCCTGTGACCTGACAACGCTCCAGAGTTCTGATATTCACCCGTCAGCCCTCTGCTTTCATCCTTCACATTGTCACCCACTCTCCCTGCCATGATCAGCCACCTGGAGACCAGGCCACACCCATGCCCCTCTGCCTCCACACCTGTCAGGCCTTCACCTGACCTCTCCTCCCACCACAATGTGAAGATTCCTTAGGGAGCCCCCCTGCCCATTAGGTCTGCCCGCCCGTCCCCCCAAAATCATCAGGTCTTCCCAATTGTAGTTGTCAGTCCATCCACGTTACCCACTCGACCAGAAGCTCCTGGAGGGCAAAGGCTTGTCCCTAGAGCCCAGGAGGCTCCCCAAAGCATGTGTTGAGTAAATGAGCAAAAGGTCTCTGGAGGGACCCTCTGTGTGCCATGGTGCCACGGAGAACACAAAACTAACCTGGCCTAACCTCTCCTCAAGGCACATCCACCCAGGCCCTGTCCACCCGCCTGAGCCCCAGATGCACAGTCATGAGGAAGGCACACCCGCTGAGCCGGAGAGCTCTCCCAAAAGGACCTCCTGCGGTGGAGACACGTTTGGGGGACCCTGGATATAGCACCCGTGACACCCACCAGTCTTCAAGAGGTCATGCACATCTGATCACGACTCCCAAGGACAGTTGGGGGCAACTGGGCATTAACAAGAGGAAACGCAGAAGATGACAGCAGAGTGTGTGTGTGGCTGGGCACCCTTGTCCCCACACCTGCTCCAGGGGCCCTGTCCTGTCATCCACCTCTCCATCCTTCCTGGGCTCGGCACTTCCGCTCTGGGACTTCCTCTTGCTTCCCGACACCACCGCTTCTGAGCGCAGGCCATCGGACCTCTCCCCGTTCACCACGGGCCCCTCCTCAAGATCCTCAATGTTTATCTGCCGGGACAGAGGGGAGAGAGGAGGGCGTCACGTGTCATCCTGTTACAGTGCATCCTGGAGATACTGAGAGGCCTGTCAGGAGCAAGAGCAGAG
>JAAGEH010000352.1:57078-83424 GCA_011751065.1 Lasiurus cinereus | reverse complement strand
GAGGGGCAGGCTCGCCACCCTGTGCGTCCTAACCGGCTTTTGCAATAAACGGGAAGGACCCCCCTGTCAGCCGGCCGGCGGCCCCGGAGCCCGGGGAAGGAGGGCGTCCGAGTCAACAACCGGTTCGAGCTGGTGAGCCGGGGGGGGGGGGGGGGGGCGACGGGGGCGCGGGGCGAGGCCGTGACGTCAGGGGGCGGGGCCGCCTGGGGCCCGGGCTGCAGTGGGGAGGGCGGGCCGAAGCGAGGGGGCGGGGCCTGAAGCCGTGGGGGCGGGGCCAGAGTGTCCAGGCTGCAGTGCGGTGGGCGTGGTCGTCGAGTCGAGGGGCGGGGCCGGAGTGTCCAGGCTGCAGTGCAGTGGGCGTGGTCGTCGAGTCGAGGGGCGGGGCGCCGGCGAGTGGGCGGGGCTTCCCTTCTCAGAGTTTGGGGTGGGTGGTCCCTTGCTTTCTGGTCTCCACCCTTGGGCTGCCGGTGCGCCCAGGCGGTTCCCTGCAGGCAGGCACCTCTAGGTTTGGGGACCCGGGTCCGAGGGGCAGGCTCGCCTGGGAGGCTTTTGCAATAAAGATGAAGGACCCCCCCGCCAGGCCGAGAAATGGCGCGGTGCAGCATCGCTATTTTAACAGGCTCGTTGGGGGGTTGAAAGGTGCAGACGGCGTTGAGAAGCCCTGCACCGCCACCCACGTGCGGGTGGGGGTGGTGGTGACAGGAGGTGGCAGCCTCCAGCCTGGGGACGGCTGTCCCCCTGGAGCCGGGCCCGGCCCCGGACCAGGTACCTCGTACCGCCAGGTAGCGGTCCCCCTTTTACAGGTGGGGAAACGGGACCCGGAATAACGGGCGCCGGCAGCATAGGGATTTGCACCCGTGCGGTGGTTCCGGAGTTCATCGGAGGAAAGCTACTACCGGCCAGGACGGAGAAAGGAGGCAGGACAGGCTGAGCGCGCGTGCCCGCCTGTGCTGATCACTGGGACCTTGAAACACTGCCCACCAGCGGGCCCGCAGCTGCTGCCTCAAGTTCTCCAGTCCCACCTGCTCCAGCCGCTCCCCCAGTCTCCCAGAAACCCCGTGGCCTGCAGCCCAGCTGCCAAAGGGTTATTATGCGCAGCCCAAGTGGGAGCTCCGGGACAGATGTCTCTGGGGCAGAGGCCTGGTGTCCCTGGAAAGCCGTGTCCTCATCCACAGGGTGGGATGCCCAGTCGCCTCCCAGGCACATACGGGCAGGCGGGGCACACAGCTATCCCTCCAGCCGTTATCCTGAAGGGCAGGGCGAACCCCAAAGGACCTGGGGGATGATGAGGACAGAGGGTGCCACAGGCTGGCCGGTGACAGGCCGCAGGCTAAGCTGCTGTCCCACATGCAGCCCGTGGTTCCACGTGGGACTAAACTGCCAGATGACGAGGTTGAGTGTAGAGAATGGGAGTGGGCCTGAATGCCCTCATCTCATGATGGGCATCCTGACTCCGCCTGGGGGCGCGGGGGAGGCGGGACAGGTGGCCCTTCAGCCCAGCGTCTGCCCTTGGCGAACATACCCGCTGCGGTGGCTGGGTAGTCCCTAGTTCACGCCCCAGACGGGAGACTGTGAGACCACCTTTATTGGGCCGAGAGTGGCCGTGAAGACACGTTTACAGGGCTCCTCCCGGCAACCAGAGCGAAAGCAGTGCAGGGCTTGGTGTCGGACAGGGAGTGAGCTTTGCTTCAGGCTTCCAAGGGGTTAGCCCTGGGACACCAGCCTGGGAGTCTCAGCCCACTCCAGCTCCCCAGGCCTCCACAGCCCGCATCCTGACGAGGGAGCACAGATGCAAGTAGGATGCTCCAGTTCACCTGTGGACCAAGACTCCCTCCCACGCCTGGACATCTGCCCAAGGAGGGATGGGAACACAACACGGGCAGGCTCTTCCCCAGAGCCCCACCCTCCTTTGCCTCTCGCCTGCCCCCGCCTTCTCTCCGATGCTGTCCCCACTCCACCCAAGGAGTCCTCAGAGGAAACAGCCTCCCTGGAGAGAGTCCTGGAAATAAGCCTGACCCCAAATGGACTTGGGGCCAGGAGACATATAAATATATCCGCTGTGTATATGTTACATAAATGTATATGTGTGTGTATATATATATGTACATGCACACTCCGGAGGCAGCTGGGCCCCAGGATGGGGCGCGCCCAGCCTCGTCCAGAACTGGCCGGCTCCTCCCCGGAGGCCTGGCCACCTTAGGACCCCTGGAAAAGCCTCAGGCCAGGCAGTCGGGGATAGCAAGGGCCGTCACTTGAAGTCCAGAGTCCAGGTGTTGGGGATGTAGAGGGACTGGGTCTGGCGGGCACGGCGAGGGGTGGCGTTAAGGGCATCCATGCTCTTGCGGCTGGAGCATACTACGTCGGCCACGAAGCTGGTACAGTCGCTGCAGACGTCCTTCAGGACACAGCCGTGGGTGTATATGTGCGGGAACTCCTCCTCCACACTCTGCCACTGGGGCCTCTGCAGGGACCTGGGGAGGGACAGGGACATCAGCGAGGCCCCCCGCCCATTTCTCCACGTCCACAACCCCCCTCCCCTGCGTCAGGCACGCAAGGCGTTTGGAACGAACATGCTGAACGAAGTGCACCCTAGAAAAGGCTCTTCCTCGAGAGGAGCCAGAGTCCCGGGCCCCCGCCACCCAGCATGGTTTCCATCTCCTGCTCCTCAGCCCCCAGAGCCGTCCCAGAGTCTGCATCATGTTTCCCTGGGGCATCTCAGGAAACAGGACCCTCCCCACTCCAGCTCCTGGGTCACCGGCGTTGCCTGACACACAGGGTTGGCAAAGGCACGCACTGGAAGACGTCTCTCCTCGGCGTGGCTGCGGCTCTGGCACTTGTCACCCTCTGAGGACTCTCAAAGCCCAGCGTGTAGACAGGGATGTGGGCGAACTTCTTGGAAGGCATCTTCATCTGCAAAGAGAGGGTTGTGGGTGGACAAAGGCTTCCCCAAAGACAGTCCAGGCACACTCGTCCCTGCAGCTCTCTGGATGCCTCCCCCACCCCCACCCCACACCTGGCATCTGCCTCCTTCCACACACACCCAAGCCACGCCTGCTCATAGGCAGGCATGGAGCAGGCACTATGTGCTTAACACCATGCAGGGTCTAGCGTGGAGCAAATACCTAACGTGGGTAAGGTGGGCACTTCCCCAGCCAAGTGGCCGGATATGGTCGGGGTCTGAAAACAGTGGTGATGAAAATCCCTGAGGCGCAGTGAGCTGAAACTCTTCAACATGTCATTGCCCGCTTACCTCAGTGCACACGTGTGTACGCAGACACCTGAACGGCTCTAAAGAGCCTCCACACACACTGAAGGAAGTGGCAGGGTCAGAAACTAGGACCCTTTGAGGGGAAGTGAAGGGTTTCTTGATCCTGTCCCACTAACATGGAATGTTAACAAAAAGCACCTACAAGGGTCTTTTAAAACTGTAGTCTCGGAAAGGGTGGGAATGGATTCTGCCTGGAGGGAGGAGGTGAGGGATGAAAGATGAAGGTGGTGTCATCTGACTGAAGACTGCAGATTCCTTCCCCCCATCCCTCCTCCCCCCGCCCCCCCCCGCCACACACAGAGAACATCTGGATGCCTAGAGGCCTTGCTCAGACCCCCAGTGAGCCTCACCTTCATGCTGCAGGAAGTGCAGACAGCCCTGGAAGGGAAGAAGGAAAGTGTCAGCCCGGAAAGAACAGCTGCTTCCCTGTAGGTGTCCCGCCTGCACACCTGCCAGTCAGCTGCCCTGGCCGCCTGCTGGGCCCTGGTCTCTTCAGCATGCATTGGACTCCCAAATCCTGCTTTTCTTTTTACTTAGTATTACACCCACCATATTTCTGCCCCTCTTGGCTCTTTTTTAGAATATCGGATCTGGAGAGTTTGTTTTAAAATGTATTTTACTGATTTTTTACAGAGAGGAAGGGAAAAGGATAGAGAGTCAGAAACATCGATGAGAGAGAAACATCCATCAGCTGCCTCCTGCACACCCCCTACTGGGCATGTGCCTGCAATCAACGTACATGCCCTTGACCAGAATCGAACCTCGGACCCTTTGGTCCACAGGCCGACACTCTATCCACTGAGCCACAGCAGACAGGGCTAGAGTTTCTCATACCTTCCACATGTGTGTGCCTGACCCTTCCCACCACAGAAACCATCGGAGCCAGAGGGACCTCGATGGAGAGGCTCAGTCTTAAGCAGTGATTAACATTTTTTATTCCCCCTGATTTCAAAAATAAACACTTTCTTGTGGAAATATGAACATTAGAATTGTAATTTAGACAATGGAATCCTCTAAAGCCCACTCCTCAGAGATGATCCCTGCTAGCAATATAGTCTTCATTCTCCTGATGTAAGTGTATGTTAACAAAAAATATACTTCCACAGAATACTGTTCTATAAAGATGCATCAGGGGCTGCTCCACATTAGTACGAATTGTCCAAATTCGTTTTTTATACCCAGCCGGTGTGGCTCAGTGTTTGAGCATCGACCTATGAACCAGGAAGTCATGGTTGGATTCCCAGTCAGGACACATGCCCAGGTTTTAGGCTTGATCCCCAGTAGGGGATATGCACAAGGCAGCCAATCAATGATTTTTCTCTCATCATTGATGTTTCTATCTCTCCTTCTCCTTCCTCTCTGAAATTAATAAAAAATACATAGTAAAAATTTTTTTATTATTATTCCACTCTGGCCCATGAATTACATTTCCACCATGGCTAGTGGAAGCAGACACTATTCATACTATTCCTGTAAACTTTAGGGGAGGGTCAGTAAACTTTTCCTTTAAAGGGTTACGTAGTAAATATTTAGGTGTGACTAAATAATGAATAATGAGTAAAGAAATGGGAGTGGCTGTGTCCCAATATAAAACTCTATTTACAAAACAGGCAGTGGCTGTGTTTGGCCCATGGGCTAAAGTTTGCCAATCCCTGATGATTCTTTCAAAGCATTCAGTCATGTCCCAGCCAGTGGATAGAACAACGGCCTGTGAACTAAAGGGTCCCAGGTTCGATTCCGGTCAAAGGCACATGCCTGGTTATGGGCTTGATCCTCAGTGGGGGCGTGCCGGAGGCAGCCGATCGATGATTCTCATCATTGATGTTACTATCTCTTTCCCTCTCCCTTCTTCTCTGAAATTAATAAAAACATATAAAAAAAGCCTTCAGTCATTTCCTTGCATGCATGTGGTTGAACCATACTCTGCTAAATACTCTAAGGGAACCTTATGCATGTCTGAGTTCACTCTCTGGACAGCTCTCTCCTCTCTGGACTGCTTGCTGGGTTCTCTAGGCTCAAGGAGCCGGAATTTCTGACTCATGACCTAGCGTCTCCCGGCAGTTGAAGCAGTCCCAGGGCTAACCCATATTCTTCCTGTTGCTGCCTGATAATCCAATGCCTTGAAAGCCATTACTTCATATGTTTTGTTCTTGTTTTTTGTTGTTTCAGGTAGAAGGTGCCTGTTACCTTGGCTGAAAGTGGGAACCCCTTAGCTATTAGAATTAAAATGAAATTAAAAATGTTAAATTCGGTTCCTTAGTTGCAATATCCACGGTGGAGGACAGGAACCCCACCACCACAGGAAGTTCCATCGGACAGAGCTGACCTGGAGCCTTCTTACCGTCCCCCCAGCTCCACCACGGTAATTCACAGCCGAGCCCCGGCGCTTGCAGAAGGCTCACCTTTTGCAAAAGAGACAGGTGGGCGGCCAGGAGAACAGCGGGAACTTGGTTCGGCAACAGCAGCAAATCTATGAGAAAAGTCCTTGTTAGAATCCCAAACTCACTGGGTCCAGTCCTGTCCTCTCCAGGCTCCCACCCAGGGCTCCAGTGGGCGAGGGGCAGGGCAGGGTGCGGGCCGCCTCACCTTGCCCTTCTTCAGGCTGCTGAAGAGCTCCTTGTTCTGCAGGAACTTCTCCATCTCCGCCTTCACCAGCACCCGGCGCACGTCCATCACCTCCTCCACAGTCAGAGCCAGGCTCTCCACGGGGTGGCTGAACTCCTGGGGGGCGGGAGGGCCCGGGTGGGGCTCACTCAGGCCCTCTCTACAAGTGCCCTTCCCCAAGGACCCTGACGTCCACCGGGTCTCAAGTCTACCCGAGCCCTCTGATGCCCGCCCCCGGCCCACCACGAGGCTGAGCCAGACCCCAAGCCACATCTGGATCCCTGACCCGCAAAACTGAGAGAGACAATACATATTTGTTGTTTTAAGCTGCTGAATCTTGGGATAATTTTCCATACAGAAAATGGTAATACATACAGAACTGAGGGGAAGCATTACCTTTCGCTGGGGAATATTAAGAACAACACTACCTTGCGTTTACACAGCACTTACACTTTTCAAAGCATTTTAACATCTGTTCTTTGATGCCTTTGAGCCTCTTTTATATATATATATATCTAGATATCTAGATATATATATATATATTTAATTTATTTCAGAGAGGAAGGGAGAGGGAGAGGGAGAGGGAGAGAGACAAAGAAACATCAATGATGAAGAGAACCATTGATTGGCTGCCTTCTGCACGTCCCCTATCACCTGCAACCCGGCCATGTGCCCTGACTGGGAATCAAACCTGGGACCCTTTAGTCCGCAGGCTGATGCTCTATCCATGGAGCCAGGGCTCCTTTGAGCCTCTTGATAAAACGTCAAGGAAATGATAGAGATCACACCCCTGACACCTCTCCACATGCCAGCGAGGGGCTACGGTCCAAACGGGGGCCTCCAAACATCAGCATGTATTAGCTCTTCACAAGGACAAGTCACACAACATTTTACCTGTTGAGACCGAGGTGCAGGGAGGGCCAGCGTCATAGTGGCTGAGTCAGCACCGCCTCACCCCAATAAAATGCTCCCCTGTCACCTCACAAAGGCTTCAAGGCCCAGGGTTTCTCCCGCTTCCTCGCGACAGAGTTGGGACAAGATTCCACATGCAGGCTGTGTCCCCTTAGCAAGGTCCTTCCCCGGGAGCCGCAGTGCTCCAAAGGCCCAGAAGGTGGCAGCAGAGACCAACTTCCCCAGATGGCAGCCCAAGCAAGAGCAGCCCCAGACACCAACCACTGGCCCTGGGGCGAAGGTGAGCCCTCACCCCGCCGCCCCGGACGCCCTTCACTCACCAGCCACAGGTGACTGGGGTCGGTGGCCCCAGAGGTCTCCGGCCTGTCCTTTGCTGGGCGCAGGTCACTGGGTCGGGGGCAGCTGGGGTCAGCCTGGGACTGAACGCTCACAGGGCAGGGACCTGGAGGGAGAGTGGGGAGACCCCATCAGAACAACCCGGCAACGTCCTCCTGTGGGGAGGGCTGCCCACGGGACAAAGGAGAGGCTGGCCAGGCAGCGGGAGCCGGTGGGCAGTTCCATGGCAGAGGCGGGGGGTCCTCAGGCAGAGAGGTTGGAGAGAGAGCCCATCACCCCATCACGGCCCAGGCAGGGCAGGGCCCAAGGGACCCATGAGGGAGTCTGAGCCCAGGAAGAGCCAACGTGGAGAGTCCCATGATAGAGCCATGGCAGCCGTGGTGCTGGCCATGAACCAGACATGCTGGCCACACGCAGCCTTCCTGCTGGGGTGCCCCCCAACCCCCATACACACACACACTGCCTTTCATACTGGAGGAAGGAGGCACAGACAGCAGACTAGCCCACCATAGGGTCTGGGTTT
This sequence comes from Lasiurus cinereus, assembly GCA_011751065.1. NCBI lineage: Eukaryota > Metazoa > Chordata > Mammalia > Chiroptera > Vespertilionidae > Lasiurus > Lasiurus cinereus. Next base: position 75,781 of record JAAGEH010000352.1, on the reverse strand, counting down.
TTGGCAGAGTTTGGGGGGACAGTGAGGTGTCGCCTGGCCTGGCCCTCTTCATACCAGAGAGTGAATCATAACTACCCAATGGGACCATCCTGAAAGGGGCCACATGCTACGGTGACCTTCAGGGCAGAGAAGGGGGCCTGGCCATGTCTGTTGGGGGAACCACCCCATGTCCTGCTGGCAGTTTGTGGAGCGCAACCCATACAAGGGTGGTACTAACCACATGGCCACCAGAACCGACCTGTCCTCAGTGCTGACCCACAGGGAGGAGGAGGCCCCCCTGGTCTAGTCTGGTTCACTGCGGACACAGGCCCACGGACAGAAACACAGCTAGCAGGACCTTTCAATCATCTCCCCTCTCCATCCGGCTGCCCGCCCCTTTATCCATCCATCATCCATCTTCTGACAGCCATCTGTCCGTCCGCCAGCTTTCTTTCTGTATACCAATACACTAATAGCGGTTGTCTATAGGTAATGGGATGATCATGGGCATGTTTTTAGTCTTCAAAAAAGGTTTTGCAAGGAACGGGGCTCAGTAAGTTGTCAAGTTAAAAAAGTGGGGTGCGCCTGCCTGAGGTAGTTAGTGCAGGCGGCGACAGGAACCCCCAGGAAGGGCGGGGGAGAGGGAGAGGGGGCAGAGGTGGCACTTGCCTTGCTCCTGGGTGCTCGGCCGCCAGATGTGCACGCTGCCCGCGCGGGCCCGAGACGGCTCCAGGCCTCCTGGGGGCTGTGCGGCTGGCTGCAGGCCAGAGGCCACTTCGCTCCGCAGCTGGACAAGGTCGTGCTCGGAGAAGGAGCGGTCTCGCTTCAGTGTCACCTCCCCACACGGAGACTCTTCCTCCTGCGGACACAGCGGACTGAGCCCTGCCCTCGCCTCCTGCCGCCCCGGGACTGAGGCACAGGACAGCGGCCCTGCGGTGGCCTCCACGGAGGCAGGGAGGACGGACAGGAGCCACGCTGAGATGCGCTGGCTTTTCCCATCAACCAGGGGTTGCTCAGCCTCGGGCCCCAAGATGACAGCCCCCTTGTGCCATGGGAATGGGGTTGGGGTGCAAGGCCTCTGTCGCCGTCACCCTGAGTCCACCAAGCGCCCCCAGGGAAGGACACCTGCATCGGGAGAGGGCACTGCCTGAGGCTCTGAGCCGCGGACGCCGCGCCTGGACTTGCTCAGCCCCTGCTCACTTCCTGCCCCTCCTCGCCTCCCTGGTCTCTCTCGAGAGCCTGTGGGGTCTGACCTCAGATGTGTTCATCTCCTCCATCTCCGCCAAGGTGGGCGCCTTGAGGAGGACTCGGGGCCGTGGGCGTTGGGCGCAGCTCCCGGCATCCGTAATGGACAGGTTGATGCAGGAAGTGGACGTGACGTCCCCGGAGCAGGCGTTGAGGATACAGGGCAGAGAGCCAAACCCTGGGAGAGCCAGACCCCGGGGGCAGGACAGGATGTCAGAAAGGGGAGAGAGTGCAGGGAGGGGGGAGGAAGGGGGGGTCCCTGGCTCACCCCGGCCACCCCAGCGCTGGGCCCCCACGGGGCGCAGCCTCCGCTCCTGCTTGATCTCCTCCAGGATCTTCTCGTGCAGGGTCCTCTGCTTCTGGGGTAGGGGGCGGAGCCTTCTCTCTGAGACCTGCAGGGCCGTGGCAGTGCAGGGGGGCAGTTAGGGAAACCTACCAGGAGCCCTACACAGCCGGGAGCAGACAGGTGTCCAGTGAGCTCCCAGGGACGTGTCCATCCAGACCAACCCTTGAGCACCTCCCTCTGCACAAAGGCCATGCTGTCCTCCGGTCCAGGAAGGGGGCCCAGAGGGGAGGGCACTGGGCTGGCACCTGCTTCAGTGGAGGCCGGGAGCGGATAAAGTCGAGGATGAGCTCGTGGGCGTCCTTCTTCACCCTGGGCGGGATGTCCCCATCGACCTGCGGGGACGGGGAGGCGGCTCAGGGCTGGTCCTCACGTCCTCCTCCCTGGGGCCCGTCAGTGTAGCCCAGGGTCCTCCTCACGGTGCCCACGTTGGCACCACCCCACACCTCCCTGTGCCTGGGGTTCTTCCTGGGGAAACGGGGTCCATGGCACCACCCCCCAGGGTCGTCATGAGAACAAGATGAACCCGCACATTTAAAATTCTTAGGGTGACGGAGGCAGCGGCCTCCACATCACACTAGGAATCGGGCCACGTCTGCCCGCTCCCCCGGGACGCCGGGCAGTGGCCAGCACACAGGCGGGGGGGAGGGTGGGCACGGCAGGCCCCGGCCGGCTCACCATGACCTTGCGCAGCTTGTAGTTCCTGGCGCGGATGTCCTGCATCAGCATCTCGAAGGGGGTGAGCTGGAACTCGGTGGGCAGCGGGTTAAACTCCTGCTCCTGCACCTTCTTGAGCTTCACTCCGTGGCGAAGCTCCCGCATGAGCTGGACCCAGAGCCGGGCCTGGGCCCCCGAGAAGGTGAGAATGGCCCTGAGCCCCGGCCAGGGCTCCCGGGGCCCTCCAGGTACAGGTCCTCGGGGTCCCGGGTCAGGGAGGTGCGTCTTACCCAGTCCGTGTGCCTCAGGTTGTCAAGCTCCGCCAGGGGCTGCTCCACCTGTGGCTCGTCCTCCCGAAGCTTCTGCAGCATCTGTGGATCCAAGAGAAGGCGGGGAATGGCAGCTCAGGGTGTGGGTGCCTGCCGGGTCATCCCTGTGGCCTGTCTTTACCACCTGGGCTCCTCTTCCACCAGCAAAACTAGGGCCCAGGCTCGGGGCGCAGAAAGGAATCTGGGAAAACTAAGCCATCGGCCACGGAACCACAGGGACACTTGGTACCCCATCGCCATCCCTGGCAGCTTCTCCCTGGCAAGGATGGGGACGAGAACCTAGCACCCACAGAGAACCTCTCTCACCTGCACCCAGTGAGGCGTGGCGCCCTCCCAAGGGCACGGAGCCCCACTCTCCCGCCGTCTGAAGCGTTTTCCCTCAGATCCCACCTCACCGTCCTTCCCTGGAAGGCCACACCCGCCCACCCTCTCAGAGCACCCATGGCCAAGCCTCTGCAAGTGAACCGGCTACAGTGTCTCATCCATCTGCTTCTTTAATGGTAGTCTGCACTAGTGGCTCCACATTTTCTGCTTGTGTGTTTTTCCTCGTGTTGGGTATATGGATGATGAATGACGGATGACGGGCACGTGGATGGGTGGACAGATACATGGATGGATGGATGGACGGAGGGAGAGGTGGATGGGCAGGGGATAAGTGGGTGGGTAGGGGATGGATGGATGGTTATATGGGTGGATGGGTGGGTGGGTGGATGGATGGATGGATGGGTGAAGAGGGTGAGCTGCTCAGCAAGTCCTGGAAAACAGTCATAAGTATGTATTTTATGAGCTGGGGAAAACGCTGCCAGCATGTTCAGGGCCATAGAAGGATATCAGGGATTGTTGGATAACTACTACGCTGAGAATTTGAGAAGAAGCTGCTGCCTCCATTGTCCTTGGTCTGGGCAGCATCTGGGGTCTCTGTTCTCACCAGCTCCCCCACCTGGAGAAGCATCTGCCCTTTAGCACACCTCTCCCTGTCCCGGTCCCCCCTCCCCCACCCCAACTAAGACAGAACCGGTTTCCCTGGCTTTAGCCCCAAGCCACTTGCCAAACTGCTCTAGAAAAGGTTGCCAAGTCTCTGAGAAGCACAAGGTATGTGATTCTAAAAATAGACCTGTGTGTGACCTGGTGGTCCCTGTGGGCAAAGGGCACAAGGTGTGTCTCCCATCCTTCCTGGAGCAGCACACCTGTCCCCGAGCAGCCAGTGTCTGCCCAAATGCCTGCCCAGCTGTGTCCCCCAGAGAACCTCCTGGCACTCCCTCCACCACCAGCTCCCTGAGGTTCTCATGGGTCAACTGCTTGAAATCTAGAGCTTTTTTAAAAGAAAGAGCGCCTGTCCTCTGGGTCAGAAATCAGTCCTGGCCACTTCTGAGCACCCACTAATTGGAGCGTTAGAAGGCCATCTCCAAGATGCCGTGGAGGATGGGGAGGGATGGGCTGTGGGGGACTGGCAGGGGCCGAGGAGCCCCCACCCTTGGAAAATTGATGGGCTGCAGACAGGGACCAAGAGGCTCAGGCAGCGACTGACTTGTCCTGAGCTGGGTCCCAGGCCCCTCCAGTCAGAACAACCCTGAGAGCCTGCTCAGGCCAGAGGGTCGGGGAAGCTGCCGGAACGCTTCTTGGTTCGAGGAAATGAGACAGGAGACGGGAGCAAATGAGACAGGAGACGGGAGCACATTCTCCCCCTCCCCCCACTTCTCCCAAGTGTCCACGTTCTCCTCTGTGAGGTGCGAATGGGAAGCAGTTTCCTCAAGACCCGGAGAGGTGAGAGGCAGACTGTCAGCTCCTAACTCTGAGACCACCCAGGGGCAGGGCAGCCCTGGGGAGAACTCCAGGGGAGGCCCAGCTCTGCCCAGTGCTAGCCTGTGACGCTGTGACTGGGGGAGGGACACCGCCTCTCAGAGCCTCCAAACCTCTTCTGTAAAACAGCAGGCAAGTGTCTCTCAAAGCTCCAAGCACCCCAGCCCCTCTGTGGGTCCTGGGGGCAGGGAGGAATGGGGGTCTTTAGCACCTCATCTTCAGGAGGAACAGCACCTGTCCAGGTTAGCTGGAGGCAGGAGGCTGATACCTCACTGAGAGGCAGCAGGAGCCTGGCCATGGGGCCCAGGTGTCTCTCCAAGCCTCCCGTCCCCTTGTTCCCTCGGGTGTAAAACTGGGTGGGAAGATGTGAGGGTCACCGCACCGAGTGGATTTCCACTCTCCAGGGAACAGACAGAAGGACAAAAAGGACTGACACAGAGGAACAGCCTGCCAGCCTGACCTCCCCTCCCCAGCCCCCCATCACCCTGCATTCCAGACACCACCTTGGCCTCTCCTGCCTCCTCCTGAGACCCCTCCCATTCCCTCACCACCGCCGCACGGGGTCCCCTACCCCAGTGGTTGGCAAACCACTCTGCTGACTAATGAGTGTGCCGACCACTGTCATATACTACCCTTCACCACTTTGCACACAATATGCCACAATTGCCTAATCCTCACAGCTTCCAACACTACACGGTAACATTGAGTCTAGTCCAGGGGCCAGCAAACTCATTAGTCAATAGAGCGGCAAACCAACCACTGCCCTCCCCTGTCCTTGGCCCCTCCCGCTCCTGCCTCAGTCCACCCGGAACCTCCCCCCACGCCTCTCTCTGCTCACCTCCTTAGCCTCGCGGACCCTGGCCAGGAAGGCCCGCAGCTCCAGCGTCTCCACGAAGAGTGCCCGGCACACGGCCTGGTAGTGGGCCTGTGCGCCCTTGGGGTCGGTCAGGCGCGCGGCGCACAGCCTCATGGCTTGCGCGAAGGTGCGCACGGCGCGGGGGCTGCCCTCGGCCTCCTCCTCCTCCTCCGGGCCCCCGTATCCCTCATCCGCAGCGCCGCATCCTCCGTCCTCGCAGTCGCTGTTGGCCATCAGGTCGATGAGCCGCTCCAGCTGCGGGCTGAGCTCCCGCTCCTCGCTCTCGTCCAGACCCCAGTCCAGTGCGCGGTAGATGGCAAAGCCCAGGGACTGCACCATCTGTGGACAGGGGTATCCGGACCGTCACCGGGCGGCGCGGGGGATGAGAGGGACCCCCGGGAGAGGGACAGGGGGCTGGGCCTGGATCACAGGGGGACAGTGCAATAGAAGCAGCCAGCTGTCCTCCAACGGTGGGGTGCCAGGGGGCCACAGAACAAGACACTGGCCCCCCAAATCGCTCAGCCACCGTGGAAAACACTGGCCAGTTCTCACCATCAAACAGGCATGTTCCACACGAGCCAGATGTTTAACCAAGAGAAGGAAAAACAAGCATCCGCAGCGCCCGAGCCTGGGTGCACAACCACCTCCCACGGGTGGACGGCACACAAACACGGCCCCTTCTTACAGTGGAAACGGAGGCAGCCGGTCAAAGGCGCAGACCCCTGTGCTCCTCGCACACCCTAAAGGCAGAGTGGGGCCAGCCCAAAGTCTCCGCGGTGCATGGTTCCCTGACAGAAAACTCGAGGCCAGAGAAGTTTCATCGATTGCCACAAAAAGCAGGTCAGTGGTTCTGAGCGGGGCTGGGCTGGGGACCGGAGGGGGACAGGACGTTTGGGTAATGGAAGAGGTCTGTGTCCTTGTGGTGAAATGGTAGATACATCTGTCAAACTCCAGTGCCAAGTATACCCCCCAACTTTGATTACAAAAAACAGAGACATCCTAATTAAGTGTGCTCCCTTTAATGTAATAGGACAGTATACTGTAAACCTGAGAAAGACCAGCTTATTATACCTGCTGCTGGAATAAATCCCGTAACTCTGCATGATCAAGTTTGACACTTGACCTGATAAGAGATGACCTGCTCACTTAAGTATTTTAAACTGCATGTAAATGTCCAAGTGTGTAAATTTTGCCTGAAAAAAGAAAAACCTAAGAAATAACCATATTTGTAACTGGTTATAACTGTCAGAGCGCCAAGCTGGGATCCACAAAGCTTTTTATTTTTCCAAGTGCAATTAGCACATTAAAAATCTGTAAGCTAAGGTGTGGCTCAGAGATTGAGTGCTAACCTATGAACCAGGAGGTCATGGTTAGATTCCTGGTCCGGGCACATGCCCGGGTTGGGGCTGTGGGCTCAATCCCCAGTAGAGGGCGTGCAGGAGGCAGCCAATCAATGATACTCTTCTACCACTCATGTTTCTATCTATCCCTTTCCTTCCTCTTTCTCTAAAGAAAATCAATTTAAAAAAAAAAAGGACAACAACTCTGCTTCTGCTGGGCACTGCGCTGAGCTGGCTGCCAGCTAACTTTGCAACAATGCACCGGTAACCTCCCATGCCATAGGGCGGGCACAGGGGCACAGACGCCAGGTCCCTTGCCTGCAGCTAGCAGCTGGCCGAGCTGGACTTAAGACTCTGGTCTGCACAGGGCCTGGTGGAAGGCTGTGTGGTGGCAGGTGGAGCATGGCCCTCACCAGGGCACCTTCCACGCCCCGACCGTCGGCCCTCAGAGGACCGCCTGGCCCTCCTGTCACTTCCCGACTTCCCACCACCCGGCACCCAGGAGCTGAGCTAAGGAGGGCAGACGGTGAGTGTCAGCATCGAGCAGGGGACGGGGTGCGAGAACAGGGCTCTCTGTCCTGCAGACAGGCCTTCGAAAGGGACTGGTGGGAAAGGAAGGCTCCAGCCTAAAGGATCATTGAGTGGCCACCCAGCCAGTCTGGAAAGCTGTCTCACCGCAGCTTTGAGCAGGCGAGGTCACAGCCCCAGCTTGAGTCACACCCTGGAATCAGGAGTCACAGGGCAGAGCCCCAGCCCTGAGGCTGCTGACACCTGACAGGTCACTGCAGGGCCCTGGCCAGGGGAGCCCCCAGGCAGTAGGCCAGAGAACCTCCTCAAGCCCCTCAGATGACTTGGGGGGGCAGGAGCCACCATTTGTTTATTTTTTTAGAGAGAGAGAAACATCATTGAGTGGCTGCCTCCTGCATGCCCCCTACGGGAGATCAAGCCTGAAATCCAGCCATGTGCCCTGACTGGGAATCGATTCGGTGACCTCCGGTTCATGGGTCATTGCTCAACCTCTGAGCTATACCAGGTGGGCCAGAAGCCACAATTCACACCAATTCTCATCAATTCTTTCTTGGCCCAGAGGTAGGTGCCAGGAATAAACTTCATGTCTGTCCACTCTGGGTCTGCCCCCCGACCCCTATCCCTGGCCCTGCTGAACCTAGTGGTGACTCTGACCAGGTCTGTCCAATGGGGACCACTCTGTCACAGGGGGGCAGGACCGACAAGAGGCAAAACAGAAAGGCCCTCAACCCCAACACAACACAGCGCCCCCCCCTCACTGTCCAGGCTGCGGCCTCACCTAGTACCACGTCACTGAAAAGGTTAACTCCATCAAAGCACTCATCTGATAGCTGCTCCTAAAAGCTTCTCTGTGCCCCATGCACTTGCTTTCCCATAAGGAGAAATCTGGGAAGCCAGCCAGAGTCCCAGGACCTCGAGCCCTGCCTACCGGGCGGTGGGCCAGCCTTTTTTTTGGGGGGGGGGCAGCCCAGGAACGGAAGGAACCAGGAGCCATGGAGAGAAGGAGCTGACGCTGCAGGCCGGCTCCCACTAGGAGCCGCAGTGAGAATCAGGGCCAATGTGACAAGCGTGTCCCTGGCCACATTTCTGGGGTGAGGTATCAGGTTAATTTATGGGCCTCAGGCACAACCCTCCCGATTAGACACCCTCACAAAGCCCCTTGTCAAAAGCTTCAGAATTGATAACAATGGGCGGGTCTCCTCTGCAGGGGCAGATGTGGAGCAGCCCTGGGGACACGCTGGGCTGAGGGCTGAGGGGTCCCCGCATTCCTGTGCTGTAGATAAGCACCTAATACAGAGCATCATGGGGCAGCAATGGGGACCGAGAGCCAGGCAAAGCAGTGGAGATGAGTCTTGAAAACAGGTTGCTGTTTCTCCCCCTAAACTCCAGAAAACGATACCGGATGGGGCAAGGTCGGTCTATAGTTCTTCGTATGGAAAATAACACAACAATGAATAAATAATAACACGGGGATAAACTGTAGGTACTCACAACTGCAAACCTACTTTTGCCCACCCGGTATGCAGGCAGCACAGGATGTGGAGCAGCCCCAGCAACACTGCGGACACAGCCACGAGCGGACCTGAGCGCGGCCAGCAGCTTCGGGACGGTTTTGTGATTGTTTTTAAATTCAGGATATAGCCTCTTTCGGCCTCAGCCACCACCCCCTCTGCTTAGTATAAGCTGTGTTTAATATAGGAATGTGTATGTGCCTAAAACTGGTTTTTTAAAGGCAGTGGAGCCTTAACCGGTGTGGCTCAGTGGACAGAGCGTCGGCCTGCGGACTGAAGGGTCCAAGTTGGATTCCAGTCAAGGGCATGTACCTTGGTTGTGGGCACATCCCCAGTAGGAGGTGTGTAGGAGGCAGCTGATCAATGTTTCTAACTATCTCTCTCCCTTCCTCTCTGTAAAAAAAAAAAAGTCAATAAACTATATTTTAAAAATAAAAATAAAAGGCGGTGGAATGATAAACATCAAATTCAGGACAAATTACCTGGGGGCAGGTCACTGGGGGGTACAGGGAGAAGTCCTACTACTGAGGTCTGAGTTCTGGGGGGAGAGGAGACGGGGGGGACTCCTGGCAATGCTCCCGCAGCTGGTCTTCCTCCATGGCCCCCTGACCTACACCCCTGCCAGACTCTCTCTGGGCACAGAGGCCGACCCCAGACTTCACACCACCTATCATGGCTTCCCCTTCCCTTTAGGGCTATGGAGGCTCACTGGGGCCCACACCACCCACATGGGCTCCCCCCACCCCACTCCCAAACCTCTGGGAAAATCTCTTCCTCAGATCCCTTCAATGAAGCCCTTAGAGAACTGTGTCCGTGTCCTGCCCCACAAAAACAATGGTATAACTATGTTTTCTGATTTACACTAGACAATGCACGTATGTTTTCACAGGCATCAAGTCAACATGAAAACTGTTCTGAAAGTACCTGGGCTTCCGAACTGGCCGATGACACCACCATCGTTGTGGGCTCTGCAAGAGAGAGAACAGGCAGTCAGGATAGGCCTCACCCCTCAGACCCGAGGGACGAGGAGCAGGCCACCTCCCCCTGGGGGACAGACAGTGCATCATCCGCCAAACCCCCGTTCCCACAGCAGGGAGCTCACAGCGGGCAGGGCCGGGGCCATTGGTCCATTCGGAAAGACCCTGTAAGACCCAGCCAGGAGCTGGATGCCCAGGGGCAGGGCCATGACAGCAGGGCAGGCCCTGCCCACTCAAGGTATGGAGCCAAACGCTCCCAAATCACAGCAGAGCTCCAGCTGCCGGCTGTCGAGCTGGGTAAGGGATGGAGGCCCGGGGAGGGGGGGCTCATTGGCCCCAAGCTGTCCCAGCTAGGAAGTAATATTGCAGGGGGACCCCCAGACTCTGAGCTCCAGCTGCCCCTCTTCCTCTCCTCACAGGGCCTGCCAGGATACCAGGCTGGATGAGACCAGACCCAACGCCCCCACAGCCTTCCTTGAACCCGGCAGGTAGAGCTGCACTAGACAGAGCGTCAGCTGCCTGACATTCCTTCTGGAATGAGGGGGATGTAAACACACCGAGCGTGAAGCTGTCTGCTAAGTGAACCTGCTAACTACGCACATATTTTCAAGATGCCATCACGCGCCGGGAAGATCGCCGAGATAAAGGGACCTGGTGTTGGACAGATGCATTAAAACAACAGGAAACATCCCCCAGCAGCAGCGGGGCCGAAACAGTGAGAGCCAGTGCACACGGAGGCTGTGCTGGGCTTCCAGTCAAAGTCTGCGGCTGGGATTGGGGAGGCCCTGGGAGAAATCAGACTCAGAACAAAGGTGCCCCCTGGCCAAGAAGAGGGTACAGCCAGCCTTCAGGGCTCCTTACTGACTGAGCCTGTCTCCGATTTTTAGAGAGAGTGGGAGGGGAGGGGGGAGAGACAGAGAGAGAGAGAGAAACATCGATGTGAGAGAGACAAATCGATGTGTTGCCTCCTGCACATGCCCTGATCAGGGCAAGGGATCAAGCCTGCAGCCATGCCCTAACCAGTTTGGCTTGGTGGATAGAGCGTTGGCCTGCAGACTGAAGAGTCCCAGGTTTGATCCAGTCAAGGGCATGTACCTTGGTTGCAGGCACATCCTCAGTAGGAGCTGTGCAGGAGGCAACAGATCCATGTTTTTCTCTCATTGATGTTTCTAACTCTCTATCCCTTTCCCTTCCTCTCTGTAAAAAATCAATAATATATATACATATATATATATATATTTTAAAAGTCTGCAACCAGGTATAAGCCCTTGACTGGGTCAGACCTGGGACCCTTCAGTCCACAGGCCGATGCTCTATCCACTGAGCCAAAGTGGCTAGGGCTCTGGTTGGAATAACTTTAATGCTTACCTCCATGGCTGAAATAATCCATATGTTAACCCAAGTAAATGCTCACAAATCCAACTGTGAACTTGGGTTGGGTTGAGCAAGCTGCCCCTCCGTGAGGTCTGGGGCAATGGAGGCCGTGCCCAGCTCTCTACACAGAGCTCTCTACCCAACTGACAAGTGACTTGTTACGGCTCCAACCTGCCTCGATACCTGACGGAGGCTGCTGCCACGACTCCCTCTTCACAGACGAGGAAACTGAGGCTCAGGTAGCTGGAGAAATGGACCCAAGACCACAGAACTAATCCGTGGCTGCGGCTGGGATCCCCACACCGCACCCTGCCAGAGCCCAAAGTGTGGACACCTAACCCACCAGAAGGCACAGGGATGACTACCAGCCAGGGCTCCTTGGTCCCCGAGGGAGGCACACCCTCGCCAGGACCTACGAGAAAAGCAAGCTCTCGGGTTTCCTTTGTGTGAAATCACAGATGAGGAGAAATCAAGAGGCCACGGAGTTCTCTTTGAAGTGATCCTCTGCCATGGTAGTGAGAGATGAAAGACGTCATTGGAAGACGAGTCTGTGGGGACTGCAGCCTGGAGTTCCCTGGAGCAGCGTCAAGAGGAAGTGCTTCCACCGGCCGCCAGGTGGGTGGTGGGAGGAGGCTACCTGGCAGCCTCGGCCCCTCTGCCTGGGGTGTGTGTATGTGTGGGGGGGTATGTGGTGGTCAGGGGTGTAAGAAGCATTGTTCAGGCCACATCCCTACCCACCTCTGCCACCTGTGGGGGTCCTGCCTCTCTGACCTCCTCTCCTCACCTTCTCTCCGACACCTGCCCAACTAACTCAGAACCAGCGAGGGAAGGAAGCAGACACTTCCTGGATTGCCATGGCCTGCAAGGAGGTGGAGGTGGGACCCTCGGGGCCTCCCGCCCAGGACTGCACAGTCTTGGGGTCAGGACAGGGAAGGCTATGAGAGACCCCCACCCACATCTGGGGGAAGGCTGGCCACATCTGGGCTCTCCCAGGCTGGACCCCAGGGGCTTTAAAGACTGATAGTCACTGAAGAAAACACAGCAGAGGGGGTCCCATCCCGGCAGGCTCCTGCCTTTCACATCTCAGGCCTGGAGTGGCCACGTGGCCCTGGCACCGACAGAGGCCCTGCTGGTGGTGGGACTGGCCCCCACGCAGGCTGGTGGGAGATGACACCCACCCCAAGGACACACACCTCCCAGAACCGCACCTGCTCGCCTCCTAACTAGCATAGAAGGCACGCCCAGGTGGCATGATACCGACGATCACTCCCCGGAACAGCGACACATGCAAGGGACCTACGCTGGATGGACAGCCACTGAAGAGAGGGAGGTGTCCTTTGTAAGGAGACAGGCCCAGCCCCCTTTTCAGGGAAGTGGCAGGGGAACCCCGTGTATGAGGGTGTGTGTGCTGGGCCTTCCGCTGTGAGGAGGCTGGACTGTGTTCCCTTCAGCCTCTCTGAACTTGGAGCCTGGGGTACACCGTGGGGTCCAGAAAGGAATGTGTGTGTGCGAGTGAAAAGGAGCAGACGCACAGCCTCACGGCCTCGCTTGGCATGCAGAGTGGGGTCTGCGGGAAAGCGGAGCCAGGAGTCAGACATGTGTCGCCCAGCAGCCGCCTCCTGGGCCCACTCTTAGAAAGCAGGGCTCTGCCCCACCCAAGTGAGACGGAACAAAAACACCCTGAGCCTGGCCTCGCATAGGCCGCCCACACGTGCGTGCTCCTCGTCAGGAAACAGACCTCACAGCTTCGATTCCGGCCCACCTAGGCCCGGCACGGTCCCGGGGAGGAGCTGGCGAAGGCGGAGGGAAGACGCCCGCTCGAAACCGCGGAACTCCTGTTTGTTTAGCAAACAGAGAGCTCTCTGGGCCAGAGGCTGTGTGTGTGCACCGGTGTTCCCCGTCCACTTCCGGCAGTGCCAGTGCCTCGGGGTGGGTGAGGGCAACGTGCTTCGCCAGGAACTCAGTCACCCACAGGTTTCCCCCGTGAGCGGGAGCCCAGGACCCCCAGGAACCAAGACAGTTCCGTGGAGACCGAGCTGGGGAGCTGTGTGTTGGCCAGAACTCTAAGCCATACACACTCAGTCTGGCATCTTTTGTTTGTTTGTTTGTTTGTAATCCTCACCTGAGGATATTTTACCATTGATTTTGGGGGGATAGGGTGGGGGGAAGAAAGATATTTCGATTGGTTGCCTCATGCACATGCCCCAACTGGAGCCTGGGATTGAACCTGCATCCTAGGTACACGCTCTGGGTGCTGGGACCGGGAGTGGAACCTGTGACTGACCCTTTGGTACTTGGGCCGACGCTCTAATCACTGAGCAACACCAGCCACAGCTGTCTCTGCACCTTCACAAAGTTCTGGGGCCTCCGCTCCCAAGACCTGCCAGTGCCTCTCAGAGGAAGCGGGGGGAGACCCACTGATGGTCACACGGGCAGCAGCCGGAAGCGATGCCCGACATCCCACTCCGCTGGTGACAGCTCACGTGAGCTTCCTGCACGCGCCAGGGACCATCTCCTTTATCCTCACTGCTGCCCCACTGTGCAGCCCAGAGAGGGGAGGACGTGCCCTCGGCCACCTGGCCGATTCACCCCCGCCCCGGCTGCTGGCCTCGTCTCACAGACCCTGACGGGGCCCCCTGGCTGACCAGTCATCCGATGCTGGAGGTGCCCCAGCAATGGCCGGGGACCCCTTCTCAAGGGGCAGCCCCAGGGATGGTGCACAGACCGGCGGTCCCACAGTCCTGGGCCCTACTGAATCAGCGTGGGGGGAACGTGTTGGAAATGTGTCTGCATGGGCCACTCCAGACTGGGCGGAAGGGACACTGGATGGCTCATGATCTGAGCCTGCATTGAGCATGAGCAGCCGTGTGAAAATCGCCCCCCGAAAGCGTCAGAACTATAATTCCTGGACCCAGTGCTGCTGCTGCTGCTGAAGGAGGAGGAAGTGTCCCTCCACCGGCTGGCTCCTCCGCTCCGTGGCGGGCAGGACACTGTCCCCAGCCTGTCTGTGCCCCCTCCCAGGCCCTGGGCACACACAGCCTGTGACACTGAGGGACTGGAGTAGCAGCAGAAGCGAGGCTGCTAGCCCCCTGACCTTAAGGCAGAGAGAATAAAGATCTGGATTTCTCACCTCTGACGGTAAGAGAATGAATCTGTGTTGTTCCAAGGAGTAAATATGTGACCGCAGCCAGAGGGAACTCTGACACCCTATCCCACCGTCTCCCACTGTCCAGTCCCTGGGGAGCGGCCACTGTGCCAATGCCCTCCAATGAGGACAGCAGTGGCCATGCTGAACGGATGGGGGTGCCAGGCGGAGCTGGAGACAGGGAGGGGCACTTCCCCACATGCCTGGCTCACAGGCTGATACTGTCTGCTGTTCACCACCTCCCGGCAGCCTTCCTGGAGGCCCAACTCCCTCGGAGGCGTCTAACAAGATCAGAGCGAAACCCCAGTGTCTTCCTGCGGCTGATACTCACTAGCATATTTGTTTAAATGCCTACATCTCCCAACCAGACCAACCAGTGCTCCAGAGCTGCCTCTGTGGGACCATTGTACCCGGGTGGGGGAGAGTGGGAGGACCCGGGCCCTGAGGGTGGCAGAGGGGCTGGAGCCAAATCTCAGGGTGCACAGGGACCCCAAGGGCTCCTCCTCAGGAGCCAAAGCCTCTCCTAGGAGCACAGGGCAGAGCTTGCACCTGGGGGTGGGCTGGTGGCCTGGCTGAGGCGGCCTCGCAGTCTAAGCGTCTCCTGGGGTCGTCCAGGCACTGGCCGGGTTAACCACGTCTCCACAGAGATCCCAGCTTGCCAGGGACTGCCTTCCCGTGAGGTCATGCTTGCTCAGAGGTGAGACCACACCGGGAATGCCATCTGCAAATACACCCAGCTCAGTCACACCCAGACCAGCACCCTTCCTAGAGCTGCACCCTTGCACACACACAGCGGCCAGCCAGGCCCTCACCTGGCTAGCTGCCCACGTCTCTGAGGGGGGGCGGGGTGTCCACTGCACAGAAAACATTTTACATCATCAAAAGTGTGCACAGGGGAGAACAGCCCCTCCCAGTCAGGGCTTGTGTGTGCTTACATGAATATGCATGTGTCTCTCTGTATGTCTGTGTGTGTGTTTATGTACTGGTGTGTGTGCATGTTTATACCAGCATGTGCACATTTGTGTGTGTTCATGCATGTGTCTGTGTGTACATGTCTGTGATTGTGTGTGCACCTGTGTCTGTGTGTCTATGTCTGTGTGTCTATGTGTGCATTTGTCAGTGTGTATCTGTGCATGTGTCTGCCTCTGTGTGCATGTGCATATTTGGTGCGTGTCTATGTGTGTGTGTGTCCACACATGCTTCCTGGGTCCAGGTGGATGCAGACTTTCTACTGATGTTCCCTCCACAGTCCTTCCCTCCAGGCATATTCCACCATCACCCCCGTTTATGGAGGAGGAGTGGGGGTACCGGTGAGATGCCGAGCCCTGGCTGGAGGTAAAGGTGGGAAGAGAACCCCAGCACACAGGGACATCATATCCAGTCCAGGGCAGACGGAGTTTCTGGGTTTGGAAGCCTCATCCACACAGCACGGGTTGTATGGGGAGCCACCTGCAGCTTTACCCTGGAGACTGCAGTGCTTGCAGGTCAGCACCTCAGGTCCACAAGCAGAGAGGAAGGAGCAGGAGGGTCCTGGAGGGACAGGTGCGACCTGGCGGACAGGTCACGTGAGGCACGCAAGTGTCTGAGGAGTGAGGCCCGAAAAAAAGTTTTAGCATCAAAACTGACAAGAAAAAATAAATCAGAAAAACAGGGCAGCCCTAACCAATGTGGCTCAGTGGATAGAGCGTCGACCTGCGGACTGAAAGGTCCCAGGTTCGATTCTGGTCAAGGGCATGTACCTTGGTTGCGGGCACATCTCCAGTAGGAGGAGTGCAGGAGGCAGCTGACCGATGTTTCTCTCCCATCGATGTTTCTAACTCTCTATCCCTCTCCCTTCCTCTCTGTAACAAATCAATAAAATATACTTTTTTAAAAAAGAAAGAGAAATAGGGCAGTGTGCAAATCAGCGGAAGAAAGATGGAGAAAGTGGGGGGAGGGGGAAGGGAAGAGGGGCTGGGCACCCAGCTGTGGAGAGCCCAGTGCCTGTAGAGAAGTAGGTTTCACTGGCAGATACAGATCAAGCCCTGCACCAGGTGGGCAAATACTACTGCAAGCATCCCAGGCCCACCTGATCTCCTACGGCAACTGCAGCGGTTAAGAACGGAGCTTTGCCTGGGGCGATGGCTCAGCACAGCACTACACAGGAATTTTCCTGTCTCCATTATAAAAAAAAAAAAAGGAAGCCTTCCCCCTCAGGAGGCTCCATAATGGCCTCTTAAAATAACTCCACATGTTACCTTGTTTTCCTTTTTCCCACTAAGCAGTCCCGGCTCTCCCCATGCAGCCAGAGGGGAGAAGGGTCCCAGGGGTAAGTAAATACACCATTATTCCTTCCCCTCAGGGTGGCCGAGTTTTGTGGTTGATTTCCTGAAAATTATTGTAAACAGTTCCTTAACCTGAGAAGATTTTCCTGATTGCTATTTACAGCGAGGAATAACCATGCAGCTCCCAGGACACTCCCTCATCATTACTCAGGCCCACGGCGGGCGGGTGGGCAGGCAGTTGGTCTAAAGTTCCAGCTGATTCACACGAGAGGTCAACAGGACAGAGAGGAAAGTGAGATGATCCATTTTCCTTAATCTGGAAAAGGCAGCCAGTCGCTAAACTCCTCCGCCTTTATGAGGCATTTTATGATCAGAAACCAAAGATCGCATTCACTGGAAAATGAAATTGGGCTCCCCGATGGCATAGGGCTGGTACCTCCCCATAAAGGTCAACCTAGGATGGCCGCACGCAAGCTTTGAACCCCAGCCCAGGTTTCCAGTTGACCTGTGAGTGTGGAGACAGCAGGAAATGCTATTGGGTCTGCAATGACCAGGAAGAAGGGCCTGGAGAGATGGACAGTCCCTGACCATTCCCTGGAGGCCTGCCCTCTTGGTACACTTTGAAGAGTAACAATAAGAAATCCAGTGTGACTCTCACTGTTAGAGGGATGCATGGTGCATCTCCGTTCTAACCAGCTGCTGGGATGTGGGGCAAACTATTTACTACTACCCCATGCCTCAGTTTACTCATTATTAAAATCAGAGGAGGGCCAGGCCCAGCAGGCACCTGTAGTCCTGCCCTGTGGAGCCAGGAGCCAGACCCTAGGTTATATAGTCTCCAGGGGTTGGGAGGGGAATGGGGATGATGTTTTAATAAGGAAACTATTAAAACGGAGAAACGGTCTTTGTGAATAGGTAACCCTAGAGCTCCGCAGGGGAGGAGACTGTGGTGTACGGGGCTCCTAGCCCAAGCTTTTTTTTTTTTTTTAATGTGTTTTTATTGATTTCAGAGAGGAAGGGCGAAGGAGAGATAGAAATATCAATGATGAGAGAGAATCATGGACCAGCTGCCTCCTACACACTCCCCGCTGGGAATCAAGCCTGCAACCAGGGCATGTGCCCTGACTGTGACCTCCTGGTTCATGGGTGGATGCGCAACCACTGAGCCACGCTGGCCGGGCCTAGCCCAACCTCAGAGGACAGTGGACTGAGTGCTGAGACCCAGCCCAGCGGCTTTCTGGGTGGGCCTGAGCCTCAGCTCCTGGACAGTAGAAACTGGGAATGACAACGCCTACAATGTCCACCTGTCAAATTCCACCTGACTCGGTGCTTTCTGGGTAGAATAAAGCAGCTCACACGTGTCCCACAGTAGAGGGGGACAGAAGCAGGGCACAGGGAGGAGGAGAGAGAGAGCCACCGTTCCGGGCAGGGTTCAGCAGACCCTCCCTGTTACCAGCAGCTGTCTCTTGCGTCTCGCTTTGCCCCCGCCCTTCCCAGTGCTCCGTGGTGCCTGCCCATAAGGATCTCTGCAACCCCACAGCTCCGGGTTGGAGAGGGTCCAGCCCTCTCCGGCGCACACACAGTGGCTTTTGTGCTTCCCGCAGGGTATCAGTTTTGGGGTAATAGCATCATACACTCCATACCGGTATTCTGGTTCCCCAGGGAAGAAAACAATTTATTTTCCTTACAGAGGCAAAAGTCACCCGCCTTCATCATTCTGAATAGACTTCAAATACCTTTCAAGGGCCTAACTGTCGGTCCTTATTGATGATTGAGCGCAGAAAAACTGCACAAGTTGTCTCCCAAGTTGTACACACGCTCCCTGCTCTCTAACGAACCCAGGAAATGGGTGGGAATTCAGCAGCGACTCCAGGGAGGCACGGTCCCTCCTCCTCGCAGCAGATTCTTACCAATGAAAAAGACCCCGAGGAGGACTTTATAGTCTCTTTCCGGCCCCAGGCCCCAGGGCCACAAGGATGCCACACCGGGACCCACGGGGAGGAAGAGACCACAGCCTGAGCGGAGGAGGCCCTGGCCCAGGTGGGGGAACTCAGCTCCAAGCCAGGTGCTCAGCCATCCAGTTCCGAACACGCCCAACCGCCCAAAGCCCGCCCAAAGCACCCGGCACTGAGGTTAGGGGAAGGGGGGGGGGTCCAGGTTGGGGGAAGGGACCCAGGAAAGGCAGGGGGTGTCCTAGACTGGGGGAGGGAGGCTTGCGGGTAGAGAGAGGGAAGCATGGGGAGGCGCCGGGGACTTCCAGGTCCAGCAGAGAGAAGGCGAGGGACCCCCCCACCCCATCCAGCAGAGAGAGGGGCGCGTCCAGAAGAGCGGATGGGGGAAAGGGGGCTCGGACCC
>JAAGEH010000352.1:0-39518 GCA_011751065.1 Lasiurus cinereus | reverse complement strand
GGCTCCCGGGCTCGAAGGGTCCCTGCGAACTGAAGGCTCCCGGGCTCCGTTCCTGATCAGGGCACAGCCCGGGTTTCGGGCTGGATCCCCAGTGGGGGGGGCGTGCCCGGGGCAGCCCATCCATGATTCCCTCTCATCATGGATGTTCCTCTCTTTCTATTTCCCTTCCTCTCGGAAATCAAGAAAAATATATTTAAAAAAAAAACCCGAACAAAAAAAAAAAACGGTTTGACTCACCCCGGGCAGAAGCGGGAAGAAGCACCTGTTCCTCGGAAAGGTGGGCAGTGGTGCCCCGTTCAGGGAGCCAGTTAGGAACGTGCCCGGTAGGGAGCCAGAGTTGTTAACTGATTTGTTTTGGGTTTCTGTTGAAAGAACCTTCCACGGTAAGCTCAGTAAGGCACACTGCTTTTCCCTGTTATACGGCGTTTGAATTTCACAAGTGATACGTCGTCATTCCAGGGAGTAAGGACTTAGATAAGAAGTTCTTCTCTTAACTTTGACCACAGAAACATAAAGAGACCCTGAACTCATGAACTTCTTTAGTTTTCTCCTGCTAAACGTAGCGATTGTTAACACTGAAACAAATAAACTAGTTACGGAGGTCGAATAGCTTAGAAAACAATGTACTTCTAGGCACCATCTGTTTCCAGACCACCTAACATTTCTCACTTTATTGGGTGCAGACCAGAGGCTGATGGTTGCCTGTATGCCCAGTCTCCAGGTTCCTCTTGGCGGCCCCAGGACTGAGCACCCCGGCACCTGGGCTGCCCAGTCCTGGGGGTGAGGCGCAGCATTGGAAAAGCAGACTTGGACATCATTGTACTGTTGGCGAGAGCCCCCAGTCTGTCTTTGACACTGAAGTCATTAGAAGACGGAACTCATTAAAAGGGCCTACTGTGATCTCAATTCATTGTGCTCCTTTTGGAAACGATAAAATTCCTAACCAGCATGTATCTGCCAAGCTCCCTCGTCTGTGTCCGACAACACACAAGCCATGTATATGCAACTGCTGGCTTCAGGTGCCGCTCTGCATCTGGGAGCTTCATCCCTCATGAAAGTATCTTCCCTTGAGACCTTGTGTGTTCCCTGGAGATCCAGTCTGACCTCCAAAAGGCAAATTCTGAGCTGCTACAGCTTACGAGAAGGTGTTTAAATCTCTTAAGTTTTCTGTTTTAGGTTGTGTGGTGTTTTCTACCATGTTTTGTGTTTCCTGAAGGCTCTGCTTTGCGGGATCAAGCCTCTCGGCTGGGGGTTCCAGTGGCAGTCCTGTCCAGCCACACGGTGGCCTCCAGCTTCGTGCAGATCTGTGAGGCGCATGCGGAGCCCTCTGGTGGGGTGCTGCTAGAGCCAGAGCAGAGAGTAAGGCACAGGACGATGTGGTGATGGTGCTGCTCTTATTCCTTCAGCTCTTGGGGGAAATGAGGTGTTTCTTGAATGTCGCTTCGGGTATTTGCCCATTTTAAAGAAAGGTTTAACCTCTCTTTTCAGAAGAAGCTATCTTCCTTGTTAGAGATCGCTGGGCATTTATTGGCACACAGTATGTTCTCCCGTCGCACCTTCTGTCAAGAACTGTGGAAAGTACAGGTAAACCTGAGACTGTAATTCTAACTCCAGGGTTTTTTCCCAAGCAGGGTCCTGCCCACAGGACCCCTATACTTATTTTGGAATCCCACCTAGCATCTCATTAGTTGCAGGGAGTAGGGGAAAGTGTTCAGTAAAAGCCACTGGTTGGGCCGAAACCGGTTTGGCTCAGTGGACAGAGCGTCGGTTTGTGGACTGAGAAGTCCCAGGTTTGATTCCGGTCAAGGGCATGTACCTTGGTTGCAGGCACATCCCCACTGGGGGGCGTGCAGGAGGCAGCTGATTGATGTCTCTCTCTCATCGATGTTTCTAACTCTCTATCCTTCTCCCTTCCTCTCTGTACAAAATCAATAAAATATATAAAAATAAAAAAAAGCCACTGTTTGAGAAGGAGATACCACAAACACTGTGTGTGACTGTTCTTGGGGCACAGAGAAGAGGGGCGGCTGTGTCTGGATGGTTGGCAAAGGCTTCCTAGGAGTGCCGGGAGGTGCAGGAAGTGTGGTCTCTGGGAGAAAGATGTGATTGTAGGAGGGTGACTGAGGGACGGTGTGTGTCTGTGCTTCAGGAGGGAGGGCCTCACTGCAGAAGACAAGAGAGGGATGGGACCAGATCGCAAAGGGCTGTGCTATGTCGAAGAGTGAACTTTATCCTCAAAGCTGTGAGGAGCCACGAAGGATTCTAAAAAGATATTGGCATGTTCCTTTATATTTTGGAATCTTGGGCAGGCCACAGTGGACAAAGTCTAGAAGTGGGTCAAGCTAGAGATGGGGCAGGGTCCTATCTGAGCCATGTGGTGGTGAGGATGGCAGGAGGAGGGGGAAGATGGTAGTGGGCGTGTCGGAAGGCTTGGTGAGTTTTAAAACGAGTGGATAAAATAGTTTAGGCTATGCTGTTATTCTACTTGGATTTTCAATAAAGCCTGGTGGTTAAGAACACAGGCTGAACATCCTGTATGAAAATGCATCCTGAAGGACTCACAATGCTGTTTTTTTTTTCAGGATTCTTGGTTGTTGGAAGCTGTGTGGCATCTTCAAGTACAAAACATTGTGAGCCTCCAAGAGCTACTGGAAAGGTAGTGATAATAGATTGTTACCTTAATGCCATGTGATTTACTTTTTGTAGCCTAGTCTTGTATGTCATATGTATCACAGCCAAAAATTGCCTGGAGAAACTATTATAACTAACCTTTGAAAAACAGGTTGAACTGTGCAGGCCTACTTATACACGATTTTCCCCCCAGAAAATCATGGATTGGCTGCCTTCTGTACGCCCCCTACTGGGGATCCATCCCACAACCTGGGCATGTGCCCCTTCACTGTAATCAAACCCAGGACCCTTTTGTCTGCAGGCTGACGTTCTATCCACTAAGCCAAACCAGCTAGGGCCACATCTAGATTTTTAAGTTGGATCTTTTTGTTGTTAATTCTCACCTGAGGATATTTTCCCACTGATATTTAGAGAGAGAGTGAAATGGAGGGGGAGAGCAGAGAGAGAAACAGTGATTTAAGTTGGAACTTTATACCAAAAACATTGTTGATAAAGAAGGAAACAAAAAGAAATGATAGAAGCACTGGAAGGATGTTTTTGTAATCTTGAAGTGGGAAAGGCCTGACCGCTCTAATTAAAAACGGACAAAGGATTTCAGTTGCCAGGTCCCCGTAGAAGATGTGCAGGCGGCCAGGCACATACACATTGTTATCAGGGGGATGACATGTGATAGGCGGGCAGGCGAGGGTTCTCCCATCAGGGCTTTGCAGACCACGTGGATTCTCACTCAGATTGTGCTGCAGGGCCGATCCCTTGGTGACAACAGCCTGTAATTGTTGCTGTCTGTTTTATTTGTATGATTATCTTATTACTGACCTTCCCCCCTTCCTAACCATAGTAAGTTATTCCAAATAAGAACTAGTAGACTACTTGAAAATTACTATTTTTGATGTTAGAAGCAGGTGTCCCTAACTTCTTGATACGGAAGGCTCAGGTGGTTGCTAGCTTATTCTCAGTGGCCTAAGCTGCTGAGTGAAATGAGTGAGAAGAGAATGGCCTGATGGCTGTGGAGCAGGGCTCCAGGTGTGCTGTATGCTTGTCCCTAGCCACATAGACATGCAGGCGGTGGTGGCCTGGCTCTTCAGGAACCTGCGCCGTCTGTGTGAGCAGACAGAAGACACCTGTCAGCACGTCGACATCACCAGGGCTATGCTCTCTGGTAAGTTCATCACAGAGGCAGGTTTTGGGAGGGTGGGGGGAGAATTCATTGAGGTCAGTTTTCTGCTATAAATATCTGTGGGATGCAGAAAAGGCCCTTACACCCATGGTGTGGAAATCTAGCATGAAGTCGTCTTGGGCCATGTATATGCAACTGCCCATGTGGACCTGAGCCAGCTGTTTGCATTTAACTTAAATTGTGTGGAAATTTGGAAGTCAGCCAGTTGACCCATTATGTTACTACTGGTCCTGTAGCTAGTGTGTTGAGTTAAATATCTGTGGATTATGACCTGCTGAATGAGGAGGCACAAGCCCTCACATGGGGTTGGCAGGGAGCTCCCTCAGCATCCCGGTTGGAGGAGGGGTTTGCTAATTGAGGCTCAGTTTCACCCCCACAGAGAACGTGTTGTAGGAGACAGCAGGGTCGGAGCACCTGTTACTTACAAGGTGGTGAAGAATGGGGGCCACTAACTTTTTGTGGGCTTAATTATAATTTATTTTGAAAGGTGCTAGGAAAGGCCAAGTGGGAACTTGGGGTGGGAATCCTTATCTAGGTCCAAACGGGCATGAGCTTGTCACCCACGTTTTCCTGGGCATCTCTCCCTCGGAGTGGGCCCTCCTGCTGCTCTGGGAGCCAGTAATCCCCGAGGAGTGGAATGTACACACAGATGATTTCCTAATACTCTCTATGATTCCTGAATCGTTAATCTGGCCCAGACAGTTTACGTTTAAATTGAAGATTAGGTAGAACATCTTTCATTTAACCCTCTCGACTCCTAACCATTTTCAGAAGATTTGAGTCCCCTTCCTGCCTCAATGTAATGCTTCTGGGGGTCTTCTATAAAGGGTCTTGTGTTGGTGTAGGAGATGGGCTGAAAGTCCCCAAGAAATACTTGGAAGCTACTTTAAGAGAAAATCTCTTACATACAAACTCGATTCATTATAAGTATAGTTGACCCTGGAGTAACATGGAGGTTAGGGGCACCAATGCCGCACACATCCGAAAACCTGAAAACTTAGGTTGGCCTGTGCATATGCGGGTTCCCAGGCTCGGATCTGATCTGAGGTAGGTTGACTGTGGGTGTCAACTGCATGTTTATTGAAAAAACTGTGGGTAAGTGAAGCAGCACAGTGCAAACCTGTGTTGCTCAAAGGTCAGCTGTGTTTTCCTTCCGAATAGAATGGCAAGAGTCTAGTTCGGTCAGACCTTTTAGGTTGGGTCCGGTGAATACCGTGTGTGGCGTCTGGTGGGTAGCGACCTGCAGGGCTCCCGGGGACAGGAGCCAGCGTGTCCTCACAGCTCCCTGTGGGTCTGCCCTCCTAGCCTCTGAACAGGGTGGTCTTGTGGGCCTCCTGGCCTCCTGGCTGCTCGGAGACTGCAGTGTGTGTAAATGCTTTGCTTTTGTGGTTTTCAGATTTTGTGCAAATGTTGGTTTTGAGGGGATTTCAGAAAATCTCAGGTCCAAGAAGAAATGTGGAAACTGAAAAGATGCCCCAGGTAGGAGGAAAAACAAAGGTGAAGCATTATAGCATTGTCAAATAAGCCCCCCTACACCTCCAGCCACCATGGGCTCCTTCCCTGGACATCCCTAGCTTTCTTGTGTGGTTCACGGATGTGACTGAGTAACGGTAACTCGTTCTGTGTTCACAGATTGCTGTGGCCGTGTTGCAGAGAATGCTGCTCTGTGAGTCCACTGCTCTGTGCCCCAGACTGTAAATGACTCCGTTTATTTACCAGGAATTTTCTGTTTCTGCCTCGCTTTCAAGTATTCTACCTGTTTGTATATATATCTCCCTGTAGAGTCCTTATACCAGAAAATCCCTTTTTGGTTGTACTTTGGCATAAACTTAGCCTCCACTTTTTCTCCTGGCTCAGTTCCTCCAGAGCTGTTGAATGAATGATTATGTTTAATGGTGAATTTGGGGATGCTTCATTGTCTACGTATTCTGATTGGCTTTAAAGGCTCCACTGAGACACTTGGATCCCTAAAGGCCTTGTGCCGTCTGGGGGTTTGGGTGGCCTGGGAGGTCAGTAACTTGGCAGTGAGGGGCCCTTACCAAGGATGAAACGCCTGCCTTGACCAGAAACACTTAGTCAGGGTTGTTTTTGATGGACTGTGATGACGTGCTGCCTGTTTTCTGCTTCTATGTTCTGGCATCAGTCGCACTTGAAACCTTGGCTGCTGGCGTGCAGGAAGAGTCCTCAGCACACAAGGCAGTGAAGTGCTGGTACGTTCCTGGGGCGTCCTGGGGAGATGCTCACTAGGTTAGGGGCCCCAGGTATTTTAAACACTCGAATACCAACAGCTGACTCCTGAGCACTCTCCTGCCATCATGTCAGTGTCGGGAGAGATGACAGCTGGGAAGCATTGGGGACCCCTGGCCCGCCTGCTTTCTCTGAGAGGAGGCAGGAGGCGAGGCACCCCCCTCTGGGCCCATCATTCCTCCAGGCCCAGACTCCTGCCAGTTGTGCTCCCCTCTTCCCACCGGGGTGACCCTCTTGGCCCCTGCAGGGCTTTCTGGAGCACACAGCTGGCGCCAGCTCCCGAGGAGCCCCACAGTAGGCCTGGCTTTGTTGTGCTGGCTCTCTCCTCTGTGGCCGGAGCTGCACGTAGACATGCTGGCTTGAACACGGGGTGTCCACATTTCCTTCAGAGGCACATGGGTGAGGCTCACGGGAAATTGGCTCTCTCCTGGGAAACCCAGAGAATTTCTCTACACTTTAATGATTTTGCTCTGGTACTCCACAAATAGTCCATAGTCCTCAATTGTGCTGTATAATTCAGTACTTTATTTAAACAGTGAAAACACTGTTTTGTTCTCCAAATTTTATGCAGTTTTGTAGTATGCCTAGATTGCTCAAACTCACGTTCCAAGAATCAAATAATGTTCGTCAGTGTGCTTGCTTCTTTTTAAATTTTTAAATTAGTTGCCAATACCTACAATAAAATCAGATATTCCCTAACAGTCTGGGTGGCACACTGGAACCCCGTTCCCCAGGGGTTGGAAGGATGGAGGAGATCCTCAGTGAGAGGCCTATTGTCGGGAGGTCGTCACCATCAGAAAGCGCAGGCATCTTTTTTCTTGAGATCCTCTTTCTGCTCCATTTGCAGGTTCAGTGGATTCAGTGGACACACATTCCACAGTATAATTTCGACGGATTCTCCAAAGAAGTTTTTCAGGCACACGCTGACTCAGATACTCACTCACCGGCCTGTGCTGAAAGGTGGGTTCCAGACTCCAGTTTTTGGGGAACCATTGCCTCCTTGACAGGAGCTTGGGCCCCATGTTAATGCTATCAGACACTTTGAGATCATGAAGGACATTTTATTATTAACCATCCTTTCATTTGAAAATAACACATTCTCATTAAGAAAATTTACAATTAAAGAAGCGTGGAAAGAAAAACTCATCCTTCTCATCATCAAAGTAGAAGTAGCTTTAACACAAAATCTCATTTTTTTCTAAATAGATTTTTGAAGTTGTAGTTATACTTTTAAATTTCAAGGTTTTGTTTCCATATATCATTAACTTACGGATGGTTTTCTTACATGTTTAATATTCATGTCATCTTTTGCTAATGAGTGTCCTTTGGCTGCTGTCACTATCAATGACAAGCATTGATTTTTAGTCATGGCTGAATGCACACCCTGTCCACTGAGCCGGCTCTGTGCTTCGGTTCATCCCCAGGAGGGTCCACAGGTGGGATACAGTCGCTCCTGACAGAGGCTGCTGTCCTACCCCCGAGGACCTGTGTCAGCCCTTCTTTCCACAGCATCTTCATTGATCGCCTGTTGACAGTTAAAGTTTAAAAGCAGCCAGACTCACCCTCGCTAGTTTGGCTAAGTGCAATGGTCAGCAAACTCATTAGTCAACAGCGGCAAACCACGGCTCGTGAGCCACAGTTTGCCGACCACTGGCTTAGTGGATAAAGCATCGGCCTATGGACTAAAGGGTCCTGTGTTCAATTCCAGTCAAGGGCACATACCTGGGTTGCGGGCTTGATTCTTAGTAAGAAGTGTGCAGGAGGCAGCCAATCAATGATTCTCTCTCATCATTGATGTTTCTATCTCTCCTCCCTTCCTCTCTGAAATCAATAATAATAAAAAAAATTGTTCCAGGAAAAAAAAAAAGGCAGCCAGACTCAATGTAAATGATGGATTAGGAAGCAGCAAATATAAGATCACCAGCAGGTACCTGGGCCAAAGAGAGACATTTTATAACCTGGAAATGATTAACAAACAGGGAAATGGTGAATTTCACTAGTTGAAAAAATGCAAATTAAAACAAGGTAGTTCTTTGACATTGCAGCTTTAAAACCCAGCTTTCTGATGATTGCTGACGTGACGTTTTTGTCTGTTCTTCCTTCTGGTGAAGTCTCTGATGCTGTTCAAATGCAGAGGAACTGGAGCTTCGCCAGGACACACCCTCTGCTCACCGGCCTGTACCGCAGAGTGAGTCTCGGGGCAGGACGAGGGCTGTGGAGCTCTCCTGCAGAGCTCTGTGGTTCCAGCCAGTACTGACCACTGCAGCGAGGAGATACACAGAAGTGTTTCCTTTCAGCCCAGAGTGGTGTCCTACAGGAAGGGGTGGGGTTTGGCTCTGCCAGCTTTGTTCTGCTCTGACAGCCCAGACACGTTGTTTCAGCTCTTCGTGCTTCTGAGTCCCGAGGAGCTGGTGGGCCACTTACAAGAAGTTCTGGAGACGCACGAGGTGAACTGGCAGCATGTGCTGTCCTGTGTGTCCACAATGGTGATCTGCTTCCCTGGAGCCCAGCGGCTGGTGACTGGTGCGCTTCGGGGGGCGGATCGGGGAAGGGGGTTTCTGGGTGTGCCAGTGTGCGTGTGTCTGCGTGCGATATGTGCAGTGTTGTCGGCAAAGAGGGGAACCACGGTGTCCATCTCAGCGAGTATACCCTGAAGATGCCCTGCATCCTGTGGACTGGCCCTCTCAGTCCCTGACTGCCGCTGCTGTCAGCCTTACATAGTGGCTGTTTGGGTTCCTCTGATCAGTTTCCAGTCTCGTAAAATGGGCATTGGGGATGCCAGTCGTAGGGGAGCACTTACTCCCCAGCGGAACATGTACATTTTATTTCTTTGGTTATTCTCGCCTAGATTGGGTAACCTGCTTGCTGACCCGTGCGTTTGAGAGCTTTGACCTGGACTGCATGGTCACTGTGTTCCTGGTTGTGCGTCAGGCTGCGTTGGAGGGCCCCTCCGTGTTCCCGTCCTATGCAGACTGGTTCCAGGTGCGTTACCTTTGCTGACCTGCTGGTGCTCCCAGTAGGTAGTTGGCATGTCCCCCAGCTTGCGTGGAGAGTCCTTTTTAGGCAGTAAATTGTGCCTCTGATGTTCACAGGACACCATAGCTATGTTTAGGCTGACTTGAGTCAAAGCTTTGCCTTGACATTCAGAATTGTGTGAACCAGCTGGCTTTGTGGTTTCTCTTCCCACTAGCAGTTTTCTGGTTTTGAGGCTCTGCATTGACAGGTCCCTTTGTGGACAGTAGGGTTCATGCTGTCCGTGTCTCACACCATCTCCCTTCAGGCTTCTTTTGGGAGCTCGAGGGGCCACCACTGCGGCAGCAAGAAGGCACTGGTCTTCCTCTTCAAGTTCCTGTCCGACCTCGTGCCCTTTGAGACCCCCCGGTACCTGCAGGTGAGAAACCAGCTGCTGGCACCTTTGCTCACGTCCTCCTCAGTCCAGGGGTGGTCTTCCTGAGCAGGTCCCTGTTAAACACTGCAAACCAACAACTAGGGTGTAGGCGTGCCCTCAGTGAAAGCGTTGGTGATGGCAAAAGGCCAGAAACTACCCCCTGGCCGGTGGCCATACAGGGAGCTGTGTCCGGTCTTCTTTGGAGCAGCTCAGAGAGCTGAAACGGGGAGAGCAGGAGTGTTAGACGTCCCACTTTTTATATTCAAGAATGACATGTTTTTATATTGGAGGAGAAGAATCTGGAAGGATATACCCCAAACTGCCAGGGGTCGTTACCTCTGGGCGTGGGAAACCATATTTTTTATAACAGGTCTGTATCAATCTCATAATTAAAATGTTTATTTCTGTAAGCCTTTAATTAAATAACTATACCTAGCATTTGTTTTTGGGGGTTGGGCACCTAGAAACTCTCATTTCATAGAATCCAGGTGAGAGAATAGGTGGAGGAGTTGATCAAACCGTGTATCCATCACCGGGTGAAGCCCAGAGCACTACTCACGTCTCAGGGCCCCCCTGCCTGTCTGAATGCTTGACCCCTGGCTTTTAAAATGGAAAGGTGCCTGGTGACTAACACTTGAACACCCGCACCAGCAGTGGTGCCTTCCATCTGAGGAGAGAGGTGAACAGAGAGCCTCAGGCCCTCCAGCAGGACTCTTGCCACCCACTTCTGAAGGTGCACCTTTGGGTGCACGTGGAACCCTTACCAGGATTCCATTCCGTTCTGTCCGTTTCTCCCCCAGCTTCTGCCCTCGTGATCTTTGGCTAATTCTCTGACTTTCCCGTCCTGTTGTGTCGTCTGCTTCAGGTGCATATTCTCCATCCGCCTCTGGTCCCCAGCAAGTACCGCTCCCTCCTCACAGACTATGTCTCACTGGCCAAGACGCGGCTGGCCGACCTGAAGGCAAGTCCTGGCGTCCCTTCCTCCCTCCTTCCCTCAATTCCAGCTGCCTACACCTCTCTGGTCCTCTGTGTTCTCGCTCCTGTCTTCCGTGCAGGTTTCTGTGGAGAACATGGGGCTCTATGAGGATCTGTCTACAGCCAGGGATGTCACAGAGGTAACTCACCTTGGTGCTGCTGCCTCGGGATGTTGCCTCCCTCCCCCCCCGCGCCCCCCCCCCCCCCCCCCCCCAAGGCTCAACAAGCACACTCTTGTTTCCTGTGATGGAGTTGAGCCTTTGAGCCTTTCCTGTCGGGGACCTGGGGTGTCTGGTGCAGGTGGAGCGTGACAATTGCCCCAAGTGCTTGTTCTGTAACATCTCTCTGTTGAGAACAGGAGCAGGACAGTCACTGCGTGTGGGAAGGGTTGTCTTGTAGGAGATCACCGTCCATGTGGGTTTGAGTGGACAAAGTGGTCTGTAAAACTGCAGGGAGCTGTCATTTTTTTCTAGGAATTACATACAGAAAAAGGTTAACTACATTTATGTAAACCAAATGTCAGGTGTCCATGTGGTATGCATGTCTTCTTTAAGACCATTTTACTTAAAAGTTGTGAGTTGCTAGAGAACTGTTACAGATGCTGTTAAAGTGAATATTGTGACATACTCAATTCCTTTTTCTGTTTAAGATTTACTGCTGTACTTTAAGAAAAATATCAAACTTAATCTCTGCTCCTTCTCACCTGAAAATCTTTAGTTGGAGCCTTTTACTGTCCTAGAGGGAGGAAGGAGACAGGATGGTGGCTGTAGTTTCCCACAGGGGCTGTGTTGTTAACGGGCTGCTCATTGGTCTGACTTGCTGAGGGCAGAGAGAAAGCCACCGATGTCTTTTGTGGTTTTGAATTCCCAGTGTGCCACGCATCAACTCCGTACCTTTTACCTCAGCTGACAAGCCTTCTCTTAAGTCTCCTGTTCTTTTCCTTCTTCCCTCCACGGAGTCAGCCCCACAGCCAGGCGGCCCAGGATGTGGAGAAGGCTCTCCAGTTGTTTGAACACACAGGGAAAATTCCTATTGCCGTCATGGAGGCCAGGTAGGGTCATGCTGGGGTTGCCCCTCATCTGTTCTCAGAGCGACAAGCTGCAAGGAGGTCGTGTTTGTGGGGACGGACAGGAGCCAATGTAAATGTCCCAGCAGTGGTCTCGCAGCTGGCTGGTGCTGAGTCCTTGACCTGACATGCGTTTTCTTTAGAAAACCACAGGGCACCCCCAAAACAGCCAACAGGTGGAACTGAACAGAACCCACACTGTTCAGAGGGATGATGGTTTTTATTAATACTTCATTGGTGACCAATGTGAAGCTAGTACAGGGAGTCAGATACCAAAATTGTGTTGAATTTTATGTGATTCCAAAACTTGTTAAGTTCTGGTTGATACCAGTGTGGGGTAGCTTTATTTTAAGTTATTGCTTCTGAAAAATGTGGTCCCACTTCTGGGATTTCCAGGGGGGCGGAGTGTTAACCAGATTCCATAGGACACAGGTCACCAGCACAGACTACCCTTTGCATGAACTGGGACTTTAGAAACATGACATAACATCTTAGCCGTGAAAGGAGATGGCCCACCTGGTGCCACTCTGGAAACGGACGTTTTGTTGTGTTCACTGGGGCGTCCTGACGCTTCTGTTACCTGAGCCCGCTCTTCTGTGTTGCAGCATATTCAGGAGGCCCTACTATGTCTCTCATTTTCTGCCCGCCCTGCTTACACCGCGAGTGGTCAGTACACATCTTCACGAACGCGGGACCGAGGTGGCAGAGAGCAAGGATGTTCCGTCTGGATCTCACTGGAGTCTCGTGTTTCCTCTCACAGATCCCGAGTACCCCTGACTCCCGGGAGGCCTTCATAGAGTCCCTGAAGAGGTGCGCAAGGACAATGCAGAGGATTCTGGGTCTTTTTTAGAGGCGTTTTATCACGTTTGTTTTATTTATAAAATATTGGCTCAAAATTAGTTAAGATTTTAAAAAGAATTTCTTTGATTCTGAGTATTACCACTTAGCATAATTTTTCAATGAATGTGTAGGAGATTGATTGGTCTAGGAGTTAAGTAGTGTTATTGGTACAAAATTATGAAAGGAAAATTAATGCCAGCTTTTATTTGTATTTGCGTGATGTAGCTTAATTTTTTGACATTTATTTCTAGTCCTAAAAAACGTTTTGTCAAAGTTAAATATGATTTAGAAAAAAGAATTATAGGGTTTTTTCTAATAATGTACAGTGTTGTGTCATTACATTTACTCTGTCACATACTTTTGCTTTATTAAAGTTTTTGGAATTGTAAGCTTGAGAATTAGCTTGAGTTATAGTTGACCTGATTTAAATGTTTTGTTCTGATCCAGAGCAGATAAAATCCCCTCGTCTCTGTACTCCACCTACCGCCAAGCCTGCTCTGCTGCTGGAGAGAAGAGACCGACAGGTAAGGCTCTTGGCCATGAGCTGTGGAAGTGGCGCCTCGGTCAGTGCTGTCTGGTTAGGTCGCGCTGGGTCTGGCCAGGGCTCTGGGTTCAGAGACTGCCCACCACCAGCCCCTTTCACTAGCATGGAAAACTTATAACAGATGGAGACCAGCCCCTGAGCGGGCAAAGAATGAAGGTCCCAGATCTCACCGCTCTCAGGTCCAGTGAGATGGCAGCTCTGTGGGGATGACCTGGGTGGTGTTGGTCCTCCTCGCCTGGCCCCGGGTCCCACCTGTAGGGGCTTTCAGAATGTCTTCTGCTGTAGAACTTGGTGCAAAGGGCTCATCAGTAGAAGCCTTGGGCTCTGGCTCCTGGTGTCACCGGAGACGTGTGAGGCTTGCTGCACAAAATGTCCTCTCTCTCCAGTGACACCAAAATGAACTGATTTTGCTTTTAAAACACTGATTCTGCCTTTTTTCTTTGTTTTATTTATTTTTTACCATCCTATGATAGACAATGTAGAAGTTTGAGAAACAGGGAATAAGTCATTCATGAGCATCTTCTGCCCAGCCTCCCTTGCTGTGCTGCTTATTTTTTTTTTTTTTAGAGAGCAAGAGAGAGGGGAAGGGAGAGGGATAGAGTGATAAGAACATCAATCGACTATCTCCTGCATGCCTCCTACTGGGCATTGAGCCCACAACCTGGGCATGTGTCCTGACCAGGAATTGAAACCAGTGACTTCTTGGTTCATGGGCTGATGCTCAGCCACTGAGCCACACTGCTGGACCTCATCTTTTTTCATTAGGCATATGTTTTCCACACTTGTGGCAGCGGGGCGGGTAGACCGTGCTTGTTCTTGGGCTTACTTATGAATGTTTTGATTTTTGATGTGACAGCATCCAGCCTCAGGAGGGTTTCGTTCTCCCCCTCCCCCCTTTGTGGACAGAGAACCCATGGGAATGAACAGGCCCACATTCAGCTGCATGTTTCCTGTATGGCTTACTCGTTAGAATCACTCTTCCTGGTCTCGCAGATGCAGCCCTGGGAATGGAGGTGGAGGCGGAACCTGGCTGTGCGGAAGGCTCCCTGGAACTGCTCACAGCTGCACTTCGAGAGCTCAGGGCCGCCATGACAGACCCCGCCCACTATGATGGTGAGGACGGGCAGGGGGCAGGCTCAGGAGCTGTATGCGGCCATGGATGGGGCTCATTGGCTGGTCCACTCCCTCAAGGTGGTAGTGGCTGGTATTTATTCTTGTGGTTCAGTGTTGGTAGTGAAGTCTGACCCTGGTGCTGGCAGGTGTCAAGGATGTGGTCCTCTTTAGACAGGATGGGATACCAGTCACTCAAGCTGTCACAGATCCTTGGCAGAAGGTGACTGTTCTGCTCTTTGGCATCCCTGTAGGACAGGTGGTAGAGAGGAGGCTGGGCAATGTTACTAGTTGGGGTTTTCTTTCTTTTCCTAACGGCTGAGCCTCTGCTGCTGTGTGCGTTGTGAGTCTTTCTCTGGAGTAGGAGCCCAGACAGTTCCTATTTCACAGTGGTGCACAGCAATCTGTGAAATAAATCCCAACTTCCAGCAGTTTCAGACTTTAGTTATGGAAAATGCAAAATCCCCAATAGTAGGCTAGCCTGCACCGGCATAGCTCAGTGGTTGAGCATTGACCTATGAACCAGGAGGTCACAGTTTAATTCCTGGTCAGTGCACATGCCCAGGTTGCAGGCTCAATCCCCAGTGTAAGCATGCAAGAAGCAACCAATCAGTGATTCTCATCATTGATGTTTTTCCCCCTCCCCTCCCTCCCCCACTTCCTCTCTGAAATAAATAAGAATATATTAGAACAAAATTAGTAGGCCTTGTTTTTATCTAGTAACTGTACGGATTTTACTTATTTTTTTATCCTTACCCAAGGATACATTCATTGTTTTTAGAGAGAGAGGAGAGAAAAACATCTATCAGTTGCCTCCTGTATGTGCCCTGAGTGGTAATCGAACTGCAGCCTAGGTATGTGCCCTGACCAGGAATGGAACCTGCACCCTTTTGGTGCATGGGACGATGCTCCAAACAGCCGAGCCACCCGGCCAGGGCTATTATGAATTCATTTTATTCCCACTAGGAAAGAATATCCTGAGAGCGCCTCACAGAGGAAATATTAACAAAACTATCTTAGTTCTTCTGGTTGCTGGGTGCCTGCAGGGCCTTAGCTGCGATCCTGCCATGGAGTGGGAGCATGGTCTTTCAGAGCTGTGCTGCAGAACATGACATTTGGAGATCCTGGGACCTGTTGGGACCCAAAGGCTCCAGCAAGGTGGTTGAAAGGTCAGGTCAGCCTTATTCCAAAGCAGCAGAGGTTCCATTTCCACACAGTATGGTTGGCCTACTCAGCACCCACCCAACCTCTGGTGCCCCAAGGCTGTGGCTCTTGGCCATCGGAAACATGATGGCAGCTGGGATGCAAGCCTCCAGCAGATGACACAGTTTGGGAGAGAGTTGGCATGTGATTCAGGTGAAGAGTTTAAGTCAGTGGTGAGGTTCGTGATGGTGACAGAGTGCATGCTCCTTATAGGTGCAGTACATGTGTGAATGGTGACTGCCTCTCTGCCGTGTCACCTCCACAGCCAGTCACTGCCACCTGCAGGGAGTTGGCCCTGGTGTGCAGTCAGGATGGTGTTGGGTAGTTTCTGCACCCTCATCAGCCCTTCTGTACCCCTCCCTGTACCCTTCCCTGCACCCCTGCTCACCTGATGACTGCCATTTGCAGTTTTGTCTGCTCAGATTGCGGTGGTCTCTGAGAGGCTGCACTCTGCCTTGGGCCTCGGTGAGGATGACCGCAGCTCCGAGGTCTCCAAGATCCAGCTCAGTGTTCGTGCTCCCAACCTGGAGCAGCGGGAGCAGCAGGTAAGTGCGGGATGCCAGAGAGCACAGCTGTCGCGCCTGCTGGTTTATGCTAGAGAACCAAAAGCCCTTCTCTCCATTCTGGTCCTGCTATATAAAGGATGTATGTGGAGCCAAGACGGTCAGAGTTCTCAGTGCCAGGGTCAGCACCCCACTGTGTGTGCAAAGAGCATGCAGCAGAGGCGTCTGTGGCCTCAGAGTCCACAATATCCACTCTCTGGCCTGCTCTCTGCTGTAACATTTCACCAGAGGAGATTGCAGGACAGCACGCGGCCTGTCATGTTCCCAGGGCTTGGGAGTAGGGATTCCTGTACCCGTTTGCTTTGGGGTTTCCTCTCCGAATGCAAACCTGTCAAATGTGTGTAAATAATACAAGACCCGACTCATGCAGGTTCCCGTCCGGGTGTCTCTCCTCTCAGGTCGTGGATCTTCTGCTGACATCTTTCTGTCAGAACCTAATGGCAGCCTCCACTTTTGCCTCACCGGACAGGTAGTCTGGGCAGTTTGTGTGCAGGTGGCCTGCTGCTCTGGGTGGGCCTCCTTTGTGGAGCAGAGCTTCTCCCTGATTCCACAACGACAGTGGCCATCACTTCCTGGTCCTCTGGCTTCCTGCTGGGCTACTGGCGGGGGCTGTGCTGACTTTATCCAGTGGGGATAGGGCAAGAGTTGAGCATTGCACAGGAGACACCACTGTTTGGGGAACTGCCTGCTTCTTGCTGAGGCCACCTGTGCCCGAGTGCTGGTCCCCCAGACTCTGGGGGGGCTGTTTGGGACTGGGACTGGCCATTGTCTCTGCAGGCAGGGCTCCTGGGCAGCCCGTTTTGTGACGACCACATGTGGACGCTCGCTTCTCCCCGCTGTGCTCACCAGGCTCTGCCAGCTTCTCTGTCATCAGGTAAGGTTGCTGCCTCCCTCCAGCTGGGAAGGGGGCTCTGCAGCCTCACTCCTGCTGAACTAGTTCTCGGTCCCGTTTTAGGGCCCGAGCCTGAGTGCCTCGCACGTGCTGGGGTTGGCTGCCCTGGCCATCCACCTCAGCGAGTCCAGGTCTGTGCTCCCGGAGGTTCACCTGGACCCTCCTGTCCCTGCCGGGGGCCTCTCCCTCCCTGAGTTCTTCAGCAGCCTCCTGACATGCAGGTCCAAGGAGTCCTCACTCTTCTGCCTCAAGTGAGCGCTCCCCTGGCCCCTCAATTACTTGTGTCCTCTGTTAGCAAAAGTCACAGATGTGCCCCTCAGATAATCACGGATTAACCTCTTAGTGTCTGTCCTTCCAGGATCTTGTTTCTATGTATTTATGTGAGAGGGTTGATTGGTTGGTTTATAAAAATGCGTATTGAAATGTTGGCACTAGACTGTGGCGCCCTGGAACGTCGCTCAGCGTCCTTTGAGCCTCTGAGAGCTGCTCCATTTTGGCTCGGGGTCCTGACTTCTGGTTAGGTTCCCTGGTTCCTGTGCTGAGCAGCTGCTGCAGCTGTTTCTCTAGGGGAAACCCCTACCTGTGGAACAGCCCGTCCAAAGGTAGACTCATCTTGAAGGGCTCTGAGACCCATCATCCTATAAGTCCAGGCCAGTTTACACCCCACGTTTCCCATCATGCACCACTGAGCCTATTCCTACCCTTCTGTGTGGGGACACCAGCTAACTCAACAGCGTGAAGCATGCGGGGTGGCAAGAGCTAGGGGCAGGTGGGTGGGTGCGGTGAGAGTGGCTGGCCTGTCTGAGGAGTCCTGTGTGGTGGGTCTGAAGTGGAGCTGTTGGCTGGGGCTGTGTTCGAAGGTTAGTGACAGTTGAAAAAGGCCTGACGGATGTAATCAGAGAAAGGATAAGTGCAGGAAGGCCTGTCTCTGCCTCCTGCCCACCTGATGTCTGTGTTGTCCACAC
The DNA here is from genome assembly GCA_011751065.1 of Lasiurus cinereus. Lineage (NCBI taxonomy): Eukaryota > Metazoa > Chordata > Mammalia > Chiroptera > Vespertilionidae > Lasiurus > Lasiurus cinereus. Next base: position 21,917 of record JAAGEH010000352.1, on the reverse strand, counting down.
TGGAGGTAGATTGCCCATCCCCATCCCTCTCGTGGGCTTTTGGCAACACCCAACAGTCCCCATTGGGAGTCAGTCCTGTAGGTGCCCTGGTCTCCCCTCGCTGCCGTTCCCATTCTTCCCGCCTTCCTGACTTTCTCTGGGCCCCTGGGTGAGTCTGTTCTGGTTGGTCTCTCCCTCCTCCGAGTCTCCACCTGCAGCAGAGACAGAGCTCAGACCCAAAGGGTATGACATTGGGCCACCTTCAGTGCTCAGGAGTGGAGGCTGAGGACAGGGACTTAGGACTCAGCGCTCACTTCTCTCCCTTTTTCTCATGGACCACATTTCTGTGTTACAATTTCCATTTTCTATTTTCAGATTTTGTACCGCGACAATTACTTACGCTTTGTGTAAGTTTTCTCCCCAATCACGTGATGCTTGGTACAGCTGTTTATTTCCAGGCCTAATAAAAAAGGTGGGTCTCTCAGGTTCCTTTCTTCTGTCCTCCTGAGTCTCCGGTTTTATGCAGGAGTCTGATGCCCAGGCCCCTTGTTTATTGGGCTGTCTGCTTGGGCTGGACACGGCCTTTTCCTCCTGTTCCAAGTTAAATGAGGGGGTGTAAGAATTTTCCCATGCAGAGAATTCCATTTCCTGTAGAGAGTTCTGTCTTCTTGTGCTTTCTAGATTGTTAGGAGCTGAGAAATTTAAAGTGTGTAAGAATGTGTCAGCCAGGCAGATGAAGTTGCTGCTCCTCTTGCAGAGATTTAAGGAGCCTCCCCATGTGAGGTTTAAACCTGGTTCTCAGTCCAGGCTCACCCTTAGGATCAATGGAGAAGCTTTAAAGCCCAGCCTCCTGGCCTGACAGGTAGATTGGTGTTGGGAGCAGCTGGGGGTCCCTGTGGTTGGTGTCGAGGAGCTTAAACCCAGCTGCCAAAATGTAAGGTATGGAATGAAGAGCAGAAGGAGTGGCCCCAACAAGGAAGTCCCCAGTCACACTGTCCAGTCCCGATTCCCATATGGTGAAGCCCACAGGAGAAACACAGGGAAACGGCTGACTTCCTCTGGTGCAAAGGGTACAAAGGAACGCACCTCTGATAGGCTTTGCTTGCCCAGTGTGCACTTCCTGGGGAAGAGAGCAGTGCCAGCCGAGGCCTGGGAAGATAGGCTCACCTGTGAAGGGCAGGTCAGATGCAGCCTTCAGCTTCTGGGCATCCACCCAGGGAAACCATCCTGTGTGCACTGAGGTTTACATACAGGCTGCTCACAGAGATGCTGCATGTAACTGGTCACAGTGCCCAGCGTGCCCCACAGGGGAAGGTGACACTGTAGATGAGGCCGCCGCAGGTGACACGGTCTTTGCTGCCTGCTGTTTGTGGCCAGACGACGTGAGTATTTTCTGAATCTCTCAGATGCATTCCTGTCTCCCTTCAGTTTCAGTTCATTATGTTCAGATTGTTCTCAGAAGCCCGGGACTCTCTCTCTGTGGAGGACACAGCCAGCCTTCCCTGGAGGCCCTTGTGCCTGCCGTCTGCAGACTGGCAGCGAGCTGCCCTCTGTCTATGGAGACAGAGAGCCTTCCAGGAACTATTGAAGGAGAAGGAATTTCATGTAGGTCCTACTGTCCTTCCCCTTCTTTCTCCCCTTGTCCCAACTCGCGGGTTGCAGGTATAGATCTGGGGCCTGAGGATGTGGTGGGCAGGCAGGTGGGCCTGATTCAGTGACATTGGAGCAGCATAGTCTTGGCTTTGGTTGAGACTTCTTGGGATCATTGTAGATTCACACCTAGGTTTAACAAACCAGATAGAAAGAGGCCTTCTACTCTGCCCAGTTTCCCCAAAAAGTAATGTTTTGCAGAGAGATTTAAGAGTGGATAAGAATGTATCTTAAACATCTGCCAGGCTCTGGTTTGGGGCCGGGCTTCCCCGAGCACAGTCCCTGGGAACCCATTGCCACTGGGCCAGTGTGCCCCCTGTTACTCGTTTCTGCTTCCTTTTCATAACTTGCCTTTATTTCTGGGGTGCTTGCCTTGTTGGTTTTGGTCTTGGTCTTGGAGAAAAATTCCCATTTGTTTTGTTTTTCAGTCTTATTGTTAACTATATCATTTATGCAAGAGTAGGCCTGACAGTCTGTGTAAGGCAAGGAGCAATGACGCTGGGAATAGCTGTGCCCACCTACAGCTTAGATGCCTCCCCTGCTCCTCAGGGCGCTTTCCAAGCCCTGGACCATGGCAGCCCTGCAGGTCCTGCAACAGGCACGCCCCTGAGCACCGCACTCTTGCCTGTCACCCTGTTGGGATGTACTATACACATGTTTCTGTGACGTGCTCTTTTACACGCAGTGTTAGGTTCTGAGATTAGTCTGGGTTGATGTGAGAAACTGTTCCAAGAATTTGAAAACAAGAAATATGCTACCATGAATGTTTGAAGCAGTTATTAAGTTTATTGGTTACTACCCAGCTCCCGGAACTAAAGAGTGACTTCTTTCCCGGTGTTGCTGAGCGACAACCTGAGAGGTTTGCAAATGCCACAGACCACTACTCACCTGCAGTGTGCCAGAGCACTCCACTTAACAGTCCAGTTTTCCCGTCTTAGTAGCTTCCCATGCACAGTTAAACAAAGCAACAGAGCAGTTCTCAGGACCTGGGGCCAGCACCGCGGTCCAGCAGTGGGAGGTGGTGTGAGATAGAGGTTACTCTGAGGGTGCTGGCCTGTGGACTTTTGGGAAACGACCTGTGGTTTCTGGGTTTCATCCTTGCTGTGACACCCAGCTGGTCCTCCTCTCAGTTAACTTACAGAGACTGGGTACAGATGGAACTGGAGATTCACCTGGAAGTGGACGCTCTTTCAGACACAGAAAGGTAAGTGCTTAAGGGATTCTGCCCTCAAAATGTTTTATGGTTTTCTACATTGTCTTAAAGTCTTGAGTTTTATCATTACGTCTTTAACGTTCCGTTTAACACATCTGTGAGCACAATTTCATTCACTCCTTTACTCAAGAAACATTGAGCTGTGGACACTGTGCTTGCACCTGTCCTGGGGTTTCCTTCCTCAGATATGTCTGCCCAGGTTTCAGAAGGAGAAAGCACGGGATGATCACCTTGGTTCCTTGCCCACTCATGCTTGGGTTTGGCCCCTTCACAGATGGCAGTGCTGATAGCTTGGTGCTTTTGGTAGTTTGTCCTCAGACCTTCCTCAGGGCAGTTGTCCACATCTGCCTACCTGTGCTGTGATCTGGGCAGCTCACAGGCACACTGGGAAGAGTACTCAGCCTTTGTCCCCAGCTCAGCAGGTTGCTGTGCCCCTCACTGGGTTCCTTTCTTACTGTGGGAGCTTCGGCTTACAGACGTTACAGCACAGACGTGGTATGTGCTTGCAGGCGGGACTTCCACCAGTGGGCCATCCGTGAGCATTTCGTCCCCATGCCCTCCGCTGCAGGGGGCTGCGATGGAGACCTGGAGACAGCATGCACCATCCTTGTCAACGTTCTGTTGGACTTCTGTCAAAGGTCAGGAATGCTGGTGCCAAAAAGCATCTTTTAATTGGGGTCGTTGTAGGGATATTTTTATTTCCCTCCAGTTTCCCCACATTTTCACCAACAACTGTTACTACTTGACTTTTTAAAAAATATATATATTTTATTGATTTTTTTACAGAGAGGAAGGGAGAGAGATAGAAAGTTAGAAACATTGATGAGAGAGACACATCAATCAGCCGCCTCCTGCACGCCCCCCTACTGGGAATGTGCCCACAACCAGGATACATGCCCTTGACCGGAATCGAACCTGGGACCTTTCAGTCCGCAGGCCGACGCTCTATCCACTAAGCCAAACCAGTCTCGGCAGCTTGTGTGGTTTTAATCTTGAAAGGGTATTGAATTTTGTTTAAGGCTTTATCTACATCTATTGAGAAGACCACGTGGTTTTTGTTTTTTCTATTGACACTAGAGGCCCAGTGCACAAATTTGTGCATGTGGGTGGTTGGCCTGCTGGCTCTGTCCCCTGGTCGAACATGTGGAACTCCTGGTCGAGGGGACAATTTGCATATTAGCCTTTTGTTATATATTTTATATTAGTTGATTTATGGATGTTGAACCAGTCTTGTGTCCTTGGGATAAGTCCAGTGGATCATGGTACATAACTGTTTTTATCTGTTACTGGATTTGGGTTGCTGGTATTTTGTTGTTTGTTAGTTCCTGTGACCACACACACTCTGGAGTCATGGGAAGCAGGCGCGCCAGCACAATTAGGAGATACTTAGGAGGGTTTTACTGCGTTTTTGTTTCAGTTCAAGGAGTTGTGACCACTCAGAGAATTCTGATTTGGTTCTTGATGGCTACATGGGAAATAGAGATATTTTTTCAAGATTTCAGGTGAGTTAGAAGGTGAAAAATTCAGTGTGTTTACTGCATTAAGCCTTCTATTACTAAAGTATTTATTATGAATATCCATAATGGGTCCTACGGCAACTGAGCAGAATGAAAACTGGCCTCACACACACAGAGGCTGAGACCCAGGGTGACAGGTGCTCTGTGAACGAGTCCAGTGCACATGATGGAAACGCAGAAACCAAAGCTGTGCTGCTGGCATCGTCTCCAGGCTTCGGGACATTTCTGAAAGTAGAGGCAATTAAGAAATTCTAACTTTGATGATAACACAGGTGCTACCCCATTGTTTTCTGCTTTACTCTTGGCTGTTCCATTTGGGTGTCAGGCTCTGAGAAGTGAACTCAGTCACTCCAGAGGATCAGCAGGGTCAGCTGGCACCTTGCAGGCAGCGGGCTGTTACCTGTGCAGGAGCACAGAGAGAGCGAGAGCAGGTACAGTCAACATTCCTGCTGGCCTCAGACCTTCCTAGGGCATAGGGGTCAGGATCTGAGCCCACTTGCCTCCTCGTCCATGTATACATGGAAACCTGCCTGCAGAAATGCACAGCGTTCTGTTCTATAAGATTCTGTGCATGGATTTCATGCTTCCTGGTGGCATTCCTGCCACCTCTCAAAGTGCTTAGATTTAGGACATAGAAATAGAAAGGAAAACATGGTGGTTGTGGTTTAGAGCACTGGGGAAATTTACTAACAAATGAGTGAAAATCCCACAAAAAAAGAGATCTGATTCCCCTGACCTCTGATCTTGACCTCTTGTTCTCCGCATCCTTCATGGCTGATGGATGAAGAGGGCAGACACAGCCTAGTACACATGTCAGGTGGGCAGTGATTAGATGGGGCATGTTAAAGACACTGTGCGTGTGCACTGAGGCATTTATCAAGTGCCTGCTATGTATAGTCCTCACCTGAGTATGTGCCCCCATACTGTATGTGTAGGGTAAGAGCAAATGATAAATGAGTAAAACATTAACTGTGGGTCAGTCTGGTAAAGGTATTCTTTGTGCTAGTCTTATTTTTGCAACTTTCTAATGATTTCACGTAAAAAGGCTTATCCCACTTATCCTGAGTCCTGAGGAGACCTCTCTCCCAAGCCCATTTCAGGCTCCTCATTGGAGCAGACAGGAAGCCCCAAAGATTCTCTGCCTTTACATTTGGGGACAGAGAACCACTTGGAACCAGAGATGAAAATGCATGAGCATCTCAGCCTTGCTTTTTTCCAGGAGATGGCTGCTGACCTGGAACAGGGCCCAGTTATGCCCCACAGCCGTGCTCTGTCTCGGGGACACTTTCTCTTCAGGATTTTCCGCAGCCGGCTCCAGGCTCTTGCAGGCGGGTGGGACATGGCTTGCCGCCTTCAGAGACAGCGGGAGCTACTCATGTACAAAAGGTAACAGCACTGGAGTCTGTCATTCGTTTCATCTCCCTGCTCCCCAGCCTGTGGTGGCTTCTTCTTGGGGTTCCAGGGAGAGCAGGGTCTGGAGATATGAAAAGCACTTAGGAGTAAAGCCTTCTGCTCAGATCCAGGATCAAAATGTTGAAAAGAACTCAAGTCAAAATAAGGAAGACCTTATGTGCTCAGAGAATGAAATGCTGGAACCCTCCAGTTACTTAGACTGGTACCCTGCTTCTTAGGTTATCTTACATTTTGGGTTTGGGTCACATCTTTTGAGGGTCTATCATAGGGTTCAGTGGCTCAGCCAGCCCCAGGCTGGGGACAAGGGGAACTGCAGACCACACTCTGGTTCCAAGAGTGAGTTGGAAGGGTCCTTGCAGCTCTGAGACCTAAGTTCTCGAGAAGCAAAGTTAAGTGATGCCTCCACCCTTGATGCACTGCCTCTCCTTCAAGAATCCTTCTTGGACTCCCTCCGTCTGTTCTTGTCGGCAATCCCCGGGCAGAACACCCCGCCACCCCAGACTGCGCCGAGTTCTTCCACTTGGTCAACTCTGAACTGGTAAGTGCCGTGCAAATGACCTCAGGACACAGGAAGGAGGTGCGATCTCATCACTCAGGGCTGGCTCCTGAGTTCATGAGTGTGTCTGTGGTCACGTGGAGCTACTAGTAATTGCCACAGTGCGGGTCCTGACCATGTGGGATGTGGAGCTGCATTGGCTGCACCTGGGTGTGCAAGCCCTCGCCCACCACTGACACAGGCCAGTGAATGCAGGCGCAGCTTGCTCCCTCCTCCACAGGACCGTCCCCGGCCTTGTTTGGACCCATGAAGGTTGCAAACCATCCGCTCACCATGCGTTTCTCTTTCAATTTTTGACTCAGTGATGCTGTGACCACAGTGTTGCCTACCAGGTGGCTTGTTTCCTTCCATTTTGCAGGTGGCTCGGTGTTGGGGGCTCTGATCTGACTAGGCCGGTCAGTAAGGTGACAAATAAACGTGTCCCCTGCTCACTTGAGGGAACAGTTTCTACCCCCGAGATAAAAAAAAAAAAAAAAAAAAAAAAAAAAATTTTCTTTGTTTTTGAACTATGGACCCATCCATCACACATAGCTGTTCCCCTGCCTCACTGGGTACCTGACTGCCTGGAGGTACCCAGTGAGGCAGGCCAGGGGGGAATTGTGTTGCTCAGAGGAGAAGTTGGAAAGGCAGTGAGCAGGGACAGCCCTCCAGTCTATGTGGTGCTGTGAATGCGCAGCTGTCTTCACACCTCCACCTGTCAGACACCATCCTCCTCCTCCCACCACTGGCTGCTCTCACTGACCTGGACTGTTTTTCAGAGAAACCTATGTTCCCGCAGAGGTGCCCTGACGCACGACATCACCGTCCACTTCTTCAAGGTAATTCCCTTTCCCTCTGTCTCCCACTTGGCCATGTAGGAGCCTCATGTCTGATGCTGCTGGGAAGCCAGTGTCTTTCAGAGCTTGGGTTCACATGCAAACCGCTAAACTTGGCACATTCTCTTCTACAGGGGCTCCTCCAAGCATGCTCGCGAAGCAGAGACCCCGCCCTGACAGCCAACCAGATCCTGACCTCCTGTCAGACCGCGTGCCCCTTGGTTTTAACCTCTGCTCTGGTAGGCCCAGCTCTCCTGCTGGGGCTGTGTCTAAAATCACATCCCAGTTATTATAATTCAAGAGAAAAAACTTGGGGAGAAGTGAGGGTGGGGAGAATATGTCAGGTGGGTGACAGGTCCCCCTGGCTGCCACCCTGCGCCTGCCTCGGGCAGCATGGACACTGCAAGTGTGAAGGAGCAGCCTTCCCACCATGTGCCTGGGCATTGGTTCGCCACCTGTCTGTTCAGCATTGGCTGAGGTTGGACGGACGGTATCGGCCTGTGCTTTCCTGTGGGTGTAATTTTGTGTTTGCTAAATCTGCCATCCTGGCTGCTGTCTCAGGATGGAAAACAGAGGCTACCTCAGCCCCTGCCATTGGCCTTGGGTGGGACCTTTGGGTGCGTTACTGGCTGTCTTAGCACCCTGACAACCCAGCTTTCTCTCTCCCTTCATCTCACTGGTGGGATTCTGATACTAGCAGCGTGGAACTTGAGCTACTTCACAGGCAATGGTGGCATTTCACCTGTAGCTCGGGGGTGGCCTGTCCTGTTTCTCAGCAGGGATATTGGGGAACTGGCTGAGCTATTGGACATTGTGGCTAAATCCACATGCAGGCACTGGTTTAGGCAAGGCTTCTGGTTTCCAACCCATGTCCTTGGCACAGGCCGATGAGGGTGCCCCACAGAACGGCTCTGAGCCTTCCTGAGATGGAATGCACGAGACATTGAAGAGTTAGATAGATATGAGCGGGCTGGGGTGGTGTCAGCTGGTGGAGTGGACATACCTCTCTTGCCTAAACCTCAGGACCCTTACCTGTTGATCTGTGACCTTTCTCTCTGCCAGTTGTGGTGGCAGCGCCTGGAGCCTGAGCTTCTCTGTCGGTGGAGGTGCTTCCAGAGCCCGCTGCCCCGAGAGCTGCAGAGGCTGTGTGACACCTGGCAGTTTGCCAGCAGGTGGGTGCTGACAGTGGGACATGGGGAGAAAGTGCTCTGAGTTATCTCCACATCCACACCTTGGGGTGTTCACAGGGTGCCTGTGGGCAGGTGCTACAGGACCCATGTGAAAGGGGAGCGGTAGAACTGACCTGACAGGTCCCTGAGTGAAAGACTGACTTCAGCCTAAGTTATCAGTTAAACCCTGCTTAGGTTTCTAGGCCTGAGTTACCTGGTTGACCCCCTACCCCCACCCCTTCTGGGACTGCTGGGCTGATGTTCTCCAGTACCCTCCTGAATGTGGGATGCTGTGAGTCATCAAAGGAATCATCTAGCCGCCTTTCACTTCTGTGACTCGCATTTCTATCCCTGATGTGCACCTGTCTCCCGCAAGGTCAGGGGTGCTCAAAATCTGTTCAGGAAACAAGGAAGGCAAGTCCTGCTCACCAACCTAACTCTACAGAGTATGTAGTGCATTCCATCCCATTATGAATTTCTAGCCTGTTTTTCTTTCTTTTTAAAAAAAATATATTTTATTGATTTTTTACAGAGGGGAAGGGAGAGAGAGCTAGAAGCATCGATGAGAGAGAAACATTGATCAGCTGCCTCCTGTACACCCCCCACTGGGGATGTGCCCGCAACCAAGATACCTGCCCCCGACCGGAATGGAACCTGGGACCCCTCAGTCCGCAGACCGACGCTCTATCCACTGAGCCACACCGGTTTTGGCTCTAGCCTGTTTTTCACCTGCCACAGAACCTTTCTGAGCAGCACCGCAGTCAGAGTAGGATCCAAGCCACAGACTGTGGCCATGTGCCTCAGCTCAGGCACTGGGACCAGTGCCCTGGTCAGGTCCTATCGCTCGTAGTATCCAGGGCACAGGCATGCTGAAACCTGAAACTGGACCCTAAACCAAGGATGAGCCCATGACAGGCTTGGGCTCTACAAACTGTTCCTGCCAATTCTGAGCCCCTCGTTGCTCACCCAAGGCAGGTGGGTGTGCAGTGACAGTTTGGGGAACAAGGACCTTAGGTTTCAGTGGTGACTTGATTGCCAGGCTCCTGTGATGACACACATCTCTCTTCTTCCCAGCCTCCTGTCCCCAGACACCGAGTCCCCAGACACAGTGTCCCCCACCCCAGGCCCTGCCTGGGTCTCCGCCGCTGCACTGCACTTGGCGATTCAACAAGCTGGGAAAGGGGGTCTGAGGAGAGGCCTGGAGAGGTTGCGCTGCCCGACGGAGGAGGCAAGGACAGCTCTTCTCTTTCCCTCCCCAGCAGGCCCATTGTCATTCTGGTCAGTGGTGTTTCTCAGCTCACCTGCTGACAGCTTCCCCAGCCCACACCGACAGGAAGTTTGGAGATTCTGACACTTTATCTGAAAGGAACATTTGCTTGGTTTAAGGTTGCTTAAGACGTTGACTGTCAGGTTTATTAGTAAAAGGAATGTCTTAGTTTAATTTCTGAAGTGCTTTCATGGACCTTTCTCTCATTCACATCACAACCCAGGGCAGGGCTGCCCGTTTCCAGGGTCTCGGTTCACATGCACCACAGTTAGGCACGGCCGAGGCAGAGCAGCGGAGGGCAGGTGCTCCAAGTTCAGGCTGGCACCTTGAAATGTCACTACTGTTTTGGGACTGTCTGTCCCAGGGCACTAGAGGCCACCTGTCAGCTCAGCGTGGGCCTACCTGTTGGGCAACTGAATCAGTTGCTAAGCCAATGTATTTTCGGTGATTATAATTTAAAGGAAAAAACCTACAAATAAGATTCTTCCGTGATTGTTTTCAGGTGGTTCTGTTGAAAGGTCTGGTGTACCAAGGGGACAGGACAAGGTCCACAGAGGCGCCATCCCACCTGGGTGTGCCTGGGGTCAGGATCGGAGAGGAGGTTGTAGCCTGTGGGTTTACCACCAGAGTTTTACAAACATTTCTGGACACACAGCTGGGGAATGAGGCTGAGCTGCACAGATGAGCTACCTGTGGTGGGGACACTCACGCAGGGAGACCCCTGGCAATAGTCTGGTTTAAAGATGGCATAAAAATGATCTGGTCAGTCATAAGTTTACATAATTAATTTCTCCTTAGAAGTGATTGGAAATTTTTCTGAGAAAAATCCACTTAGAGGAAAGGTTTGTGCCCTGAGCCTGTAAGTGGTAATGAGGAATGCTGTGTTCTACACCAATGACTGTTCTATGGGGACAGCACGGATGACTTCACATTGCAAGTGTCTGTTTGTATTTGCAGCTACTGGTTGTCCTGTTTTTCTTTTCCTTGATGGGCTTGCTGTCGACGCATCTGACCCCACACGTATGTTATCCCTCATGTCTCAGGGTTCTTCCCCAGATTGCTTGAAACTGCGGGTCCTCAGATGCCCCGCCCTCCTGGGTCAGGGTGGAGGGTGGAGGGTGGAGTCCTGTGCTCACTGGAGTAGAAGCTCCTCGCTCGGCCTTGGGCCTTTAATGTCTTACTTCAGCACTTGGGCCCCTGGACGCTTCCTCCCTCCATCAGAGGCCCTCAAGCAACACACTGTAACAAGGAAAGGCTCTCTTCTGTGAAGAGGGTCGTCCTCTGCCCCATGTGTGCCTAGCCCTGAACCCAGTGGGAACATTCAGCTCTGCAGGCACTGCTGTACAAGTCATTCTTCCTCTTCTGTGGGTCATAGGCTGCCAACTGCCCGACAGCTTTGGACATTTGTGCTGAGATCTTGGAGTATTTGGAGAAGAGGAAAGTGCCCTGGCTACCGCTCTTTCAGTTGACAGAGACAGGTAAGAAATCCACTGAGACCTGATAGCAAATGGATGGTGGCCTGTGTCTCCTAGTCACCTGCCATTGGCTAAGAGCGCAATTGACCTAGAAGGTTTAGGCTGTAAACCCTGACATTTGAGTCCCTTCAGAAGCAACTTTCAAATGGTTATCTTCTTGCAAAGCATATAAATCCCCACATTTTCATCAGGACAAAAGCATATAAAAAGGTTTAGTGGAGCGCTGAGGACCCCAGGGTGGCACTGAGCTATCATGTGGGGTCCACCTGCCTGGCCCACAGAGGTACACAAGGTCCTCTGAAGATACCAGCCCTAGGTGGTGGTGACTAGGGCTGACTGACGCCTTGGGTTGCAGATGCTGGCCTAGGTCACCTCCTCCTCCTCCTGGCCCCGGACCAGCATGTCAGGCTGCTGCCAGTCGCCTTCTACAGGTAACTCCCTGTTTTGGTTAGACCACATGCTGGTTGCCCCACCGGAGGAGCTCACACACCGGGGCCTTCCCTCCAGGTGGCACAGGTGGCCTGGAACTTCCTGTCCCAACTGTACCTATCTTCGGGAGGTTTTTTTGTCACCTGACATCTACTCTCACCATCAGCCTCCTCTCCTACTTTGACGAAGACACCCTCACCCAGGACGATGCCTTCCTGCACGTTGCTGTGGACATGTATCTGAAGTTGCTTTGCCTCTTTGTAGCCGGGGAGACAGGTGTACTCTCAACTCCGGCCAACAGGACCCAGGAGCTCCAGGGCCAGGCAGGTGAAAGGGTATGCTATCCAGGCAATTGGCACATCTCATGGGCCTACATCTAAGGGGCAGATGGCACATCCCACAGATCCACAAGGCAAGCTCTCAGGTGATGACCCCTCCTGGCACACGTGTGGGCACCTGACTGAGGCTGTCTGTTCTCTCTAGGGCTGCCCTGTTGGCCTGATAACAAAAGCCCGCCGTTTTCTGCTGCGATCAATACCTCGGTGCTCCAGAGCGAGCTTCTCTAACATGGCAGAGGTAACGCCCAAACGTTCACCATGGTGTTTGCTCATAAATCACTATACAAGTGTGAGGATGCGGAGGTCCAGCCCTTGGCCACTTTCTGGTCAGCTCTGGTCACCCAACTTCCCTCCCCATGCCTTGGTGTTGGGTCTGTGCTACACTTAGCATGGTGTTTTCTTGCAGCTGCTGGCCACTCATGGAGACTGTGACCCTGAAGTGAGTGCTGCCCTCTTGAGCAGGCAGCGGGCCATGCAGGACACTAGCCTTTCCCAGGAGCCCTGCCTCTTCTGACCAGACCTGCACACGCACTATTCCTTTGTAAATAATTTATTATGAGCATAATGTGGAGCTCTTGTTGCACGAAAAAGTGGATTACAAGTCTCCGGACTGCTTGCATGAGGAACAGGACTCAGTTATTTAAAATTGGTATCTGGCCCCAAGTTCATATTTATAGGAAAATAAATTGCTGGTCCCAGAATGGATGCAGAAAGGCTACCTTGGCCTTGCACCGAGCCCCCCACCTTCCAGCACAGGGGTGAAGTTCCGCATGGGGTCTCTCAGAGTGTGCCCTCAGGTCTCATGGGAAGAGCTATGAAAGTTGTCCTTCAACCCCACCTACCACCTGCTGAGTTCAGGTGCTGAGCACCTTCAGGTGGGCTCAGGCTTCACAGCCTGACCCTCTGTGGTCCTGGGCGGTGGCTCCAGGGGAAGGGCCTTGTCTTGGGTCTGCGTTAGAGGATGAACCATGGACATATGCACGTTAAGATTGTGAGCCTTCTCGAACCGCCGGCCACACTGGTCACAGGCAAAGTCCAGCTCCGTCTCAGCCTTGTGTTTGGTCATGTGGTACTTGAGGGATGCCCGCTGCCGGCACTGGAACCCACAGACTTCACACCTAGGGGCAGGCCAAAGTGAGCGAGGGTCTGGTTGCCAGTGGGGCCACAAGAAGACCCAGGCCACACTTACTGCAGAGGCTTGGCTCCCGAGTGCCGCATCTGGTGGACGAGGAGGTGTTTCCGCTGTTTGAAGGTCTGTCCACACTCATCACAGATGTAGTTCCGCACCTCTGAGGAGAGACAGGTGAGCACAGGCCCCAGAAGGCCACCTTGCAGGCTTTCTACATTCAGTGCCAAGCAGGGGACCTTGCTGACCTGATTTTACTTGGATGAAAGACAACTATCATACAAATCATTAGCAGAGCCCTCCAACCCATATCTGGAGCTTCCTCTAAATCCACTGCACGTTGGAAGCCAGTTCTCTTAAACGTCTTAGAAGGCCCTCTACCTACTTGAGCACAGGTTTTGAGAGGAAGCCACATCACAAGGTCTCAGGTACTGCTACTCCACATTGGACTCACCAAGGGAGCACCCATCTTGGAAATACGTTTCTTTGACCGTTTGATTTCTTGGTCAAGAGTCTAACTATACAACCAATTCTGATCCCGGGCAGTAGGTGTATGTGTGGTTCTTATTTTTCCTGATGTGGGTGGTGTGGGTCACACCGTGAAAATGATGAATCTGTAGCAGCCCAAGTTGTGACATAGTGGCCCTTGAGCTGACAGTGGTGGCTGCATCTGAGCTTTTATGTCTCACCATTTCTACAAGGCATGTGGCTTCCTCTTATCCCAAAAGCATGATTTTTTTAAAAATTTAAAAACCCACCACGATACATGCACAAAAAAAGCACTGGGATTTCTTGGCTGCCAGCTTCACACTGACCAACTGAGCTGACTTGCCAACACTGCAGCCCATGGACAACACACGACCCAGGAGGCCAAGATGGGGACCCTGGGGGCTGTTCTCATGAGGGGGTCAGGGCATGCACCTGTGTGGATGAGCTTCACATGCCGCTGTAGGTAGCGGTCAATCATGAACACCTTGTTGCAGCCAGGGTGGGGACAGGGCCTCTCACGGACTTCTTCATGGTGCTCCTTTATGTGTTTCTGCAGGGAACAGTGAGGCCCTGAGTGCTGGGCTGCACCTGGACAGCAGCCCACCCACCACGTAGCACCTGCAATCTCTTGAGCCCTGTACATCACCCTCAAAGGGACAGATCCCACCATTCCTCACTGAAGACAGGTGCTTTTCCAAGAGCAAAGGCTGGTGCATCCTCCCACAGAGCATGGCAATGGTGGGGTTGCTTCACAGCTCCATTTCCCCAGGTTCACAGCACCCTTGGGTGAGTCTGGACCTGACACCTCCCCCTGCTCCTGTAGATTCCTGCCCTGGTTCCAATAGCACCTTCCTTACCTTCATGCCATCAGCTCCTCGGTACACGGCTGTGCAGCCTTGATATGGGCACTTGTAGATGGTGGGCAGCTCCTCCCTAAAACACAGGGCACCATGGAGCTGCGGCCCTGGCTGCACACCGGCAGCACAGCCCACCACCGGCCTCACCTCTCACAGCGCAGCTTGTTCTTCCAGCCCGGCTTCGGTCCAGGCTTCTTTCGGATTTTTGGCTCTTCAGGTTTCTTGGCTTCTTTGCTTCCATTCTTTTTACCAGAGACTCTGGAGGGAGGGGGAAGTAAATCAGATGCAGTGATGTGTCTGACCTCGGTACGTGGGCCTCACTTTCCTTTCCTTCGTGTTCTCCGATATGACTCTGTGTGCTAGCTGACAGGACTCTCAGCCACCAGAGCCCGAACAACGCAGGAGGTAGATGCCCGGTACTGCCCCCATGGGAGGGCCACGTGCAGGGATGATGACTACAGGAGTGGGTTTTTAGGACTGAAGTCTTACTCCTATCCTAAATATCAAAACCAAAAACTAGAAATACCAGGGAAAATGGTGGAATATAGAAGCTTTAAGGATCAGTCCCTGGACCAAAACAACTATTATGCTAGAAAAAAAGATCAGCCGAAACCGGTTTGGCTCAGTGGATAGAGCATTGGTCTGCAGACTGAAAGATCCCAGGTTCGATTCTGGTCAAGGGCATGTACCTTGGTTGCAGGCACATCCCCAGTAGGGGGCGTGCAAGAGGCAGCTGATGGATGTCTCTCTCTCATTGATGTTTCTAACTCTATCCCTCTCCCTTCCTCTCTGTAAAAAGTCAATAAAAAATATTTAGGAAAAAAAGATCAGGTTCAACAATTGTGGAACTTTGGACCTGATGGGAGATTCACAGCAACCAGAAGTCCTTAAGGGGCAAGTGTTGTCTCTGGGAAGAGTGCTCTATGTGCTCTACCAGCTGCCACCTCCTGCCCCATTCTTCAGCTCTGCCACTGGGGCCAAAGTGGGCCATGGGGACGTTGTGCGGGACCAGTAGGGTCTGTTAAAAGTTTATAGAACATACTTGTTTTCCTTTTTGGCCCAGACATTTAAGGAACTCTGTCAGAATGGAAGGGAGCCCTGGTTCATTTGGGCATCACGTTGTGAACCAAAAGATTGCTGGTTGATTGCCTAAGGGTGTGTAGGAGGCAGCCCATCCATGTTTTGCTCTCAAATTGTTATTTCTTTTTCTCCTCTTCCTTCCTCTCTAAAAAGAAAAAAAATCTTAAAAAAAGGGGGAGGGGAGGATCTGTAATACTTTGCAACAATAAATATAATTAAAATAAAGTTAAAAAGAAATAGAAGGGAGCATCTGGGGCCATATGTGACTAGCCATAGCTGACATCATCCTCAGTGGTTAGAGACTGAAAAGTTCCTGATAAGATCAAGAAAATAATACTGGATATCCCAGTCAGAGAGATTAGGCAAGAAAAAATAAAAGTCATCTAAATTAGAAAGCAAGGAAAATGACCTCTATTCGCAGATGACATGATTTTATATGCAACTACAGAGTCCCCATACAAAATAAATTCAAAGTTGCAGGGTGCAAAATCAGCACACACCACCAGTCCTGTTTCTACACGCTAACAACAAACAATCCAAAAAAGAAATTAAGAAAATTAATTTGCAATCACATCAAAAATAAATAAGGAATAAACTTAACCAAGGAGGTTTTTCAACAAGGGTACCAAGACTATTCTCTAGGGAAAGGGCAGTTTCCAACAAAGGTGCTGGGAAACAATATCTACACGCAGAAAGAAATTGGAACCCTAATGTATGCTACATACAAAAATTAACAGATCAACGGCCTGAATATGAGCTAAAACTATAAAGTTCTTAGAAGAAAACAGCAGTAAATCTTCATGATCTTGGATTTGGCAATGGCTTCTTCAAAAGCACAAACAGCAAAAGAAAGAATAGGTAAACTGGACTTCAAAATTAAAACTTTTGCACACCAAATGACATGACCAATAGTGAAAAAGATAACCCACTGAATAGAGAAAACTATCTTAAACTCAACAGCAAAAAGACAACCCAATTAAAATATAGGCAAAGAACTTGAGAGGGCATTTCTCCAAAGAAGATAAAAGCATGAATGTAGCCCTGGCCGAGAAGTTCAGCTGGTTACGAGTGTCATCCTGATACCCCAAGGTTACAGATTCTATCCGTTAGGGCATATACAAAAATCAACCAATGAATGCATAGATAAGTAGAACAAATTAACTTTTTTCTCTTAAAAAAAAAAACATGTTAAGATGCTCAACATCACTAATCATTAGATAAATACAAAGCAAATTAACAATGAGGTATCACTTCTCACCTATTAGAATGGCTGTACATCAGTGTTTAGAGCATTATTCACAATAACCAAACTGTGAAAACAACCTAAGATGTAGTTAAGCTCTGACATGGGCTATAATAAGGTAAATCTCAAAGGGAGCCAGTTACAAATGGACAAATATAATTCTACTGAGATCCCTAGAATTGGTACCTAGACTAGTTGTCAGGGCCTGGGGGGAGGAGGACAGGGAAGTCATTGCTTAATGTGTACAGAGTTCTGCTCAGGATGATGAAAAGCTTGTAAATAGTGGTGATTGTTGCACAACATGGTGAATGTACTTAATGCCACTGAACTTTAAAATTTACACACACAGTTTGCCATTTTTAAGAATTATAATTGCTCTCCTTTAAGGAGAATATTAAAAAAACCTTTCTGATGACTGCACAGGCTTCTCCTCTCCTGTCTCAAGTAACTGCTTTGAACCTGGCTGTGTGTCTCCTGGTCGCTGGCCTCTACCCTCTTCTCAGTGGCACTCTCTGCTGCACTGACAGGTAATTTGCCATTTCCCTCCCACCCTGGACTACATTTGCAGAGAGCAGGAGGCTTCAGGGAGCCTGTGGGTTTCAGAGATGGGGCGGAGGGGGGGGGGGGTGGAGGGGAGGGGGAGCCTCAGGGCTACACACTGATCTCTCTCCGGAGCCGCCTAAAGTCCCTATTGTCCTGTATCTTCGTAATCCACGGCAGAACTTAAAAGAACTCATGATTGCTTCTCAATCTGTCTCTGCATTTTCTTGGCTTATGGTGTGTGCATGTTTCCACTGCTGTGAAATGCCAAAGGATAGTGCCCATGTCGGGCATGGACAACTGCAAGGGTTTGGGGGTTCCTGGGCATAGGGCTGGGAAGAAAGTGACACAAGTAAAAATCGTCCCTTCCTGCCAGGACCCTACATTCAACCTGCAGAGACAAGTCCTTGAAAAGAGATCAACACAAGATTATAGAAGCTCCTTAACAAGTGGCAAAGAAATCAGTGCCCAAGGCAGAGCTGTGAACAAGTGCAGGGCTGAGTCCAACCCCAGAGACTCAGCACCAAGAGCAGGAAGAAAGCAGGAATCAGAGGCTGGCAGGGTAGTATGGCCATGGCAGGACTGGCACAAGGAAGGCAAGGAGCTCACAATGAGGCTGGGTCATGCCCATGGGGCTCCTGCCATTCCCACCTGGACATCAGCTGCCTAACGAAGGACACTGAGGCCAGGTCCCAGAGCTGTCCTGGGAAAAGCTCAGCTCACTCAGAAGCCACACTGCACTGGACTTGGCAGGCTGACCCAAAACATGTGTGGGGAGCAGATGCAGCATTCAGTTCCCCGGTGGACACCAGCCACAGGTCTTACACAAGACCCACTTACTTCTTTTCTGGGTAAGGCTCAAAGGACTCATCTGAGGACTGGGTGTTCTGCTTCTTGTCATTGTCGTCTTCACTCAGGAAGTCCCTAGGACAGAAGAGAGCCTTTAGCACAGCTCTGTATGACAGATCCGATGCGACTTCCTACCTGAAGACACCCCATAGTCCATGTTTTAGTTCTGAAAGGTTGAGAGAAACCTAACCCCCCTCCCCAATCTCTATCCCATCTCCTAACATGCTCTCCTCACATCAGGACCCCAAACTCAGAAGGCACCTCTCCAAGGAGGCCCCAGGCAGATGTGAAGACCCCACAGGCGGTGGGCTTCTGAGTAAGTGGATGCTCAGAACATCGCCTCACCCTGTGAGCACCTGTCCAACTGACAAGTCAGCTGTCAGCCGTTTCAAAGGTCACAAAGGCCAGAAAAGCTCTATGCCTGTAACCTTCGCCCTGAAGTATGAATCACTGTTCACTCTGTTGGCTCGCCATGGCCTTCCCCTTTGGCCGCCAATCATCAGACAGAGAATAGCTCGAAGCTGCAAGACAGCCCCCGGCCACTCCTGTCCCAGGGGTGTTTCTACCACATACCCTCGGGTTCTTCTGGCACCTTGGTCATTGGTGCACTAAAAACAGTTCTACTCTATGGACAAGGGTGCACCTGCCTCCAGCCACAGCTAGTGGGGTCAGCCTGGAAGGGTCTGAGTGGCTCAGCGGCAGGGAGTGGCCCAGGAGCAGACTGCCCCAGTCACACGCATGCCATGACAAAGGGCCAGAAGCTGCGTCCTCTGCTGTAGGACGTGGCGTCAGCACAGAACTAAGGCCGGAAGGAGACCAGCAGCAGCAGAGGGTGCCCAAGGGACCCTCCCAGGAGCTCCATACACACAGGTCCCGCTGTCTGGTAGCTGCACCAGCGGGGTACCCTCTGAGACCCAGGAAGGCCCTGATCAGGACTGAGAAGCCTGGAAGCACCCCTGGCCAGGACATGGACAGCGAGCCCCTAGGATGGTAGAGTTTGGTTTTCCAAGGAGGAATTTTAGGCTGTTTAAACCCACTTCTCTCACCCCTCAGAAAGGTCACTGAACTCGTCTTTTACCCGATCATCCGAGGATGAAGATGGAAACTGCTTCTCACCCAACTGCCCTGAGAAACAAAGAACAAGGCTCCTGTTACCAACTGGTGCATAGGCAGGGCTCTCAGCAAGGGGGCATAGCCATCTGCAACTGGGCCTGCCTGGTGGTGAGCCTGGGGTCCTCCAGCCTCAAATCCCACCCACCTCCCGCTCCATCCCCCTCAACACTGCCAAGCTCACAGGCCAACCGTGTGTCCAGTCCAGGCAGCGCTGAGCACCCAATACCCAGTGACAGTCACAGCTGCCAACCTCCTTAGAGGTTCCGATCCAGCTGTTTCAGGGTGGGCCGACTCGCATGTCATGAATGTTTCAGGACATTTAAAAACATCACTGTTACCAAGTATCGCATGCACGGTGTAAATAGCCATGCAGCCCTAAGGGCCCTCTGCACAGTCCCCACTTCCTCCAGCCTGAGCATCTCCCTCTCCAAGCCATCCTGGGAGTGGCGCTTTCTGAAAGGATTCACACTCGAGTAGCCGAGCGCCCACTGTAGACAGGGGCACACATGGCAGCTGACAAGCAGGAGCTGGCCTGGCCTAACATGATGCCCCTGAACCACCAGCACCCCAAGGGCCTGTTTCCCCACCACGGAGCAAAGGAGCCTGTCCACCCTGGTCCCACTGGGGTAATGACCCAAAACAGCCTCAGAGACACAGGTGTCCTCTTCCCCCACACCCTGCAACAAGGCCCCATTCTTCCTCCTCGTGCCCTGGCCGGGGCAGGTGGTGAGGCGGGATAGCAGATGAGTGTGCCTCAGGCACAGTGAGCACAGGGTCTGGCCTTCCCTGCCGCCAGATGCCCACAAGACTGCCACCACTGCCCACATGTGCAGACATCCACTTCCTGCGAAGGCCCTGCTGGCTCCGGGGTAGGACTCCTGGTCTAACAGCCCAGAGAAGCTCCTACCTGGAGCCCCACTTGGGGGCAGGCTTGACTGAGGCAGGGGGCTCGGCCCAGGCCCCACAGGGCTGCCATCTGAAGGGAGCTGGATCACGTCCGTGTTGGGCGGCATCTCCGTCTCCGTCTCCGTCCAGGCTGTGGTCGCTCCGCCCTGGGAGCACGGAGGGGTAGCCCCAGTGGGGTTGGACCTCTGATGCTGGGTGAGCCGTGGGGCCGTCTCCTTGTCCCATGTCCACTTGACCGCCAGTGCACTGTCCAGCAGGAGAGCCCCGCAGCTGGGGTCGGCGTCCATGGTGTAGTCGTGGCCTTGGTCGCAGCCCCACACAGCCTGGATGACACCGCAGTACTCGGAGGACAGCGTCCTCTGGAGGCTGGGCAGGGCCCCACAGCTGGCCGCGTGTCCATGCACCCACCCCACCAGGCCACGCAGACCTTCGGGGCTTGACGTGATCAGGTCCACTGAGGAAAGGCAGACAGCAGCCCCGTGGCCGGTCAGCACCCAGCCCACGGGGAGCCCCCTTTACCCCACGCTCCAGGGACGGGACACTCACCCAGACATGCTCCCTCTTCGGCCTCTGTTGGGGGCTGGGCACCCGCCCTGCAAAGGATCAGCATGGGCATGAGTGGGGCCCCGCAGCAAGCGGGGGGCAGGCTCACTCCCTTTACTGGGTCTCTCCCGCATGTGGGCTGACCCTGCCCCACTGTGCTGTCTCCTTATGCTCAGAGCCTTCTCGGCCCTCACCCCCACACCAGTCGCTCTGGAGCTTCCACGTGACCACTGCAACTGCACCATCGCCTCCCCACGGCACAGGCTCCCACCAGGCACTTCCTGTGCCAAGAACAGCATCGTACACGGGCTTAACCTGAGCACCCCCAAATGAGCAAAGGAGGGAGCACCTACTGTGTGCAGGGCTTCCGGGGGCCCATCGGGGACACGTTGACTCTCTGCAGGAAGGACTTGAGGAGGCCGTGGCACTGGTAGAACTGGGTGTGGCAGTTCTTGCAGACAAACTGAGACAAAGCTGGGTCCTGGTGGATGGCCACCCCCAGCAGGTGCTGGAAGTCCCTGACGAAAACGCGCTCCCCTGGGGGTGGTCTCTCTGAGATCTGCCCAGGTGCCCGGACAGAGATGCTGCGGAGGCTCCGTGCAGAGAACTTCCCGTGGCAGAGGCGGCAGTGCCCCATGGCAAGAGCCCGGCCTGTTCCTGGGCAAGCACAGGAGGTGTCAAGTCAGGCCAGGCAGGACACGAGCTCCAGAGGGAGCCCAGCGGCCAGTAAAGTCACAGTAAAGGGTACAGCGTCACTGTGCAAAGACCAGGCCTAACCAACTATCAGAAAGAGAATTAAGGAAGCAATCCAATTTCCAATTGCATTAAAAACAAACAAACCTAGGAATAAGTTTAAACAAGATAGTGAAAGACCTGTGTACCGAAAACTCTAAAACACTGATGAAGTTGAAGACACAAACAGGAAAATATTCTGTGAATTTGAAGAATTCATAGTTAAAATATTCACACTACCCAAAGCCATCTAAGATTCAACACTGTTCCTGTCGAGATTCAAACAGCACGGTGAGAATTGATTTTGAGAGGTGGGGGGTGAGTGGGGGGGAGGTAGGGACAGAGAGAAAGAAAAACATTGATTTGTTTCATTTATTTTACATTCATTGGTTGATGCTTTTTTAAAAATCCTCATCTGATGAAATATTTTTCATTGATTCGAGAGAGAGAGAAAGGGAGAGGGGAGAGAGAGAAACATCAGTGTGAGAGAGACATAATCGGGCCAGTTGCCTTTTATAAGCACCCTGACTGGGGACTGAGCCTGAAACCCTGATGTATCAGGACGACGCTCTAACCAACTGAGCTATCCAGCCAGGTCCAACAGCATTTTTAACTAAA
>JAAGEH010000351.1:0-18395 GCA_011751065.1 Lasiurus cinereus | reverse complement strand
CGACCCCCTGCCCAGCCCCGACCCCCTGCCCAGCCCGGACCCCCTGCGAGGAACGGGCGCCGCTGTGGGGGGGGGTGTCTGCCGGGTGAGGAGCCTGTGGGGGCCCGGGCGCTGTGGTGGGGGCGGAGGGGGCGGGAGGGGAACCAGGCTGCCTCGATGGTCCCTTCCTCCCGCCTCTCCCTGAGTGACCCCTTCTGGGCTGTGCACACCACACACTCACACCCACACCCACACACTCACACTCACACCCACACACTCACACTCACACCCACACACACCACCCACACACTCACACTCACACAGGTACACTCACACATTCACACTCACACACTCTCAGACCAGCTCACATACACACTCACATGCGCACACACATGCATGCATACATGCTCTCGCATGCTCACACGTGCACGCGCGTGTGTACACACATGGCTCTCACACTCACATTCATATACACAGACACACACTCTCGCACATATACATGCACACATACGCACACACAGCTCTCACACTCTCACATTCACACACAGACACACATGCGCACACATACACTCACACTAACTCACACAGTCACTCACACACACACACACTCACACATTCACACACACACACACACACATGCGTGTGCGTGCGCTCACCCACGGCTTCACATGCCTCGGTACCCGGTGGCGAACCGTTTAGTCCTGCGGACGGTAATCTGGCCGAGACCCTCACACCTGCACCCGTCTCCCCGCTGTGAACGTGGACGTTGGAGGAGAAGTGCTGACTGGTCTCCTCTTTCGGAGAAGGTGTAAGGGTGCGAGACTCCCTTCGGGGTGCGATGTCACACCCTGAGAGGAGCTGGTGATGGGGGAGAGGAGTGGGGAGGGGCAGAGGGTGAAGCCCCACCCTCCCCCTGGGGACCCTCCCCCAGGGGGCCCTCCGGACCTGTGAGTGGAACTGGGAGGAGGTTCCAGCGGGGACCGGGCTCTCACGTCACTCCCTCCCCCACCCCCACCCCCACCCCATGGGCCTCCCCTCCCGCTCTTTGGGGGAAAAGCCATCGATTGGCTGGCGAGCGGCTGAGGTTCTGCAAAACCAGAGCGAGGGAGCGCTGGTCACTGGTCGGGGTGTCTGAGTCCGGCCCAGGGTGGGGAGGAGGGGTAAAGAGCCGGCCGCACCCCACTGTGTGCTGCCAGCCTCGTCCCCGAGCACCGGCTGGCTGAGACACGTCCGTGGGGTGCCGTCACCTGTCGGGGTGCCCTGAGCAAGGAGGTCTGACCCCTCTCAGCAGCGCCTGGCGCTCCCCCGTGGTCCGAGCTGAGGGCACCCTGGACGGCGTTCCCGGGTTCTGTGGCTGGAGGCTGAGGCCCGGTGGAGGCCGAGGGCCGGTGGTGGAGGCTGAGCCCGGTGGAGGCCGAGGCCGGTGGAGGCCGAGGCCCGGTGGAGGCCGAGGCCCGGTAGAGGCCGAGGCCCGGTGGAGGCTGAGGCCCGGTGGTGGAGGCCGAGGGCCGGTGGTGGAGGCTGAGGCCCGGTGGAGGCCGAGGCCAGTGGTGGAGGCCGAGAGCCGGTGGTGGAGGCTGAGGCCGGTGGAGGCCGAGGCCCGGTCGGGGGGCTGCTGAGCTGTCTGCTCACTTGGGAAGCGAAGGCGGGAGTGACCGTTCGTCACACGGGCTCCCCGGTTCCCAGGGGGAGGGCGGGGGGTGGCCGGGGGGTGGCTGCAGTGCGTTTTCACTCGGTTTATCTGTGGGGACAGTGAGTGGTTGGGACTGTGCGTGTAGATGCGTGAGGAGGTGCGTGTAGATGTGCGTGCAGGTGCGTGAGGTGCAGCCGGGACACGTGCACGGACGCCTCCCGTGTCCTTACCTGTGAGGCGTAGTTTGAAGAGGGCGCTGTGCGGGAGCTCCAGGCTCTGCCCGCGATGGGGGAGGTACGGGAGCCGCAGCCCATGGTCAGCCGCGCCCACAGGCCGCCCTGGCATTTGCCTCCCTCGAACCCGGCTCCTGGCAGCTGAGCAGGAAGGCGGCTTCCCGTGGGGTGTCAGTGGGCGGGGGCAGGGCCGCCCGGAGAAGTGACCGTGTCCCCAGCCCCAGGCCTCTGCGTTCCTCTGTCCCCCTACGTGCCTCGCCCCACCCTGTGGCCTTTCAAACCCTCCCGGGACCCCCTGCCCACCGCCCGCCAGGATGGCCACCGCCTCAGGCTGGACCGGGACCCTGGAAATGCCTGCAGAGGCCTCCCCACTGCCTGAGCCCCCCCTCCCTGCTGCCCCCACAGCCCGACCCTCCCTCCCACCCTCCCTTCCACCTGGCACCTCCCTGCCCCTGCCCCCCGTGGCGAGTGGCCGGCCTCTGCACTTGCCTTTTCGCCTGGAGCTTCCATCCTTCGGGTTTGCTCAGGTGTCACTGCAACAGGGAACCCTTTTTATTCATTTATTTTTTTACTAGAGGCCCGGTGCACAAAATTCATTCACGGAGGGGGTAGGGGGTCCCCTCAGCCCAGCCGGGACCCTCTCCAATCTGGGACCCCTCAGGGGATGTCCGACTGCCGGTTTGGGCCCGATCCCAGGGATCGGACGGAAACCCTGCAATTGTATATCCCTCTCACAATCCGGGACCGCTGGTTCCTAACGGCTCACCTCCTGCCTCCCTGATCACCCCCAACTGCCCCCCAACCCCTGCCAGCCTGGTCACCCCAACTGCCCCCCACCCCCTGCCAGCCTGGTCACCCCCAAATGCCCCCCTGCCATCCTGGTTGCCCCTTGGTGCCCCCTCTGCCTTCCTGATCACCCCTAACTGCCACCCCTGCCAGCCTGGTTGCTCTCAACTGCCCTCCCCCCCCCACCCCCCCTCTGCTGGCCTGGTCGTCCCACACAGCCTGCTGTTCGGTCGTTACTATGAGGGCGTCATGACCAATTTGCATATTACCCTTTTATTAGGACAGTGGCACCTCGAGATACGAGTTTAGTTCGTTCCCTCACCTTGAGGCGTGGGAAACGATGAGACGCTCGCGTCGCGGTAAACGGGTGGGTCGTGTGCAGCCGGCCGATCCGCGTGATGGCTCCTATCTCAACTGTTGCTCGTGTTTCAAAGCAAAAATCGCTCGCTCGAGGGCTCGTATCTGAAAAATCTCGTCTGTTAGGGCACTCGTATCTCGAGGTGCCACTGTATAGATTAATTTTGGGGGGAGAGAGAGGGAGAGAGAGAGAAACACCAATAGGCTTCCTCCTGCGTCTCCCACTGGGGTCCAGCCTGCACTGGGCCTGGGCTCTGACCAGAGTCGGCCCAGCGGCCTTTCCGTGCCTGGATGACTCCCCGCAACCGAGCGGCTCAGCAGGGCGGGGAGCGCTCCTGACCAGGGCACCCTGACAAGGAGAAGCACCCCGATGTGTGTCTCCATCCCGGCTGGGTGCCTGGGTGTGGACCCACCTCTGGGTGCGCCGTCCCTAACGATTCTCCCACCGCACGCCGTGTCCTCGGCTCCGAGAGGCTCGGCTCCCTTGCTGGTTCGCACGCTCTGTGCCAGCATCCGCTTTGTGCCGTTCATGGTGACCTTGAACTGGAAGGCGTACGGGCAGGGTCCGCAGGCCTGGCCGGCGATCGGGGCCCGATGGGGGCCTTCCGGCTGCCGGCCGGCCGGAGCCTCTCTCCCTTCGTTCCACGCAGCCCCCTGGTGGCGGGCGTGTGGCAGAGCGAGCGATTGAACTCCCAGTCTCCGGTCGAACTCCCCAGGGGACACTTTGCATATTAGCCTTTTACCTAGAGAGCAGTGGTTCTCAACCTGTGGGTCGCGACCCCTTTGGGGGTCCATCAACCCCATCCCAGGGGTCGCCTAAGACCATCAGAAAACATAGACATTGACATGACGATTCACAACGGTAGCAAAATCACCGTTAGGAAGTAGCGACGGAAATAATCTTATGGTTGGGGGTCACCACCCCATGGGGAGCTGTCTTAAAGAGTCCCGGCGTTAGGAAGGTTGAGAACCGCTGATACAGAGGTTGTTTGCCTGCCTCCAATTCCTGGAAGAGCACAGGGCCTGCCGAGGCAGCAGAGGTTTGTGGGACGAGCGGATGGATGAACAAAAAGGCTGGCACCAGGCCCCGACCGGCTGGCTCCGTGGGTGAGCTTCGACCTAGGAACCAGGAGGTCGGGGTTCGATTCCCGGTCAGGGCACAGGCCCGAGTGGCAGGCTCGATCCCCAGGGTGGGGCCTGCAAGAGGGGAGCCGACCCATGCATGATTCTCTCTCTCCTCCTGGATGTTTCCCTCCCTCTCCCTTCCTCTCTGACATCAATACCAATGTATTTTTAAAAATGCTGGCATCAGGATCCCGTTCACTGGTGTCGCCTCTGGTGAAACCCTTGGAGTTTAGCGGGGAATAGAGCTCTTCCATCGTCTGTCGGTTAAACATGGGCTGTGGCCCGGCCGGCCGGCGGCTCCATGGTTGGAGATTTGACCTGCGAACCAGGAGGTCCGGGTGCGATTCCCGGTCGGGGCACAGGCCCGGGTTGCGGGCTCAAGCCCCAGTGGAGGGCGAGCAGGAGGCGGCCGATCGGTGATTCTCTCTCAGCATGGAGGCTTCTCTATCCCTCCCTCTCCCTTCCTCTCTGGGATCGATACAAATACATTTCTTTTTAATTTTTAAAAATAATATATTTTATGGATTATTTACAGAGAGGAAGGGAGAGGGATGGAGAGTTAGAAACATCGATGAGAGAGAGACATCCATCAGCCGCCTCCTGCACGCCCCCCACTGGGGATGTGCCCGCCACCAGGATCCATGCCCTTGACTGGAATGAGACCCGGGACCTTTCAGTCCGCAGGCCGACGCTCTATCCACTGAGCCACACCGGCCTCGGCAATACAAATACATGTTTAAAGGGCGCTTTGCCGTGTTTACCTGCAAACCGGTGCCTGTGGAGGAGCCGGGAGGAAGGGCATCCTGAGCCGCAGGAAACGCTCCTGTTGCCGGGGAGACGGTGTTTGGAGGCGGCTCTGGAACGGCTTTGGTGGAGGTGGAGGGGGTAGAACCGCCGCAGGTCCCGGGCCCCGGGGTTTCCCGTGGTGGTGGCGGTGGGCCCGGGCAGCGGGCGGGTCTTCGGTGCATGCTGAGGGTGTCCTGAGCTCCAGCCCCGCCCGTGGCCTGGGACAGTGCGTGGTTCCGAGGGCGCTCAGCAGGGGCAGAGGGGTGAGGGGGTGCCAGCTGCCTCTGGACGGGCAGGCGGGCACCTGGAGCCGGTGGTGGTGCACAGCCTCCTGGGCGGTCCGTGTCTTTCCCGAGAACGAAGGCTCCGTGTGGATTCCTTCACACGCGGTGAGAGCTGCGTCCCTAGCCCCTGAGCTTCTCCTCCTGAGGGCGTCCTAGGTCAGAGCCGTCTGGGGGGCAATGGAACATTCAACATTGTGTGAAGCCGGTGTGGCTCAGTGGACAGAGCGTCGGCCTGCGGACTGAAGGGTCCCAGGTTCGATTCCGGTCAAGGGCATGGACCTTGGTTGCGGGCACCTCCCCAGTGGGGGGCGTGCAGGAGGCGGCTGATCGATGTCTCTCTCTCATCAATGTTTCTAACTCTATCCCTCTTCCTTCCTCTCTATAAAAAAAATCAAAGGGTATATTAAAAAATAAAAGAAAGAAAACTAAACATTTGCTAGCGTTGTCAGTTCTGACACTTGGTTTTCCCAGTGAAGAAATATTATTTCTGAGCTGCCTAGCTGCAGTTCACGTGTTAGCTGTACTGGAAGTTGGAGCCGTGAGAAACCCAGGCCAGGAGCGGGGTGTGTGTGTGTGTGTGTGTGTGTGTGTACTGTGTGTGTGTACTGTATGTGTGTGATGAGGTGTGTGTGTGTGTGTGTGTGTGTGTGTGTGTGGCCCATACGTGGCCTCGCTGAGGGCGGGGAGCCGGGAGAAGTGTCCGGCCTGCACCCGGCTCCTGCGGGACCCCTGGCTCATCTCTGGGCCCAGTGCCCCAGGGATGCTTTGTTTTATTTTATTTATTTATTTAAATTTAAAAAATGCATTTTGCATTAATTTCAGAAAGAAAAGGGAGAGGGAAAGAGAGAGAGAAACATCCGTGACGAGAGAGAATCCCTGACCGGCCGCCTCCTGCACGCCCCGCGCTGGGGATGGAGCCCGCCACCCCGGCCTGCGCCCCGACCGGGAGTCGAACCCCCACCTCCTGGTTCCCGGGTGGACGCTCAGCCCCTGAGCCACGCCGGCCGGCCGGGCCATTTATTTATTTATTTTAACATAACTCGGTCGCCGATGGCAGAGAACACCCATGTGGACAAGGCGGGAGACTCGGGTCCCCGTGTGTGTGTGGGAGGGGCGGCGGGTGGGTGCCGTGCGGACAGGGCCGTGGGGAGTCGTGATGTGACACGCCCCGTGCAGTCTCACCCCAGCGCTGGGGGCATGTGTTCTTCCCGTTCCTGCCTTTCTGCTTCTTTCTCGCCGCCGTTATTTCTGTCTCCCTTTAGCACCCGCTCTGCCACCTCCTGGGCCCAAGGATCCGCTGCCTCTCACCCTCCCTCTTCCCACCTCCCTCCTGCCACTTCCCCGCGGAATTTAGACACCCTAACCCCACACAAGACCCTTTATCCTCCTCCAGGCCCTGCCCCAGGGCCTCTGACTCTTAAAAACAAGTTTTAAATCTCAGAGGCAAACCAGGGCACTGAACCTCAGTGATTACCATAACAAAGGGGGGCCATCAGACACCTCCTGAGGCGCTTTAACAGCTGGGCCGCTCCTGGGGGAGGCGGGAAAGGGCAGGCTTTGAGGCTGAGAGGCCTTGGGGTGGGGGTGGGGGTGGGGGTGGGGGGTGCGGAGGGAGATGGGGCTCAGGTGTGGTCCTCTGGGCGAGCCCTGGTTTCTGTCTGTTCTGTGGCCCAGGTCTCACCAGGGAGGGCGCTGGGCTGTGTGGTTTGGTGGCAGGAATGTGGGCTGGGGGTTTGGGCAAGGGGTCCGAAGTCTGCCCTGTCTCTTCTTTATATATATATATTGCCCTGACTGGTTTGGCTCAATGGCAGAGCGTTGGCCTGAGGACTGAAAGGTCCCAGGTCCGAGTCTGGTCAAGGGCATGTATCTTGGTTGCGGGCACATCCCCAGTGGGGGGCGTACAGGAGGCAGCTGATCGATGTCTCTCTCTCATCGATGTTTCTAACTATCCCTCTACCTGCCTCTCCGTAAAAAAAACAATAAAATATATTTAAAAAAATATATATATATGTATACACACACACACACACACACACACACACACACACACACACACACACAGTGGTACCTCGAGATACGAGTGCCCTAACATACGAGATTTTTGAGATACGAGCCTTCGAGCGAGTGATTTCTGCTTTGAAATACGAGCAACAGTTGAGATAGGAGTCATCGCGCGGATCGGCCGCTGCACACGACCCACCCGTTTACCGCGACTCGAGCGTCTCATAGTTTCCCACGCCTCAAGGTGACAGAACGAATTAAACTCGTATCTCGAGGTACCACTGTGTGTGTGTATATATATGTGTGTGTGTGTGTGTGTGTGTATATATATACACACACACATATATATTTATTGATCTCAGAAAGGAAGGGAGAGAAAGAGAGAGAAACCTCAGTGCTGAGAGCGTCACTGATCGGCTGCCTCCTGCACAGCCCTTACTGGGGATCGAGCTGCGACCCGGGCCTGTGCCCTGACCGGGAATTGAACGGTGACCTCCTGGTTCAGAGGTCGACACTCGGTCCCAGAGCCACACGCTCCTCCGGTGAGAGCTGGGGGCGGCCGGTGAACAGAGGCTGTCCTTGCGGGTTGTAGGCCGCGGGCCGGGGTCTGTAAAACACCCAGAACCCACTGGCCCAACGCCGTCACCGTGGAGACAACCCGCAGCACACCCGGTATTTCACGGGCTCGCCTCCTGCCCGGACGTGCAGCCAGGGCAGGTGGGTCGCCAGCCAGGAGGTGACCCGGCTCACAGCTTCCTAGTCCCGGAGGCGGGTGCGTTTTCGCTGTTTCCCGTATGTTCACGTCATCGATGTCAAAGCGCGTGACAACTTCTGTAGGGAGACCTCCGGGAAGCCTCTTCTGGGGTAAAATGACTGCTTTTCTCTCTCTCTATTTTTAAAAAATATATTTTATTGATTTTTCACAGAGAGGAAGGGAGAGGGATAGAAAGTCAGAAACATCGATGAGAGAGACATCGATCAGCCGCCTCTTGCACGCCCCACAGTGGAGATGTGCCCGCAAGCAAGGTACATGCCCTTGACCAGAATCGAACCCGGGACCTTTCAATCCCCAGGCCGACGCTGTATCCACTGAGCCACACCGGTCTCGGCTACTGCTTTTCTCTTAAAACAGCCTGGAGTCAGCCTTGTCTTTGGCCTCGCCGGTGTGGCTTGGTGGATAGAGCGTTGGCCTGCGGACTGCAAGGTCCTGGGTTCGATTCCGGTCAGGAGCACAGGCCCAGGTGGCGGGCTCGATCCTCAGCAGCGGATCAATGATTCTCTCTTATCCTTGGTGTTTCTCTCTCTCTCTTCCTCTCCCTTCCTCTCTGAGATCAATAAAAATAATTAAAAAAACACACACAGCCGAGACTGGTTTGGCTCAGTGGATAGAGCATCGGCCTGCGGACTGCAAGGTCCCGGGTTCGATTCTGGTCAGGAGCCCAGGCCCCGGTGTCGGGCTTGATCCTTAGCAGCAGATCAATGATTCTCTCTCATCATTAATGTTTCTCTCTCTCTCTTCCTCTCCCTTCCTCTCTGAGATCAATAAAAATAATTAAAAAACATCAACACACACACGGTCTTTGGAACCTTCTCCGTAGCAGCGTGGTGGAAAGGGAGCAGCCTCAGGGTGGGACTGCACCGTGTGCATGTTCCCGGTGGTAGATACGTGCAGAGGGGGAGCTGAGAGTGTCCCCCACAGCATGCCTTTTGGGGTGTTGGTTATTCTCAGGTGCTCCCTGAGAAATGGAGACTCAGGAGCCACCTCTGACCTTCCCCTAACGGCCTTGGTCGGAGGCCCTGCTACAGGAAGGAGCTGTTGGGGTGTGTGTGTGTGTGTGTGTGTGTGTGTGATGGGGGGAGGCAGTGTCACGGGAGGAAGACCCCGAGGAGGAGGGGCGCTGAGGGAGGGGACCTGAAGGGGTGTGGTGTGGCTGCTTCTGGCCGCCAACGGGGGGTCATTCTTTGTCCTGCTCCCCTTTACGGGCGAGTTGCCTGTGCCAGGAACAGTGTGACCGGGCTTTGCGCTGAGGGTCCCGTTGGCTGTGAGTTTAAGGCTGCTTTTGCTGCTGCTTGTGTGGCCACCGCCCCCGCCCCCCACCCTCCGGGGAGGGAGAGGGTGGAGGCAGGGGGGGTGGGGGGAGGGCGGTGAGCGGTAAACAGCTGAAACCAGACTCCTGAGGTTCTCCCAGGCGACCGGGCTGGGCAGCTGGAGCTGGAGTCAGCGGGATCCGTCCATCCGTCCGTCTGCTCATGGCGGGTCTTCCTCCTCCTCCTCCTCCTCCTCCTCCTTCTGCGGGGCCTGCGAGTGGGGCGGGAGATGGGGCGGGAGATGCCTGGGGGTGTGTGTCCGAGGAACCCCGACCTTTCACTGCTGAACTATTGTCTGAATTTCTAGCTCTGGACCCGGGTGTGCGTGTGCATGTGCGTGCGGGTGTGCCTGTGCGTCTGCGTGCACACGTGTGTATCGCACGAGTCTCAGTCGTTTTGTCCTCTTGGGGCTGCTGCTCAGGCCGGCGTGTGTCCCGGGCGTGGGGTCCTCAGAGGGCGAGACGCGGGGTCGCCGCGGTGTGACCTTTGCAGACCGTTTTCTCTGCTCCTGGTTCACAGGCCGATGCTCAGCCACGGAGCCACACCGGCCGGGTGGTGGTGGTGGTTTTGTTTTATTTTATTTTATTTATTTATTTATTTATTTATTTATTATATATTTTATTGTGTTTTTTTTTTCCACAGAGAGGAAGGGAGAGGAATAGAGAGTCAGAAACACCGATGAGAGAGAGACATCGATCAGCCGCCTCCTGCACGCCCCCGACTGGGGATGTGCCTGCCACTGAGGTCCATGCCCTTGACCGGAATCGAACCCGGGACCTTTCAGTCCACAGGCTGACGCTCTATCCACTGAGCAACACCGTTTTTGGCTTGTTTTATTTTTTGTCGTGTTTGTTTTTTTCCATTTTCTAAGCCTCCGTGTGTCTTTCCTCACGTTGCGACGTCCTGACCAACACCTCTCTGCCCGTGGGTGTGAGGCTCCGTGGGGTGGCCGAGCCCCGGGTCTGGGGGTGGGGGGCAGGTGGCGGGGGCCTGGTTGGGATTGAGCAGCAGCCTCTGGTCCCGCACGCTGAGCCGTTTCCTGCACGGAGCATCCAGCGGGCACCTGGGGGTGGAGCCCATCTTGTCAGAGAGACTCGGCCTTTTCGTTTTCCCAGAGTCAGACCCCCTCTCCCTCGTGAGCGGGGACCCTGGCTTAGCTCGGGGGGGAGTATGGGGACCCTCCCCCTCCTGGTGCCACTGCTGTTCCTCCGTAAGGATGTGGGCTCCCAGCGACGATCACATCGCCCGTTCCTCGAGCCAGTGGTTCTCCACCTTCCTAAGGCCTCAACCCTTTAAGACAGCTCCTCACGGGGTGGTGACCCCCAACCATAACATGATTTCCGTGGCTACTTCATCACTGTCATCTTGCCACTGTCATGAACTGTCATGTACATATCTGATAGGCAGGATGTATTTTCGTTGTTACACATGGAACATCATGAAAGCATAGGGATTAATCACAAAAACAATATGTAATTGTATATTGTGAAATATTTATTTCTAATGACACATAAATGAAATGTTGTCTTGAACCGTGGTGTCGCATGGGCAACAGTCTTCCTAGGACAACAGTCAACGACATGGCTACACGTTGCGACACCGAGGAGCGGTGTGTTGGTTCCTAAGACCATGGGAAATAGGTGTTTTCCGAGGGTCTCAGGCGACCCCTGTGAAAGGGTCGTTCGACCCCCAAAAGGGTTGCGACCCACAGGGTGAGAACCGCTGCCTCCAGCGGACGGCCTGGCGTGACCCCAGACTCCCCGTACCCGGCAGAGCGCGGGCTCCGGAGCCTCTCGAAGGCGTGCAGTTTCGGGGAGAATGGAATGTGCTGGAAGGTCTCCCGCCGCCTTCTGTGGATGCACCCACACCCCGCTGCCCCCCGAGGTCACCGGCAGCTTCCCGGCCGCCCGCAGGCCTTTCGGGGGTTGGTGGGTGTGTGTGGACGCCGGGGACCCGCGCCCCGGGCTCTGAGGCCGCCCCCCGCTGCTCCTCCTCCCCCGCAGGCTCGGCGTTCACGCTGAAGGTGCAGGTGAATGACCTTGTCAGCCGCCAGGCGCTGAGCCAGGCGGCCGTCGAGGTGTTCGTCAACCACACGAAGACCAACTCCGCGGTGACCGGGAGCCGGGGCGCCGCGCTGCTCCGCGTGCCCTACGCCCCGGGCCTGGGCCTCACCGTCCTGGCCCACAAGGCCGGCTACCTGCTGGCCCCGCTGGCCTGGAGGCCCGGCCGCATGCCCAGTAAGTGAGGGGAGGAGGTGGGGGGAGACACCCCAGCCCAGCCAAGCCCTCTCTGCGGGGCTCCGGGCGCGGTGACGGCTCAGGACGTGTGTGTGAGCGTGATGGGTCCGTTTCTTTCCTTCCAACGTGTTGGCATGGGTCTCCGAGCGGAAGGGAGATGGGGAGGGAGTCAGAAACATCGATGAGAGAGAAACATCGATCAGCCGCCTCCTGCAGGCCCCCCACTGGAGTTGTACCCGCAAGCAAGGTCCATGCCCTTGACCGGAATCGAACCTGGGACCTTTCAGTCCGCAGGCCGACGCTCTATCCATTGAGCCACACCGGTCTTGGCTATTTTATTGATTTTTTTTACAGAGAGGAAGGGAGAGGGATAGAAAGCCAGAAACATGGATGAGAGAGAGACATCGATCAGCCGCCTCCTGCACGCCCCCCACTGGGGATGCACCCGCCACCAAGGTACACACCCTTGACGGGAATCGAACCCTGGCCCTCCAGTCCGCAGCCCGACGCTCTATCCACTGAGCCACACCAGTTTTGGCTCAATAACGTCCTTTGATTGCACGTCTCTCACAGTCTATTCGTCGGTGACGCTTTCGCTGTTCCCGCAAAGCCAGGCGAACGTATGGCTGTTTGAAGACACCGTGCTGATTACGGGAAAGCTGGCTGGTGAGTGGGACGCGTCTTCCTGTGCTGGACCAGGACCAGCACGCGGTGGGTGGGAATGGTGATGCTGAGGACGGGACGGCCCGTCTTCAGGGACCAGTCACGTGGCTCCTGAGGCGGGGACCTCAGCGGTCCGGCCGTCCTCTCCTTCCTTCCAGAGGCCAAGTCGCAGCCGAGCGTCCAGTTCCCGAAAGCGGCCATCGCGCTGCCGGAGAGCCACCACTTCCGCAACGTGACCGGCTACCTGACCGTTCTGCAGCCGCTCCTGAGTGCGGACGGCTTCCCGCACACGGCCGGGGCCACAGTGAGCACAGCAGGTGGGGCTCCCTTCTCGCTCGCACCCCCAAAACACAGGTCGGGCCCTGAGACGCTGCGAGCGCCTGCTCCCCTCGTGTGCAGGGGGGGAAGGTTCCCACAGAGCCCTCTGCGAGCCCGGCTCCAGATTTTACCGGGAAGAGGTCGAGACAGGTGTCGGAAGTGGTAACGATCCCTGTGATCTTGTAAATTAAAATTATATATATGTCCTCACTGACATTTATCATATACAGTAGTACCTCGATATCCGAGTGCCCTAACATATGAAATTTTTGAGATATGAGCCATAGAGCGAGCGATGTTTGCTTTGAAATACGAGCAACAGTTGAGATAGGGGTCATCGCAAGGATCGGCCGGCTGCACATGACCCACCAGTTTACCGCGACTCGAGCGTCTCCTAGTTTCCCACGCCTCAAGGTGATGGAACGAATGAAACTCGTATCTCGAGGTGCCACTGTATCTCTATTTTATAGAACTAAACTGAGAGCCACTCCGCTAAATAAAAACACAAGCCGATCTGTAATCAGCGGTACACTCGGGTTGCTTTGCTGTCCCCCACACGATGAGATAACCAAGACCATAATAGCGTATGTTCTTCCATAGCGATGTAACGAGGAAAAGAGAAGCTCTTGGATCGTGTTCTGGACAATGGAGAAGATGTCAGAAAAAAAGATCAGCATATCAGAATGTCAATGATGGGGCCATTATTGAGCGAAAGACTCAAAGAAAGTTCTGCACCTTTGCATTTTCCTGGGTTATAAATGGTGCTATGACCTCTAAAATCCTAATTTTAGGAAAACAAGATTTGATGCGTAACATGTGTATAGGAGTAATCATAGCTTATATTGACTTAAAAATTTACAGTGCTGCCAAAACCGGTGTGGCTCAGTAGATAGAGCGTCGGCCTGCGGACTGAAAGGTCCCAGGTTCGATTCCGGTCAAGGGCATGGACCTTGGTGGCGGGCACATCCCCAGTTGGGGGTGTGCAGGAGGCAGCTGATCGATGTCTCTCATCGATGTTTCTAACTCTCTATCCTTCTCTCTTCCTCTCTTCAAAAAATCAATAAAATATATATTTAAAAAAAATTTACATGCTAGTATTGCCACTGAGTTAAGAAATCATTTCCTTTAAATGGTGAAAAAAAAAAAAGAACACATTAAAAATGGAGGTTTGAGACTGTCAAACTACAGCAGGAAGATGAAGGAGAGGTGGGGTCGATAAGAGATCAATCCAAGGACTTGTCTGCATGCAGATAAGCATCACCAATGGACACAGACACTGGGGGGTGGGGTATGCCTGGGAGGGAAGAGGGTGGAGCAATGGGGAGATAGGTATCCATGTAACACAATTAAAAAATAATAATAATAAAATAAAAATGGAGGTTTGACTGAGAGAGAAACTGACAATGACCTTTTATAACTTGACCTCCTGTCCGTCCTAATGCAATGGATGAGACGGGTCAGGAAAGGACGGCTCTGGCTGGACGGGGGGAGCGAGGTATCCTGGGCCCCCGTGAATGTCGACGAAGCGTCACCACAGCCCGTGTTACACGTAAGGTTCCGGATAAGTGGCCTCTTTTTTTTTTTTTCCAGGTTTCGAGAGCGCGGAGCTGGCGCCCCTGGCCGCGGTGTGTGTGAAGATTTACTCCGGGGGCCGGGAGCTACCCGTGGCGGGCTCCGTGCAGCTGTCCCTCCCGCTGCTCCACACCCAGGACGTGCGGGCGGGGGACCAGGTCCCTGCCTGGACGTTCGACATGGACACAGGTGTGTGACGGACGGGAGCCAGGTGCTCTGAGCTCTTCCCGGTGAACGGTGGAGCTCAGAGGCAGGTTTCTGCACCTCCATTTCCGCTCTGTTGAAGTAGGGGTGACAGGTGAAGTTTCTCTATTTCCACGTAGAACAGTAGTTCTCAACCTGTGGGTCGCGACCCCTTTGGGGGTCGAACAACCCTTTCACAGGGGTCGCCTAAGACCAGCGGAAAACACCTATTTCCCATGGTCTGAGGAACCCACACACCGCTCCTCGGTGTCGCAACGTGTAGCCATGTCGTTTACTGTTGTCCTAGGAAGACTGTTGCCCAGGCTACACCACGATTCAAGACAAAAATTTCATTTATTTGTCATTAGAAATAAATATTTCACAACATATAATGACATATTGTTTTTGTGATGAATCCCTATGCTTTAATGATGTTCCATGTGTAACAACGAAAATACATCCTGCCTATCAGCTATTTACATTACAGTTATAACAGTAGCAAGATGACAGCGATGAAGCAGCCACGGAAATAATGTTATGGTTGGGGGTCACCACCCCATGAGGAGCTGTCTTAAAGGGTCGCGGCCTGAGGAAGGTGGAGAACCGCTGACATAGAATAAAGGAACTCAAAAGGCCTCATACAGGAAGCAGCCAGGGCTATGACGCACAATGACCACCAGGAGGCAGACAGTCTGACCAGTAGCTCTGACCTGCACTGACCACCAGGGGCCACACCCCTGGCGTGGGCCTCCGTGTCCCTCCCGTTGAGTGAGAGGTTGTTGGAAATCACTTTGAAGAAGAGGAAGATCCTCTTGGTTGAGTCCTGGTTTCCCATGGTTCCTTCTGGCAGAGGCCTTGGTCTCCACTGCCCCTTCCGGCAGGAAGAATAGTGGGGTCGATGCAGCATCACAGCTACAAACCCTGCAGGCACTACGCCTGCTGAATGCGAATTCCAAACAGGCGGCAGGTAACCAAGCACCTGCCCATAGAGCTGGATCTCACTGCTCACACCCTTCGGATAATCTCAGTACGCACAGTTTAAATACCTTTTTATTGATCTCAGAGAGGAAGGCAGAGGGAGAGAGAGAGGAAAAAACATCAGTGATGAGAGAGAATTGGCGATCGGCTGCCTCTTGCACACCCCACACCGGGGATCGAGCCCCCAATACAGACATGTGCCCTGACCGGGAGTTAAACTATGATCTCCTGGTTCCTAGGTCAACACTCAACCACTGAGCCACGCCGGTTGGCCCACTTGAAACGTTATTTGGAGAGTTACGGTTTCCTGAAGCATCCTGTGTTTATTTGTAGTGATTTCGTTTTGTGTAGCCATAACAAGTCATTCATATATATATATATATATATATATATTGTAATACATTTTATTGATTTTTTAGAGAGGAAGGGAGAGGGATAGTCAGAAACATGGATGAGAGAGAGACATCCATCAGCCGCCTCCTGCACGCCCCCCACTGGGGATGTGCCCCCAACCAAGCTATGTGCCCTTGACCGGAATCGAACCTGGGACCCTTCAGTCCGCAGGCCGACGCTCTATCCACTGAGCCACACTGGTTTCGGCAAAACATATTTTATTGAATGTCTATTATCAGAGGTCCTGCACTGCCACATAACCCTCGATGTGCATATTGTCCCATGGTACTATGTATTGCTGCAGTTTTCCTAATGTTCAAAAAAGCCCTGTAGGGACTCTGTGCGCGGCCATCGGCAGACTGCTGTCAGCTCTGGGGCGAGCGGCAGACTCACGGGGTGATGTTTCCATGCCTTTCTCTCCAGGAACCTGGGTCAGCCACGGCCGGGGGACGGTCAGGGACCACCACAGTCACTTAGTGTGGACGTACGACGCCCCGCACCTGGGCTACTGGATCGCCGCTCCGCTCCCGGGGACTCGAGGTTTGTAAACACGAGACAGAACGCGATGAGAAAGCGCGGCCCCACGGGGCCGCCTCGTCGTGAGCATCGCGCTCCCTGCGCGCAGCCGCTCCCGGCTCCCGGCCCTGGTCTCCACTTCCTGCGTGTGTGTGTGCGCTCCGTGTTCGTAGGGAGAGTTGGGCTCCCTGAACTCAAAGGTCTCTCTCTTTTTTTAAAAAAAAAAAAAATATATATATTTTATTGATTTTTTTACAGAGAGGAAGGGAGAAGGATAGAGAGTTAGAAACATCGATGAGAGAGAGACATCGATCAGCCGCCTCCTGCACGCCCCCCACTGGGGATGTGCCCGCCACCCAGGTACATGCCCTTGACCAGGATCGAACCTGGGACCCTTCAGTCTGCAGGCCGACGCTCTATCCACTGAGCCACACGGGTCTGGGCTGAGGTCACTTTTTGTGAGTCCCACCCAGACCAGGGAGAGCATCGGGTTGCAGGAGGGGCACAGGCCTGGGTGCTGAGGACAAGGGGAGGGTAAGGAAAGTCTGCGGGTGCTGGGAGGCCGAGGAGGCCGGTGCCAGGAGGCAGGCGTCCCGGCCCGGCTCAGACCCCCTGTCGCCGTCACGGGCTCTGCGTCTCGCTGGCTGGCTCACCCTCTGTAGCCCTGTCCTCGCCCGGCGCCTGGCCTCGGGGGATGGAGGATTCGGGGGCCTGGGTCCCGAGCACAGCGCTTGGGTGAGGAAGGGCTGCAGATAATAGGGACCCCAGACTGCTCCCCAGGTGAGGCGGGTGACAGCCAGCGGAGGGGGCCTGCCCTGTGGGAGTGGGCAGAGGCGGGCAGAACCCGCAAACGGCCCCTGAGGCTTGCTCGGTCCGATGGGGGAGGAATGAGCATCTGAGTTTGCAGATGGGACGGGGTCTCCAGTGACAGACATCTCGGGCACCTCGGGCCTCGGGCAGGTGGAGCTGTGAAACTCTCAAAAGACTCACGCCCTGCGTCTCTTAGCCACTAAACCGTCTTTTTTTAAAAACGTTTTACAGCGGTGCCTCGAGATACGAGTTTAATTCGTTCCGTCACCTTGAGGCGTGGGAAACGATGAGACGCTCGAGTCGCGGTAAACGGGTGGGTCGTGTGCAGCCGGTCGATCCTCGCGATGACTTATCTCAACTGTTGCTCGTATTTCAAAGCAAACATTGCTCGCTCGACGGCTCGTATCTCAAAAATCTCGAAGGTTAGGGCACTCGGATCTCGAGGTACCACTGTATTTAAAAAATATTTTCATTGATCTCAGAGAGGAAGGGGGAGGGAGAGAGAGGTAGGAACATCCATGATAAGAGTCAGGGGTCAGTGCCTCCTGCACGCCCCACACTGGAGGTCCAGTTCACAGCCCCGGCACGTGCCCTGATCAGGAATCAAACCCTGGCCTCCAGCTGAGACCGGTGTGGCTCAGTGGATAGAGCGTCGGCCTGTGGACTGAAGGGTCCCAGGTTCGATTCCGGTCAAGGGCACAGGCCTTGGTTGCAGGCACATCCCCAGTGTGGGTTGTGCAGGAGGCAGCTGATCCATGTCTCTCTCATCGATGTTTCTGACCCTCTATCTCTCTCCCTTCCTCTCTGTAAAAAATCAATAAAATATATTTAAAAAAAAAAACAAAAAAAAAACCTTGGCCTCCTGGTTCCTAGGCTGAGGTCCAGCCACTGAGCCAGCCGGCCCGGCTAAATCCTCCTAAAGAGAGAGAAGCCTCTAGCCGGCTGCCGGTGGACTGGTGGACGGGCTGCACCGGGCGGCTGCCCCCGGGGCCTGGGGTGGGGATGGGGCTGCGTCCAGGGAGGTGCCTCGGGCTTCCCTGCAGCCACTGTTGCCAAGGCAACTTCCCGCCTTCAGCATCTGCTCCTGTCTCCCGCCGCCTCCTCCTCCTCCTGGAATTGGGGGTTTGCAGCCACAAAAACACCGCAAAGCCCGAAGAGCGGCGGCCGCCACATGTTGGGGGGAGGGTGCAATTGAACGCCCAGGTCATCCCTCCGTCCAGTCGTGTGCCAGAGTTCCTGCTGGCCAGGGCCGGCTCCTGGCTGGGAGGCTGGGGCGGCGGCTGTTCCAGGCTGGGCAGGGCCCTCCCAGCGCACACGTCCACACACACCGGGACGAGCACACACACACACACACACACACACACACACTGACCGGGACACACACACACACACACACACACACACAGACACACACTGACCGGGACACACACACACACACACACACACACACACA
>JAAGEH010000350.1:0-19103 GCA_011751065.1 Lasiurus cinereus | reverse complement strand
GGGCACCTAGGCTGTTTCCAAATTGTGGCTATTGTAAATTGTGCTGCTATGAACTTAGGGGTGCATAAATCCTTTCTGATTGGTGTTTGTAATTTCTTAGGATAAATTCCTAAGAGTGGGATTACAGGGTCAAATGGGAGATCCATTTTTAGTTTTTTGAGGAAACTCCATACCGTACTCCACAGTGGCTACACCAGTCTGCATTCCCACCAACACTGCACAAGGGTTCCTTTTTCTCCGCATCCTCGCCAACACTTGTCGTTTGTTGATTTGTTGATGATTGCCATTCTGACCGGTGTAAGATGGTATCACATTGTCCTTTTGATTTGCATCTCTGGGATGCTTAGTGACTTTGAACATGTTTTCATGTGTCTCTTGGCCTTCTTTCTGTCGTCTTTGGAGAAGGTTCTATTTAGGTCCGTTGCCCATTTTTTTTACTGGATCGTTTATTTTCCTTTTATTAAGTTGTATAAGTTGGCTGTAGATTTTGGAGATTAAACCGTTATCAGTGATAACATTTGCAAATATGTTCTCCCATACAGTGATCTTTCTTGTTGTTTTGTTGATGGTTTCTTTTGCTGTGCAAAAGTTTTTATTTTGATGTAGTCCCATTTGTTTATTTTTTCTTTAGCTTCCATTGCCTTTGGAGCAGTATCAGTGAAGAAGTTATTTCGGCATATATCTGAGATTGTGCTGCCTGTGGATTCCTCTAGTATTTTTATGGTTTCCCTTCTAAGTCCTGTATCCATTTTGAGTTTATTTTTGTATTTGGTGTAAGTTGGTGGTTCAGTTTCAATTTTTTGCATGTATCTGTCCAATTTTCCCAACACCATTTATTGAAGAGGCTATCTTGGCTCCATTGAATGTTCATGCCTCCTTTGTCAAATATTAGTTGAGAAAAGAATTATCCTGGAATCCAAGATGGCGGCATAGGTGAATACCTACACTGCTGCCTCGCACAACAATTTCAAAACTATAACTAAAAGACAGAACGGATATCATCCAGAACCACAGGAAAGCTGGTTGAGTGGAAGTTCTACAACTAGAAGGAAAGAGAGGGGCTCAAAGAAACCCAGAGGAGCTGCAAAAAGCCGAGGTACTGAGACGCGCGCGCTGAGAGAGCGGGTGCCCGAGTACCTGGCTGGCTTTATCTGGCGGGAGGGAAACGGAGACTCCCAACGGCATTGAACCCCTTATCTTACGACACTAAACCCCAGATCCAGCTGAAACTCATACGGGGTGAGTTTGGACTGTGAAAAGGGAGAGGTGCACAGAAATTTAGGGGAGTCGCAAAAGATCAAGTCTGGTCGCGCACACGCACGGTGCTGCATGGAGGACAGATTGCTGATTGTGCCACTGGCTTTCGCGAGTGGGCGAGAGACAGACCCTCCCAACTGTGCCACTTCTGAGTCCACTGGGGCCCTGTTTTGTGCGAAACCCTGGAGACCTAGACTCGTGTGGTCCTGGTGCGCAGGGGAGCTGGAAAGGCAGAGGTCTAGAAGCACTGTGAGCGCACGCGCGCACAAGGACCATTCCAGCGATTACCCAGTCATGTGAGACTCAGGGGCTGTGGAGGGCGGGCCCAACTGGAAGGCAAGGCGGTCCCTTAAGCCCTGAGACTCCACCCCTCCCAAGCTCAACAGAGGCATCTGTGGCTTTGCAAGTCTGGTTTCACAAGGCTGAATTCAACACAGAAGTTTCCCGGACATAATGAAAATGCCGAGACAAGGGCAGGGATCACAAACAAAAGAAATGGAGGGAAAAAAAAAACGACTGGATATAACCACGCTTATAAGGTTTTTCAAGAATATGCTAGAAAAGATGGATAAATTTAGCGAGAGCCAAGAGGAGATGAAAAAGGACCAACTAGAGATGGAAAAGGTCCAACTAAAGATGATAAAAGACCAACTAGAAATTAAACATACAGTGACTGAAATAAAAAAATATTATACAGAGTCCTAACAGCAGACTATAGAAAGGCAAGAATCAAGTCAAAAATTTGAAATATAAAGAAGCAGAAAACACTCAACTGGAAAAGCAAGAAGAGAAAAGAATCCAAAAATGTGAACATAATGTAACGAGACTCTGGGACAGCTTCAAGTGTACCAACATCAGAATTGTGGGGGTGCCAGAAGAAGAGAGAGAGCAAGATACTGAAAACCTGTTTAAAGAAATAATGACTGAAAACTTCCCACATCTGGTAAAAGAAATAGACTTACAAGTCCAGGAAGCACACAGAACCCCAAAGAAAAGGAATCCAAAGAGGACTACACCAAGACACATCATAATTAAAATGCCAAGAGCAAAAGAGAAAGAGAGAATATTAAAAGCAGCAAGACAAAAACAGTTTATTACCTATAAGGGAGCACCCATAAGACTGTCAGCTGATTTCTCAACAGGAACGATGTAGGCCAGACGGGAGTGGCAAGAAATATTCAATGTGATGAATAGCAAGAACCTACAACCAAGAATAATCTATCCAGAGGGGGGAGAAAATGGCGGTGGAGTAGACGGACGCGTCTGGAGTTTTGTCGCTGGGCAGAGGGAGAGAGAGCGGCTGAGAGTTGCATTGGGAGTGTTTGTTGGCAAGCTAGGAGTCAGTTGTCCTCCAGGGGAAGGCGGGAACTGCTGAAGGGGGCTCTCCCGGCCAGGCAGCCCCACTGCCACGGGGTTTTTGTCCGCCGGAGCCACCAGCGTGATCGCGGAGCCCGAGCCATCTTGCAGTGGGAAGTGGATGTCTGCGGCGCTCTGAAGCCTTCGGCTGGGCACCCATCGAGCAGCCAGGAAACCGGGGACCCAGAACTCCACTCTCCAATCGGCGCAGACACTTGCCGGAATCAGAGATCCACAGAGCACACGGAAAGGTCAGATTGTGCCTGACTGAAGGGGGAGGTATGTCTGCCGAGGTCTGAAAGCTGCGGCTGACGGAGGCACCCACAGAGCAGCCAGGACCCAGAGCGCGGCTTCCCAGGAGGCACAGACGCGCAGGCAGAGGATTCAGAGATCCACAGGCGCGCGCAGAAGGGTCAGACTTAGCCTGGGCCATGGTGCAGTCTCCGACCCCCGCAGGGCAGAGACGCGCACACTGTGGGAGCCGGGCTGCGGGAAAGCTTCCTCTGGAGAGGTCCGAGGAGGTGGTCAGGGCGTGAGCCCTGAGTGTGAAGGCAGACCCTCTGAGCTGTTGACAGAGGAGAGCTCCGGAAAACGACTCTTTTTTTTTTTCTTTTTCTGTGGGGCAGAGGGACAACCTGGGAGTTATTGCAGTGTCCAGGCTGCAAAACCCCCACAAACTGGTTTTGGGAACCACAGAGTAGCAGGATCTGAGCACAGCCTAGAGAGGTCCTGTGCTCTGTCTCAGAGATCAATTCCAAAACACTGCCACCCAATGGATGACACACAAATTGACACTCGCATAACCACAAGAGAATAAAGAGATTAAAACACCAAGAGGGGAACACAGGGAACTGCAATACCTCCCCTACTGGGAAACAGGAGTGCCAAACAGAATAATAGTGGAAGTGAAGGACCATTCTATTTTTCTTCTTTTTTTTATTTTTATTTTTCCTTTTTTCTTTTTTCTAAATTTTTATTCCTTTATTTTTCATTTTCACATATTTTAATTAAAAGAATATTTTTTTTCTTTCTACCTCAATTGATTTTACCTTTATAATTATTACATTTTTGTTTTAAACTAGTATTATTAATTACTACTAGTACTTTACCATTTTTGGAAAAAAAAGTGTCATTTTGTTTTCTCTTTATTTTATTTCGGGATTAGAGTTCTACATTCTATTTTCATCTTCCCTTTAGCATAATTTTACTCCAACTCAACTCCACCTTTATGCCAACACTTTCCTCCTAACTTTCCCCATTTTGCTGTGTGTTTCTCTTTCCCTTTTCCAACTTTCGATTCTCCCTATTTTTCTCTTTACCTGGTTAAAATTTCACCCCATTTATATATCTAATTTCAAATCCCCTACTACAAGTCCACACAAACCTCTCCCCTCTCGTCTTCACTAGCCAAAAAGTTGTTTTTTCTCTA
Organism: Lasiurus cinereus; assembly: GCA_011751065.1. NCBI lineage: Eukaryota > Metazoa > Chordata > Mammalia > Chiroptera > Vespertilionidae > Lasiurus > Lasiurus cinereus. The sequence goes on along the minus strand of JAAGEH010000350.1, from coordinate 15,061 downwards.
TGTCCTTTTGTTGCTATTTGCCTGAAAAGTGATTATATCAATTTTTTGAAAAAATTTTTTGAGAGATTGTTTTAGTTTATTCTACTTGTTTTATTTTGCTTTTTGCTTGCTTTGTTTTCTACCTCTCTTTTCCCTCATCTCCCTCGATACCAGTTGCTATTTGCAATTTGCATTAATCTCTAGGTACTGCTTGCTGGCCTTTATTGGGATTAGTGACTGTTCTATTGGAGTTGTCTCCTGACATCCATATTTTGTTCCTCTTTTCTCTCTTATACACTTTCTTTTCTCTCTGACTTTTTTCTCTTCCTCTTTCCTTCTCCTTTTTCTCCTTTTTATTTTCTTTTTTAATTTTATTTTATTGTTCATTTATTTATCTTTTTTTTTATTTCTCACTCTCCCAATTTGATTTTGGCAATTCTTTCTTTTCTTTCTTCCTCATTTTCCTCTTCTTCTTTCTCTATTTACCCCTAATTTGTCCTTCATTGGTGGTCACCTTATTTGTGATTATTAACATCTTGAATACATCTCTACTCAGTGCCTTGTGTGCTGTACCTGGTCGTGTTGTAGTTTGTGCCTTTCAATCAACGTAGGAGAGAGCACTACATAACCAGACACCCAGAGAAGAAAGACCATGGGCAGAAAAAGAAACAGCCCACAAAAGGCAGAAAGGCAGGTTTCACCAGAAAAGGAAGTAAACGAAATAGAACCACAAATAAGCCTACCAGAGAAAGAGTTCAGAGAAATTATCATAATGTGGTTGAAAAGAATGGAAGACAAATTTGACAATATGACTAAGAGCCTAGAGGAGGTGAAGAAGCATGAAGAAGAAACGCAGAAGAAACTAGAGGAGGTGCAGAATAAACAAGAAGAAATGAATAATGACATCACTGCTATAAAGAACACAATATAAAGCATCAAAAGTAGACTAGAACAAGCAGAGGACCGCATCAGTGAGCTAGAAGACACGGTAGGAAAAAATACCCAAGTACAGCAGCTTCTAGAAAAAAAAGTTAAAAAGCAAGAGGAGAGTCTAAGGGAACTTTGGGATAACATGAAACAAAATAACATCCGCATAATTGGTGTTCCAGAAAGAGTGGAAACTGAACAAGGATTAGAGAACGTGTTTGAAGAAATAATGACAGAAAATTTCCCCAATATAGAAAAGAAAAAACCCACACAAATCCAAGAAGCTCACAGAGTCCCAAGCAAAATGAACCCCAACAAACCGACACCGAGGCACATTATAATTAAATTGGCAAACACCGACGACAAAGTAAGAATCTTAAAAGCAGCCAGAGAGAAACAGAAAGTTACCTACAAAGGAACCCCCATAAGACTAGCTACGGACTTCTCAACAGAAACTCGTCAGGCCAGAAGAGAATGGAATGAAATATACAAAGTCATGCAAAGGAAGGGTCTGAATCCAAGAATACTGTACCCTGCAAGACTCTCAATCAAAATTGAAGGTGAAATCAAAAGCTTCACAGACAAAAAAGGACTAAGGGAATATATTACCACCAAACTAGCAATGCAAGAAATGTTAAAAGGTCTGCTGTAATAAAAAGAAAGAGGAAACAAAGAAGGAACTCGGGGGTAAGGACTAAAAATGGCAACAGATAAGTAGTTATCAATAATAACTTTAAATGTAAACGGATTAAATGCTCCAATCAAAAGACATAGGGTAACCGATTGGATAAGAAAACATGATCCATATATCTGCTGTCTGCAAGAAACCCACCTTAGGAAAAGAGATGCACACAGATTGAGGGTGAAGGGATAGAACATGGTATTTCAGGCAAATGGAAATGAAAAAAAAGCTGGGGTTGCAATACTTATATCTGACAAATTAGATCTCAAAGTGAAGGACATAACAAGAGATAAAGAAGGACACTTCATAATACTAAAGGGAACAATCCAACAAGAAGAAATAACTCTGGTAAACATATATGCACCCAATATAGGAGCACCTAAATACATAAAAAAACTCTTGGAGGACATTAAGGGAGAGATTGACAGCAATACAATCATAGTAGGAGACTTTAATACCCCACTGTCACCATTGGACAAATCCTCTAAACAAAAAATCAGCAAGGAGACATCAATCCTAAATGACTCACTAGACCAGATGGAATTAATTGACATCTTCAGAACATTTCACCCCAAAGCCACAGAATATACATTCTTCTCCAGTGCACATGGGTCATTTTCAAAGATAGATCATATGTTGGGTCATAAGAAAAGTCACTTCAAATTCAAGAAGATAGAAATCATATCAAGCATTTTCTCAGACCACAGTGGCATAAAACTGGAAATCAACTATAATAAAAACAATAGAAAGAAATCAAACACATGGAGACTAAACAGCATGCTTTTAAACAACGACTGGGTAACCAGAGAGATCAAGGAAGAAATAAAAAACATCATGACAACAAATGACAATGACAACACAACAATACAAAATTTATGGGACACAGTGAAAGCAGTCTTGAGAGGGAAGTTCATAGCCCTACAAGCCTACTGCAAAAAAAAGGAAACAATGGTAATAAATCACCTAAACCTACAACTCAAAGAGCTAGAACGTGAGCAACAAGAAAAGCCCAGTGTACTCAGAAGGAAGGAAATAGTGAAGATCAGAGCGGAGATAAACAACTTGGAGACCAAAGAAACAATTCAAAAGATCAACAAAACAAAGAGCTGGTTCTTTGAAAGGATAAACAAGATTGATGGGCCCCTAGCCAGGCTCACCAAGAAGCAAAGAGAGAAGACCCAAATAAACAAAATCAGAAATGAAAGAGGAGAAATAACAACAGACCCTGTGGAAATACAAAGGATTGTTAAAAAAAAAATACTATGAACAACTCTATTCCAACGAATTGGACAACCTGCAAGAAATGGACATTTTCCTAGAAAAATATAACCTCCCGAAACTCAATGAGGAGGAAGCCAAACATCTCAATAGTCCAATAACTATGGAAGAAATTGAAGCAGTAATCAAAAAGCTTCCAGCAAATAAAAGCCTGGGTCCAGATGGCTACACAGGAGAGTTTTACCAAACATTCAAGGAAAAATTAAAACCTATTCTCTTCAGAGTATTCAAAAACATTCAAGAAGAAGGAATACTACCAAACACCTTCTATGAAGCCAGCATCACCCTAATACCAAAACCAGATAAAGACAACACAATGAAAGAGAATTATAGGCCAATATCTCTCATGAACATAGATGCCAAAATCCTCAACAAAATTCTAGCAAACCGGATTCAGCAGTACATCAGAAAGATCATACACCATGACCAAGCAGGATTCATCCCAGGAATGCAGGGATGGTTCAATATCCGCAAATCAATAAATGTGATACATCACATAAACAAATTGAGAGATAAAAATCACATAGTCATATCAATTGATGCAGAAAAAGCATTTGACAAAATCCAACATCCTTTCTTGATAAAAACTCTCAGCAAAGTGGGAATAGAAGGATCATACCTCAACATCATAAAAGCCATATATGATAAACCCACAGCTAACATCATACTCAATGGGCAAAAACTAAAACCATTTCCCCTAAGAACAGGAACAAGACAGGGATGCCCACTCTCACCTCTCCTGTTCGACATAGTACTGGAAGTATTAGCCATTGCAATTAGACAACAAGAAGAAATAAAAGGCATTCAAATTGGAAAAGAAGAAGTAAAGCTGTCCTATTTGCAGATGACATGATATTGTACATAAAAAACCCAAAGGACTCCATTCCAAAACTAATTGACTTAATTAATGAATTCGGCAATGTAGCAGGATACAAAATTAATACTAAGGAGTCTGAGGCATTTCTATACACTAACAGTGAAATTATAGAAAGAGAAACTAAAAAAGCAATCCCATTTACCATCGCACCAAAAAAATTAAGATACCTAGGAATAAACCTAACTAAAGAGGTAAAAGACCTATATGCAGAAAACTACAGGACACTGAAAAAAGAGATAGAGGAAGATGTTAACAGATGGAAGAGCATACCATGCTCATGGATTGGGAGAATCAACATCATTAAAATGTCCATACTACCCAAAGCAATCTACAGATTCAACGCACTACCCATTAAAATACCAACGGCATATTTCACAGACCTACAAAGAATTCTTCATAGATTCATCTGGAACAAAAAAGGACCACGGATAGCTACAGCAATTCTGAGAAAGAAGAATAAAGTAGGTGGGATCTCAATACCAGACTTCACGCTATACTACAAAGCAACTGTTCTCAAAACAGCCGGGTACTGGCACAAGAACAGACATATAGATCAATGGAATAGAATAGAGAACCCAGATATCCACCCAAACCACTATGCTCAATTAATATTTGACAAAGGAGGCATGAACATACAATGGAACCAAGATAGCTTCTTCAATAAATGGTGTTGGGAAAATTGGACAGATACATGCAAAAAATTGAAACTGGACCACCAACTTACACCAAATACAAAAATAAACTCAAAATGGATACAGGACTTAAACATCAGAAGGGAAACCATAAAAATACTAGAGGATTCCACAGGCAGCACAATCTCAGATATATGCCGAAAGAACTTCTTCACTGATACTGCTCCAAAGGCAATGGAAGCTAAAGAAAAAATAAACAAATGGGACTACATCATAATAAAAAGCTTTTGCACAGCAAAAGAAACCATCAACAAAACAACAAGAAAGATCAATGCATGGGAGAACATATTTGCAAATGCTATCACTGATAAAGGTTTAATCTCCAAAATCTACAACCAACTTATACAACTTAATAAAAGGAAGATCAAGGATCCAATAAAAATATTGGGCAACGGACCTAAATAGAACCTTTTCAAAAGACAACAGAAGGAAGGCCAAGAGACACATGAAAACATGTTCAAAGTCATTAATCATCCCAGAGATGCAAATCAAAACGACAATGCGATACCATCTTAATGGCAATCATCAACAAATCAACAAATGACAAGTGTTGGCGAGGATGCGGAGAAAAAGGAACCCTTGTGCACTGTTGGTGGGAATGCAGACTGGTGCAGCCACTGTGGAGAACAGTATGGAGTTTCCTCAAAAAACTATAAATGGATCTCCCATTTGACCCTGTAATCCCACTCTTAGGAATTTATCCTAAGAAATTACAAACAGCAATCGGAAAGGATTTATGCACCCCTATGTTCATAGCAGCACAATTTACAATAGCTATAATTTGGAAACAGCCTAGGTGCCCGTCAGCAGATGAGTGGATCAGAAAACTGTGGTACATCTACACAATGAAATTCTATGCAGCCATTAAAAGAAGGAATTCTTACCATTTGCAGCAACCTGGTTGGAACTGGAGAGCCTTATGCTTAGTGAAATAAGCCAGTCAATGAAGGAGAAGCATCACATGATCTCACTCATTTGTGGATAATAAACAACATTATAAACTGATGAACAAAAGGATAGATAGAGGCAATAAAGCATCAAACAGACTGTGAAATTACAGCAGGAAGATTGAAGGTAGGTGAGGTAGATAAAAGATCAATCAAAGGACTTGTATGCATGCATATAAGCATAACCAATGACCATTAACACTGGGTGGTTGGGGTATGCCTGGGAGGGAGGGGGGCCAATGGGGAGATATGTATAAAAATATATAAATAAATAAATAAATAAATAAATAAATAAATAAATAAATAAAATCTTTCCTCGGAGCAGTAAAAAAAAAAGAAGAAGAAGAAGAAAAAGAGAACGACAAGGAAGTCCACTGTATGGGAGAACATATTTGCAAATGTTATCACTGATAAAGGTTTAATCTCCAACATCTACAGCCAACGTATACAACTTAATAAAAGGAAGATAAATGATCCAATAAAAAAAAATGGGCAAGGGACCTAAATAGAACCTTTTCGAAAGACGACAGAAGGAAGGCCAAGAGACTCATGAAAACATGCTCAAAGTCACTAATTATCTGAGAGATGCAAATGAAAACGACAATGCAATACCATCTTACACGGGTCAGAATGGCAATCATCAACAAATCAACAAACAACAAGTGTTGGCGAGCATGGGGAGAAAAAGGAACCCTCTTGCACTGCTGTTGGTAATGCAGACTGGTGCAGCCACTGTGGTGAACAGTATGGAGTTTCCTTAAAAAACTAAAAATGGAACTCCCATTTGACCCAGCCATCCCACTATTAGGAATACAGTGGTACCTCGAGATAAGAGTTTAATTCGTTCCGTAACCTTGAGCTGTGGGAAACTATGAGACGCTCGAGTTGAGGTAAACTGGTGGGTCTTGTGCAGCCGGCCGATCCTCGCGATTACTCCTATCTCAAATGTTGCTCGTATTTCAAAACAAAAATCGCTCACTCGACGGCCCATATCTCAAAAATCTCGTATGTTAGGGCACTCGTATCTCGAGGTACCACTGTATATCCTAAGAAAGTAGAAACACCAATCAGAAAGGATTTATGCATCCCTATGTTCATAGCAGCACAATTTACAATAGCTACAATTTGGAAACAACCTAGGTGCCTGTCAGCAGATGAGTGGATCAGAAAACCATGGTACATCTACACAATGGAATTCTATCCTGCCATTAAAAAGAAGGAATTCTTACCATTTGCAGCAACCTGGATGGAACTGGAGAGCCTTATGCTAAGTGAAATAAGCCAGTCAATGAAGAAGAAACACCACATGGTCTCACTCATTTCGGGATAATAAAGAACATTATAAACTGATGAACAAAAATTACATACAGAGGCAGTAAAGCATCAAACAGACTGTCAAATTACAGCAGGAAGATGAAAGAGAGGTGGGGTAGATAAGAAATCAACCAAAGGACTTGTATGCATGCATATAAGCATAACCAATGAACATAAGACACTGGGAGTTTGGGGTATGCCTGGGAGGTGGGGGGCAATGGGAAGATATGTATACATGTAACACAATAAAAAAAATTTTTTTTAAATGTTTACTGTGATTTCTCTACTGTTGAAACCTGCATCCCGGGCTCAACCTGAGAACTTCCCATTCAAGAATGGGTACAGAAGTTCCAAGGCCAAGAAGCACATCTGGTTAGGAGAAACAATCAAAGGTGGAACCCAGTTTGAATACAATGTTGAAGGAGTTACAATCAAGGAAATGGCTACCCAACTTGCCTTCATGCGCCTGCTGGCCAACCATGCCTCTCAAAACATCACCTACCACTGCAATAACAGCATTGCATACATGGATGATGAGACTGGCAACCTGAAGAAATCTGTTATTCTGCAAGGCTCCAATGATGTTGAACTTGTTTCCGAGGGCAACAGCAGGTTCACTTACACTGTTCTTGTAGACGGCTGCTCTAAAAAGATAAATAAATGGGGAAAGACAATCATTGAATACAAAACAAGCCATCTTGCCTGCCTTTCCTTGATATTGCAATTTTGGAAATTGGTGGTGCTTACCAAGAAATCAGTTTGGACATTAGCCTAGTCTGTTTCAAATAGTTGAACACAACCTAAATTAAAAGAAAGGAAATCTAAAACAACTTTCTCTCTTTGCCATTTCTTTTTCTTTTTCTTTTTCTTTTTTTTTTCACTAAAAGCTGAATCCTTCCATTTCCTCTGCACATCTACTTGCTTAAATGGTGAGCAAAAGAGGAGGAGGATTGATCAGAGCATTGTGCAATACAATTTCATTAATTCCCTCTCCTTTTCCCAAAAGATTTGGATTTTTTTTCAACACTTTTACACCTGTTGTGGACAATGTCAACCTTTGTAAGAAAACCAAAATAAAAGTTGAAAAATAAAACCCATGAAAAAAAAAAAGATTTTGCTAAGTTGTCGACCAGGACCACCGGGCATTTGTCCAATTAAAACCCCAACACACAGCAATAACAAAGGCACTGGTCTCCAACTGCTAATGCATGGGGATCAAACCCCAGCCTGTAGGAACTCTCCCCCGCAGTCAGGACCAGCCCGCTGGATAGACCTGGGCTGGTGCTTCTAACTCTGGGGAGAGGGAGACTTCCCATGGCTGCAGGCTAGAGGCCATGAACTCTGCATCACACCCCCAACAGGTCCCTAGTGCAGGTTGGTCAGTGGAGCGGGGCTGTTCCACCTGGCCTGTTGGCCTCATGATTGTGGGGCAACTCGGCCTGGCCTCTTCACCCTGTGATCACAGGAAGCTTGGACCCAGGCAGGCGGCGGGCGGCTTAGACCTGGGCAGGCAGCTCTGGGCAATGCCCTCACCACCTGCCCAGTCCCTGACTGTGGCTTGGATCCCACCAGCAGCATAGGGCGCTGCCTGCACCGCCTGAATATGCAAATTTACCTGCCATCTTTGCTGAGTTTGGCTGAGTTTACAAGTTACTATTCTTGTAAATCCATAAAAGTGTGGAGCCATTACCATAGGAAATTGTAGGACATTTTCACCCCCAAAAGAAAATCCATACTTATTATCAGTCATTCCCCATTCTCCTAATGGGACTGTTCACACACCTGAAGAGTATAAAGACACTTCAAAGTGAACACCTCTGAACTACAACAGAGGCAATAATAAGCCTTTACTGAGCTTCCCTTATCTGACTAAAGCAGAGTTTTAGAAGAGACCCACCTTCCAAATTTGGGAGGCATGATTAAGAGGGCTTGAGCTCAGACATTACAACATTCCAAAAGAATGTGTAAACAGGCTCATTGGATCCTTCCATCCTTTGAAGTCCTAATCCACAAACCCCCTTGTGAAGCTGGGATAAGAACCACTATATCTTGCTGTTTAGAGAGCCTCTCTATCTGAAAGCTCCCATATAATAAATAAACTTTTCTCCTACTAATTCACTTTAATTAATTTGCAGGACCCTAGCCCAATGGTCGGCAAACTGCAGCTCATGAGCTGCGGTTTGCTGCTCTGTTGATTGAGTTTGCCGACCACTGCTGGCCCCTTGAACCTGAAAAAGAGGTAACATTTTCCTCCCAACATTCCCTTCTTACTAGCCCCTGGCAAACACTAATTGAAACTCTCTCTGTAGTTTTCACTGCTTCAGACATTTCATATCAATGAAACCTCACGGTGTTCTTAGGTGTCTGGTTTATTTCACGTATCATCATGTTTTCAAGGTTCATCCATGTTTTAGTATGTGTCAGTACTTAATAAAAGTCCATGGTATAGATATAGCACATTTTGCTTACACATTCATCAGTTGATGGACATTTGAGTTGTTTTTCCCTTTTGGCTTTTGAATAATGTTGCCATAAACATTCTTGAACAAGTTTTTGTTTGAATATTTTCAGTTCTCTGTGCTACATGCATAGGAGTGGAATTGCTGATCATATGGTCACATTATATTTAACTTTTTGTGAAAATGCCAAACTGCTTTTCACATTGTCCACGCACCATAAAATATCCTTGCCAGCAGTCTAGGAGGGTTCCAATTTCTCCACATCCTTATCACACTTGTTATTTTGCATTTTTTAATGTTAGCAGTCCCGTCATTTTGATTTCCCAATGACTATGGATTTGAGCATCTTTTTGATGTGCTTATTGGCTAGTTGCAAGGAGAGAGCAATGGATTTGTAGCACACACACACACCCCTGTGTGTGCCACCCTGCTTCACAATGCCTAAGCCATTTAGACCTCAGTGTCCTGGCACACTGAGTAGTTATTGCACCTGTGTAAGTCCAGGGAATGGGGACAGAAAAGGGGCTTTGACTTGGATCTCTGCATGGAGAAGTGGTCACTAATCCCTAAAGAGAAGGATAAGAAACACTGGGAGGAATCCAGCAGGGCAGCTGAGATCCAAGGCCAGGGATTGGTCAGGTAATTCCACCTGGAAGGAGGTGCAGGCTCCACTTTAAAGGTAGGGAAGTTGTGGCCGTCCCTTCACCCCCTGGGAGTCTAAGGCAGCTGGGTTTTGTGCGATTTCCCGTGTTGACCTGAAATGCAAAAAGGCAGCCGTTTGTCCAGGAGCCTGGCCCGGACAAAGCACCTCAGGGTCCTCACTGTCCTCCTCCCTCCTGCCCTGAATAGTCCCACCCACCGCTGCCCAAACTGCAAGGGAATGAGTGGCAAAAGAGTCCGAGCCCAAGGCTGGGAGCAGCCAACAGCAGTGGTCTGGGGAAGCCTGGGCTCCTGCAGGTCCTTTGTGGCCAGTAGATGAGCAGCAGGAAATTCCAAGGTCGGGCTCAGCAGGCCCATGGTGCTGCTGTCTTCCTCTCCCTCTCCGCACCACACGCGGCTCCCTCACGTGAACATGATTTTGCAAGAGGAGCGTTTCTTTTTTCAATAGGAAGGAGGAAGTAAATCAAGGCACCAGTCAGGCGGGAGAAACCTGCCAGTGGCTCTGACTTCGGGCCCAGCACCTCCCCGCCCCTCCACCAGGCGGTGGGGACGTCCAGGGCTGCAGGCCCAGAAAAACCAAGGACGGGGCGGGGCTTCCCAGCAGGCCCTTGGGAAAGATCAGGAGGCGGTGGAGCGGGAGGAGTGCCGCTCTTAGGAACCTTCCTCTCACCTGAGGAGGGAACAGTGAAAGTCTGATGACCTCGGACAAATGAAAGGTGTAAATTGCAACATCAACATCGTCTCAAAGCATTACGAGTTTAAACAGTTTTCCCTCCAGCTTTGCGACCGTTGAATGGCAAACTTTCCGTTTCATTGTTGCTTCTATTACATTCACTGTTTGCCCTCTTGCCCGCAGGGAACCTACAAGGGGGACAAATAGGTTCTCCCGAGGAAAAGGCAGAGGACTAGAAGTTTCCCCTCCGGTTTTCCCAAGCCCACCTCTCCCCGCCCCTTCTCCCACTGTGGACGGTCTGAGGCCCTCCCACCGCCCCCGTGGGCGGGCCAACGCCGCCGAGACCGGACCCCCACCCTCGTATCTGTAGTCCCGCCCATCCCCCAGGAACTGGAGCTCTTGGGGGGGAGGGGTGGCGGCATCCGCTTTAGGGCGGTGCTGGGTGGGGGTCGCGGTGGAGGCCCTGCGGCCCTGCGCGAGGAGCAGAGCGGGCCAGGTCTTTTCATGCAGCGTGGCCTCAGCCAGGTGGGTCCGCTCCGCCCTCTTCCCTTTTGCCTTCCCCTCCTTTCGGCGATGCGGGGTGCACGCAGGGTGGATGTGGGGGCTGGATATGGACAGTAAGTTACCGTCCTGCAGTGAGTGGGCAGCCCATTGACCCGGGCTGTGGTGGCAGGGGGGCCCGGTGGGATTCTGGAGGTTAGGTGAGGCTGGTAGAGTTCTGGGGCTGTTGCCTGTATCTTGAGAGCCTCCTAGTAGATCCCCTCGGACGTTCAGTCCTGCGCCCTGGGCCTGGAAGTAGCTTCCCGTGTCCCCAGCTCGTGGCGCGGCGGACAGGAGGATCCCTTCGGTTTGCGGATCCCATCTCCCCACCACCACTCCGCCCCATTTAAGGGGCTGTCCGAAGTTCTCCCTAGTGTGTTCGATGGAAAGCGTTGCCCCCAGGGACTGGGCTCCCCGGAATACATCCCTAGAGAAGGAATCTTTCCTTTAATAAATATTTGAACTGAAACATCATAGCTCCATTTCCTTGCATGCATTTAACCACGTGGAAGAACTAGCCCCCAAATCTTCAGGGGCTTCCCCACGTGATGGGAGTACTGGTGGATTAACCTTTCATCTATTTACTGTTCGGTGCAATAGGAGGGATCTGAAAGAAAGTTGATTATTAATGAAAGAATGTATGAAGCTTTTTAAAGAAATAATTTCTAGTTATCGAAGATAATGAAAGGTGGTGGTAATAATACAAAAATATGCATACGGAAAACCCCAAAAGTCCAGAAGAAAACAATTGTGGTATTTATCAAAGACGTTAAAGGTGTGGGGGGAAGGGGAGCACACAGGTGCCCTCATGTTTCCAGTTACTAATTGCGAGACAGAAGTTTGGCTTTATTTCCAAAATTTAGAAATTCAACTTCTGCAGAGAAGATTTGATGGCATGAGATGGCAATCGAGATCTAAGGGTCGGGGATTTTCATATAAAGGGCCGCACTTGGTTTACAGTGAGATTAAAGTTTCATGGGTAAAGCAATCTGGGACCACTTGACACAAGCCAGATCCAAGAGAGGTCAGGAAATGGCAGGTAGGTAATTAAGGCGCCTCAGATGAGCAGGTTTTGGTTGGGAACTCATAATATGTAAGAAATTATACAAGAATATGATTTTTGTTTATATTTCCCTTATATGAGTGGCTTTGGAATCTTTTCCTATATTTAAGAGCTGTGTGTGTGTCTGTGTATGTGTTTTCTGTGAATTGCTAATGTCTTTTTGGTCGATACTTTTGGGGGCCTAATCACAAGGAACAATAACAGCCTATAATTATTGGAATCCAGAGTCTAGGACAGAGATATCAAGAACCTTGCTATAGCCAAGACAGGTTTGGCTCAGTGGATAGAGTGTTGGCCTGTGGACTGAAAGGTCCCAGGTTCGGTTCCGGTCAAGATCATGTACCTTGGTTGCAGGCACATCCCAGTAGGGGTTGTGCAGGAGGCAGCTGATCCATGTTTCTCATCTACATTTCTAGCTCTCTGTTCCTCTCCCTTCCTCTCTGTAAAAAAAAAAATCAATAAAATATATTAAAAGAATATATATTACAAAGAAAAAAAAGAACCTTGCTATATATGAGGGAGACTGGTGATGTGAATTGAAAATATTTTTTTCCATTTATTGTTGTTTTTCTAAGTCTGATTGTTTTTTTAACATGGTGAATTTTATGTTTATACTAGTAGGGTCCCTAGGCCTGGCCTATCAGGTTCCCCGCCTCCCCTCCTGCCCACCTCCCCTCCTGTCCACCTCCTCCTTCCCTGGCTCCCTCAGGCCCTGTCTCCATTGCTGGTTGCCCTCCATGTTCCACTGCCCCCTAGTAGTCAGTGCACATCATAGCTAGCAATCAAACTCTGGGTCTCCCTGTGGAACTTCTGATGGGACAATTATTATATTAGCCTTTTATTATATAGGATTTATCCATTTTAATGGCTTTTGAGTCAAATATACAAAAGTCTCAAAATGGAGGTAAAACCACTTCCCGGTTGCCCCCAGCTTTACTCCAGCCGCTGTGGTACTAGGGAAAGGGGGGCAGGGAAGTAGGTACATGATCGATCCTAAGGAACCAGAGCAGTTGAGAAAACTGTTTATTGGTGGTCTGAGGTTTTTTTTTTTAATTTATTTTTATTTTTTCCCTATTGCCCTCCTCACCCGTCTCCCCCCCCCCGGGTACCCCCCCAATGCCCTGTATCCACTGGCTATGCCTACATACGTGCATACAAGTCCTTCGGTTGATCTCCTACAGCGCCCCCCTCCCCCGCCCAACAACCTCCCCTGTCTTCCCACTGTAGCACGACAGTCTGTTCATTGCTTCTTTGCCTCTGCATCTGCTTCCACACACACACACACACACACACACACACACACACACCCGATTCTGGTCTTTAAAAACATCTTGCCCCTGTAGGCTAGAAAGAAACCCACAAGAGCAAAAAAAAAAAAAAAAATGAGTCCCAATATCAATGTCCAATAGCTTTGAGTCCCAGTTTCAATGTTAAACAGTTCCTTATGTGTACATGTCATCAATGGTATCTGGATAGTGGACAAATGGTGGCAATACTGCTCCGACCCTCTCTGGTTTGGTCCTGGGCATCCGGTAGCGATGCACAGCTGCTGACTGCTAGCATGGCAAGGTATCCTCAGCATCTTCCATCTGTGGACTGTTTCTCCTCTTGCCTTTGTGTTTGGCGCAGACCTGTCAATTCCTCTCTGTTGCAGGAGTCCACTTGGTCTTGGAGTTGTTTTCTGAAAGTATATAAACATATTCTCAACCAGGAGTTAATGAATGAATCTTTTCTATAAAATTGACTTGGGGTCCTTTTTATTTTTGCTGACCTCCTTTTCCTTTGGCTTATTTTGACATCATGTGTGTTTTTCATGGGTGTCTTTCTGTTAGTATTACAAATGAAAATTAATTTTCTAAAATGAAAATTTTCTAGAACTAATTTACTTACCAGATATTATTCCTTACATGATATTATCCTACTACCCCCCCACACACACTTTTTTTTTGATTAATGGAGAATTTTGCAAAAATTTTTTTCTTTTTATTAATTTTTATTAATTTTTTATACATATCTCCCCATTGCCACCCTCCCTCCCAGGCATACCCCAACTCCCCAGTGTCTGTGATCATTGGTTATGCTTATATGCATGCATACAAGTCCTTTGATTGAACACTTATCTACCTCACCTAATTTTAATCTTTCTGCTGTAATTTCAAAAACTGTTTGATGCTTTATGATTTTTGTCCCCCTGAGAATTATCAGTCTACTCCCTTTCTGTGCTCCTGATTCTATTATATTCACCAGTTTATTCTGTTGATCAAATTTTTAATTCACTTAATTTTTAGGTTCACTTTCTGATAGATATGTATTTGTTGTTCATAATTTTTTGTCTTTTACCTTTTTCATCTTCCTCTTTTAAAAGAGTACCTTTCAGCATTTCATATAATACTGGTTTGGAGTTGATGAACTCCTTTAGCTTTTTCTTATCTGTGAAGCTCTTTATCTGCCCTTCAATTCTGAATGATAGCTTTGCTGGATAGATTATTCTTTTTTTTCCTTTTTTTATTATTAATTTTTTATACATATATCCCCATTGCCCCCCCTCCCTCCCAGGCATACCCTAACCCCCCAGTGTCTATGTTCATTGGTTATGATTATATGCATAGATACAAGTCCTTTGATTGATCTCTTATCTACCTCACCTAACTTTAATCTTCCTGCTGTAATTTCACAGTCTGTTCAAAGCTTTACTGTCTCTGTATCTATCCTTTTGTTCATCAGTTTATAATGTTCTTTATTATCCCCCAATGAGTGCGATCATGTGATGCTTCTCCTTCATTGACTGGCTTATTTCACTAAGCATAAGGCTCTCCAGTTCCAACCAGGTTGCTGCAAATGGTAAGAATTCCTTCTTTTAATGGCTGCATAGAATTCCATTGTGTAGATGTACCACGGTTTTCTGATCCACTCACCTGCTGACGGGCACCTAGGCTGTTTCCAAATTGTGGCTATTGTAAATTGTGCTGC
>JAAGEH010000349.1:0-20349 GCA_011751065.1 Lasiurus cinereus | reverse complement strand
TCTGGCTTGTTCCCTAGTAATATTATGCATAAGCCGGAGAGTCTGTGTATTGAGATGGTGTAACTGATGACTTTTCTGTGCTTGAGCAATTTTTAGGGAAGAGTCATCAGCATTGATATGCCCTATAAAAAGGGGGTGCGTTGTTTTTGTGATAAGCACTTGTAGCTGTCTAAATAAGTCTCCAGTATTAGAGAAACCCTTAATTTGGCCAGCAGTTTCTAATAAGGGTACAGAGTGTGCGATGTAAGCGATATCTGTGTAGATATTAAGAGACTGATTAGGAAATGCTGATAGGACTGCAATAACAGCATGTAATTCTGTTAATTGGGCAGAGGAGCTGTTTGTGGTAAATTGTACCACCTTGTTCTAGTAAGTATAAGCAGCTATACCTGTAGAAGAGCCATCAGTAAACACCAACAGGGCATTATTTAAGGGGATAAATGTGGTGATTTTAGGGAATACTAATTCATGTTTATTAGCAAAATCAATAAGTTTGTCTGGTGGATAATGATTATCTAGTATGCCAGTATAAGAAGCTAAGGCAATAGGCCAGAATTCAGTAGTCTGCATGAGCCAATTAACTTGTTCTTTGGTATAAGGCTGTATGATAAAATCTGGTTCTTGACCAAAATATCTTTTCCCTTGTTCCCTCCCTAGGATTATAAGATCAGATACTGCTTGATAATATGGTCCAATGACCTTTTTAGGTGTAGCAGGCAGATGAGCCCACATTAGGGGGGCTGTTTGCCAAAAAACAGCAGTTGGTGAAAGAGCTGTTTTGCAAATGATGAATTTCAAAGGTTTATCATAGTCTATAAATGTAACAGTTTGTGACTGAATGGCTTGTTCTACTATAGGTATGGCTTGTCTTACTTCCCGTGTCAGCCCTTGGGGAGATGTAGGATTAGCATCCCTGTGTAGAATACCGTAAAGAAGTTTTAAATCACTTTTACTAAGCTTTAGATAGGACATGAGCCAATTGTTATCTCCGAGGAGTTTGTGAAAATCGTTTAAAGTTTTGAGCTTGTCTAATCTTAATTCTAACTTCTGAGAGGAGACCTGAGGTCCTTTCATTTGAAAGCCAAGATATGTATATGGATCTGTTAATTGGACTTTATCAGGGGCGATCTCTAATCCTTTATCTTGTAAAGCATTTTTTAACTCATTATAACATCTCAAGACCTCACCACCATCCTTCCCAGCTATTAAAATATCATCCATGTAATGAATAATATACATTTCTGGCCAATGATCTCTTAATGCTTGTATTGCAAGAGCAACAAAAGATTGACATAAGGTGGGACCTATTAGCCATACCTTGTGGGAAAACACGCCATTGAAACCTTTTCATAGGAGATCTAAAATTGATAGCAGGTAGGCTGAAGGCAAAGCGCTTTTGGTCCTCAGGGTGTAGAGGAATGGTAAAAAAAGCAATCTTTTAAGTCTATGATTACTTTAAAATGTCCTAAGGGTATAGCAACAGGAGAGGGGAGTCCAGGCTGTAGGGCTCCCATTAGCACCATTGTTTTATTTACTGCCCTTAAGTCTTGTAACAAATGCCATGTACCTGACTTCTTTTTAATGACAAAGATAGGAGTATTCCAAGGAGATATCCTTGCATGGCAGCAGCCATGGAGAGGCCCTGCTGATAAGGGCCTCCAATATCAGAGCAAAGGCGGATGTAGCCTGATAAATCAGTCTTTTTCTTATAGGGCCTAATGGCCGCTTGGCAAGCAGCATTAGCATTTTCAAAGGCCGATTGTTTTACAAATTCCGTGCCTGCATCAGCATTACCAAAAATTCTTAATTTCTGCTGTTCTTTTAAATCCTCTTTCTCTTTATTTATTTGAAGGATTTTTCCCCCCCTTTTCAATTACATTAGCAACTACAGGATCCCGATGCCTCTGTGATATGACCTCATCAATTAAATTCCAGTATGAAAAGGCAGTTATAGGAACCTTTTCAGGTCTAAATCTTTCATAAAAATCTCTAAGGGCATCTCCAACCCTTTTCCATCTCTTACTATCAATAGTTCCTTCAATAGGGAACCAAGGACAAATATCTTGAATATAATCAAAAAAATCACATAACTGTTTAATTTTTACCTTTAAAGCTTTTCTAAGTCCATTAACAAACATCTCATGCTGACTCATTTTTTGACCCATAATCGCTGTCTACTCCCCAAGGTGTAGAAAATGCAGCAGGTTCCCGGGTCAACTTATCCTCTGTCTTCTCCTTTTTGTGCCGGCTCTCCAGACAGCGTCCCTCACTGGATCCCCCGTTCTCCAGCCACGTTGGGCGCCACTTGTCCCGACCCGTGGGTTAAGTCAACGAGGACCCTAGAGGGGGAGTGGGGATGAAAGGGACAAGAGACACAAGGAATGGAGACAAGACAAAGTTCTGATCAAGTCTCATTTATTCAACAATAGATGGGGATATTTATGGGGAGAAGGAGAAGTGAAGAAGTTATCGAAAATTCCTAGCCCTAAGGCGAAACGCCTGGCTTTCCAGAGATAGGGAAAGAGATAGGGTTTGGGGTAATAGAAACCTAGCCTGAGGTTAGTGCTAATGTGGCCGGCGCTTACTACGAAATGGCTATCAAGCACAAGTTTCCCACATCCTAATGTGATTATTGCCTCTCTTCAGACGAATGGACTGAGAGAAAGTTAGGGAGGGGCAGGGTGGATACCTGGATCATTGATTCCTTCCACAGACACTGGCTGAGGTTGACTGATGCTTCATAGTTATCAGCTTCAGTGTGTCTTGGGTTCCTGATGAGAAATAGGAAAGAACAAAACTGGAGAGCAAGTATCAGAACATTGCAGAGTTAAAACATCCTCCAGAAGACACTGGGGCCAGCCCAGGAAAACAAATGAAATGTGTCCATGCATCAAGTTCTCTTTTCTGTCAGGTGACAGAGCAGATCATGAGCTCCTCGGGGAGAAATGGTGGGCAGTTGAGGATGTGGTTGTCCCTCTAGACCCCAAGGCTTATCTGATGGTCAGAATCATCATGAGAAGCAGGGGTCAGGGCTGGGCAGGGTAGCGCTGGGCCATCCTAATGGAACCATGTGAATGACCCAGGGACACAAAAAAAAGGTGGGAGAGTTTTCTTGGAAAGAAGAGAGATGGAAAGACTCTTCTCTTGGTGAATTTGGGACCTAAAAGGATATAAGCTGGAGGAGAGACAGTGTCATCCCAGAGCAAAAAGAGAGATTCCATCTTCCGTCCAGCCCTGGAGGAAAAGGGTGTGTCCACTCTGGGAAAGATGGGATTAGCTCAGTAATCTGGGTGGAGAAGGTTCAATGTAAGTATGAGAGCAGAGGGAGAAGGGGCCAGCCCTGGGAGTTACACGTTTTCAAGCCCAAAAGGCATTGTGGGTGGATGCTATGGGCTCTTTGGGATCTTGGAGCCAGATGTTGAAATAAACATTAGCCAATCACATGTAAGCTCGTCAACATCTTGGCATCTACCACCAGCTGACATTTATCAAAAAGTCGAGTTTCTGCCACAGAGAACCCTTCCCAGACAGTAAGAGCCTTCCCTCACTACAGTGTGTCACTGTAATTCCATTCCTGTCCTCATGGCACCCCTTTACTTCACCACACCCCCAATGACCTCCCTTATGATAACCAGGCTTCAAGGTTCCCACTGCAGTAAGCCTGACCCCCAAAACTGCTCTGTTCTGTATTTGTCTGAAATCTGTGTGGTGTGCAGCACCAGAGGCTCTCTGAGGCCAGAAAGCAATCATGGGTCCTTAGTCATGTGCGGAATGAATAGGTGGCCCTTGGTGGTGTGAGGAAATCCAGTTGTGGCCAGCCCACTGCTGCCACATGTGGTTCGTGGCCTGAGCAGCCTTCCACTAGGCCCACATCCTTCTCCTGTCAGTCACTAACCCCACAGACACCCCTGATCACCCAGAGTGCTTGCTACGCTCTGACTCTGGGGAACTCTGAGTCACATGGAGAAGACAGCTCCATTGAACAGACTCTGGAGTGAGGACACGAGGCATGGAAATGGCTCTCCTGGAAATGGACAGCACCGACCTACGCTGCCTCCGCTAGGAATCATGGGATTTGTCTGCACTTCAAAACACCTGCAACCACACACCTGTGGGCCCATGAGCCAAGGGTGCAGTGACTCGGACATGCCCAGTTGAACCTGAGCTGGGATTCTGGGATTTCCTGGAAGAGAGAGGCAGTTTTGCACAGCAGTGAGCAGACATGCCCAGGGCACTCTACTAGGGTTCACATTCCATGTCAGAGACTCACTCCCTGTGTGACCTTGGGCCATTCTCTCCCTAGGCCTGTTCCATCTCTATGAGCAGGCCTACAGATAAAACCAACCTCAGGCACCTGTGGTGGATGGTGGTGCTGACAGTGAACATCTTCCCAGGGAGGCCCTGATCTGCCTCTTATTCCCCTCCGCTCAATTTAACTCAAGTTTATTTTCTGCCTTTGAACAAACAACACTATTTTTGTTGTTGTTAATCCTTTCTGGAGGACATCTTTTCCAATGATTTAGAGAGAGTGGAAGAGAGGGGATGAGTCAGAAACATGGATGTGAGAGACACATTGATTGGCTGCCTCCTGATCTCAACCGGAACAGGGCCAGGGATCAAGCCTGAAACTTCATGTGCCCTTGACTGGCATGGAACCCAGAACCCTTCAGTCCACCGCCTGACGCTCACTGAGCCCACCGGCTAGGGCTTGATTATTTGGAAGATTGTGGTAGCAAGTGAGAAAAATGTAAGAAAATGAATTAGAAAAGTTCTAGTTATTCACTTTTCTGCCAAGCAGAAGAAACAGCAGTTATTTGTTGTTTGCTTGTTTTAGTGGCAGCTGCTGGCAGGTTCTGGAGGATGAGAGGCAGGATCTGACTCCCCTCTGAGTCTGGGGGCGTTGAGGCAGCTCTGCACCCTCTGAGTCCAGAGGAGAGAGGCTGAGCTCTGGGGTGACTATAGGTCTTTAGGCATCAGAAGGGCTTGTGGTTCTGGGAACAGAGGTCCACCTTGGGGCAGGGGTTTTGGGAATGTGAGTAAAATAGAAGGGTGGGGGTGGGGCTCTGGAATACATGTGTCCCCTGGCTGCTGTGGCTCCGTTTGTTGAGTGTCATCCCATGCCATGGAAGTTCAATTCTTAAGATGATTCAATGGGACATGAAAGTCCTTTTTAAACAAACGGTGTCACAACAATAGGATATCCACATGGGGACAAAATAAATGTCAAAACTTGCACCACACATAAAATGAACAAGTAATGGACCACGCATGTACATGTAAAATTTAGCATGAATCAACTACTTGAATGCAAAGGGGATTTTCAGGCAATGCAAAGACTCTATGATACAAGATCGGTGGGAGCCTGTCATTATACATTTGCCAGAACCATGGACTTCACAGTCATGAGCCTGAACCCTAATGGAAACTATGGACTTTGAGTGACAAGGATGTGTCAGTGCAGGTCCAACAGTTGCAATAAATGTCTGGCCCAGTGTGGGATGTGGAGAGTGGGAAGGCTGTGAGACTGGAGGGCAGAGGTCTATGGGAACTCTCTACCTTCTGCTCAATTGTGCTGTGAACCTAAATCTGCTCTAAAAAATAAAGTCAATTTTTAAAAGAATATTTTTATTTATTTCAGAGAGAAAGGCAGAGGGAGAGAAAGGCATCGAGATGTGAGAGGATCATTGATTCGTTTCCGCCTGCACACCTTGCACTGGGGATTGAGTCCCCAACCTCAGGCATGTGCCCTTGAATAGAATTGGTCATTGGACAAGTCAATCGGCATTCTACCCACTGAGCCAAACCACCTAGGGAAAATATTTCTATTTTCAATATCCCTAAGGGAAAACAGTATGGCATTTCCTCAAAAAATTAAAAATGAAACTTCCATTTGACCCAGGACTCCCACTTCTAGGAATACATTCCAAGAAACACCAATCAGAGGGGATATATGCACCCCTAGTTTCAGAGCAGTGCAATTTACCAGAGCTAATATTTGAAAACAGCCTAAATGCCTCTCAGCAGATGAGTGCATTAGAAAATGGTGATACATCCGAACAATGAAATACTAGGCTGCAGTAAAAAGAAGGAATTAGTACCATTTGCAACACCATGGATTCAACAGGAGAGCATTATGCTAAGTGAAATAAGCCAATCAGAGAAAACGAAATATCAGATGATCTCTCTCATTTCTGGAATGTAATGAATACAGAAAGTGAAACAAAAATAGAACCAGAGTCACGGAAGCATCAAACACACTGTCCAACCTATGAAGGAAGGTGCAGGTGAGGGGGTAAGAGATCAACCAAAGGACTTATATTCATACATTTGAGCATAGCCATTGGACAAGGACAGTAGGGGGTGAGGTCATGTGCCTTGGGGATGAACATGGCAAAGGAGAAATCAATGCGGGGGAAAAAACTTTATGTAAAGATACACACACACACATTAGATTCATGCAGCCTTTAAAATACTAAATTTCCTTTATCATTCTATTTTATTTTTTAAAATATTTGTATTGATTTCAGGAAGAAGTAGAGGGAGAAAGTGACAGAAACCTCAATAATGAGAGAGAATCCTTGACTGGCTGCCTCCAAAATACTCCCCCCCCCTCCCCACACCTCCTCCCTGGCATCCAGGTCATAACCCCAGGCATGTGCCTAATCAGGAATGGAGCCTTGACTCCTGGTTCATAGTTCAATACTCAACTACTGAGTCACACCGGGCATCCTCCTTAATCACTTTATTAGGCACTTTATATCATTAACATTTACATAACTCCAACAAAAATATTTATACTCAAATAGTATCTAAATAATAGCAGATTTTAAAACACTCCACAACCTTGGTCTGCATGCAACACTAGTACCTCACCTGGTCTGACCAGCAGGTGGCAGATGGATCCTGAGGCCAGGACATTTTTCCTGATCATCACCAGGGATGAACCACTCTTTGCACTATGACACCACCCCCTCCTGTACTCAACCTCACCCCCAGGCTGACTACTACAGCTGTTTGGGTGAAGGAGGGTCAAGGAGCTGCACTCAGAGCCTGAGTTTCTCTGGGCGCCCTGAGCTGGCTCTCTTGTCTGGCCTCAAGAGGAGAGCATGAGACTGAGGAGGAAGAATGCTGGGGCTTCTGCTGGGAGGGAAAAGAAGGAAAATCCCATTTACTGAACCCTAACCCTAACCCTTACCCTAACCCATTTACTGAGCTCTAACTCTATGCCAGGCCCGGTGCCAAGCCCTCAACATGCATTATTTCCTGAGATCTTAAAGCATCCACTAAGCTGTGTGAGCACCATGATCCTCATCTGACAGGTGAACTGTGGTCCCTCCATCCAAGAGCACCAGAGCACGGAGTTTTCCTTCGGGTGCCCTTTGATTAGGGTCAGTTGTGATGGGTTAATTTTATGTGTCAACTTGACCTGAGATTGTCAAACTTTTGGACCTCACGGACCACCATTTGGCAAACACTGTACTTGATGGCACTAAGGGTTGCCCAGAAAGCTGGCAAACCATTTTGAGTGTGAATGGATGGGGTTAGCTTTTGACTCAGTAGACGAGTAAGGAGATCTCACAGTGCAGGTAGGCTCCGTCCAATCTTGAGGGGCCCAAGTGGAATAGGAAGAGGAAGGAAGGATGAAATCTCTCTTCTCTGGGTTTACCTCATGGTGAACACAGGTTCCAGGTGGTCAGGGCCCCACACTCCCTCGTGTGCACCAGCTGCCCTTTATTCTCAGCCTTTGGTCGCACTGTCCATGCAACAGGCAAGGAGATTGAGCTGCTACACCCAATGCATACTCTTAGGCTAATATTCATGCTGTGAAACAGGAAGAAGTCAAGCAACAGCTTAAAGGAAAACCATCAGAAAACGTGGGATCCAATACCTTTTTCGACCCCCAAGTTTCAATGGCCCCTCCCCGGTGGCAGAGACGCACGTTTAAATTCCATGACAAGGGCAAATTTGAGAAGATTGCCCAGCTGGTCCAGACAAAGGCTCAACTGGAAAAGCTGCAGGCAGAGATCTCACAAGCAGCTCAAAAAACAGGCATCCATCCTTCAACTGGGCTGGCTCTCATTGCTCCTGAGAAGAAGTTGAAGGAAGGAGAGATTACTGAAATTGAGTGGTGGGATGTTTATATTGTCCCCCATGGTTTTGAATTTACAGGGCAAAATCCCAATAGAGAAGATTATTTTGGAATCACAAATCTTGTTGAACATCCAGCCCCAGCTCAACCCTCCAGTCCACAATGACACACACGTTCCTCTGGGAGTGTATCTTACCAAGAAGGAACACAAGAAACTTCAAAGGCAAACCAGGAGGGAAGCACAGAAGGAGCTACAAGAGAAAGTCAGGCTGGGCCTGATGCCTCCTCCGGAACCCAGAGTGAGAGTTTCCAATTTGATGTGAGTGTTAGGAACGGAAGCTCTTCAAGACCCGAGAAGGTAGAAGCCTGGGTCAGAGCTCAGATGGCAAAGAGACAGAAAGCCCATGAAGAGGTGAATGCTTCCTGGAAACTTACAGTGGAACAGAGAAAGGCCAAGAAAATTAAAAAGCTGAAAGAAGACATTTCCCAGGGGGTACACATATCTGTATATAGAGTTCAACATTTGAGCCACCCAGCCAAGAAGTTCAAGATAGAGGCCAATGCTGTCCAACTGTACCTGACAGGGGTGGTGGTGCTGTACAAAGGTGTCAATGTGGTGGTAATGGAAGAGGCCCCCAAGTCCCAGAAAAAATTGAAACGTCTGATGCTGCATCGGGTAAAGTGAGATGAACAGACACCTAACACAAAGGGAAATGAGGAGGAGGAGGTATCCGATGAGGAAGCCGTGAGGAACATCAGCAAATGTGTGCTGGTCTGGGAGGGGACTGCCAAAGCCCGGAGCTTCGGGGCCATGGAGTTCAGACAGTGCCCTACAGAGAACATGGCTTGGAGCATTTCCAAAAGCATGGGGCCGAGCACTACTGGGACCTCACACTAAGGGAATCTGTGTTGGAGTCCACTGATGAGCCTCCTGCCAGCCTTTGCCTCCACCTGCTGGAAACCAGTCATTGTCTCACTAATAGAAAGTGTGAACAAGGAATCCTGGAAGGCTGGTCAACCTTGAAGCTGTGAAAGGTCAAAGCCAGCCACCCCCTATCTCATTGAGACAATGAACTGACCCATCAAATAATCATGTCAATCCTTACTGATAAGATATTCTACTTGTTACTGGAATTGCCCATTTCAGGGCAAAGGGTGTATCCCAAACCTAAATAAAAGGGATGTCAAGGCCAAAGGAAGGTGGTAGTGTTTCCACTAGAGTTGGGCTCCTGCCTGGCCCCCCCAATATCGCCAAATTTATACTTTTCTAGTCTCTTCATTTGTGTGGGGCCTCCTACACATCCCGAACCCTGACCGGAAACCCTGAACCACATGGGTCGAGAAAGGGGTTCCCACATCTGGCGCCTGACTGTGGGAGATCTGGAGGAAAAGGTATTTTTGGCCTAATAAGGATGGAGGAAAAAATTCTCCCAGGGAAATTCAAAGCAAGCAAATCCCACAGACTAACTGCAGAGTCACAATCTGTAAGAAGGGTGGGAATGTGTTTTTCAGGCAGGCTAATGGGGAAGAATTAGGTTATAAATATAAAGTAAACTTTATTATAGACTTTTTGTTTATATGCTTAAACAATGTGGTTTCTTGTTCAAATTAAAATCTTAGTTGGTATTTGGAATTTGAAATCTGTAATGGGTGAAACTCCACTCTTGAAACCACCTCTGGTGTGGAGAAATTCAAAGGTGGCAGGAGAGGGCAAGGCTATGGGCTCTCCTGTAATGCTTTGTTTAAAAATTATAGAAGAGCTCGCAGGGAAATGCACCTTTTGGCCAAATTGGGTCCTAGTTATTATTTCGGAAAGCGAAAAAGAAAAAGAAAATTTAGATTTGTCTTTATCTTTTAAGCATGAAAATAAATTCAGCCAAATCTGTTAGTGATGCTTTCCCCAGAAGTAAGCAGGATGTGGGGGAATGGAGAGACACTTGAGGATCCAATAGGAAAGCCCACTCTCCCAGAATGCTAATTTAAAGTCTCCTTTCTCACCATGAAAGAGTTTTCTTATATTTTGTGTTATTAATCTGGGAACTGCTACATATTTGACTTGCAAGTTTAAAAGTTCAAGATTCAAGTTAAATTGGGAGAAAATAACATTTCTCTAATAATTAGGAATTCAAAATATGGTGTTTATTGGTCTAATTAAAAGAGGGATATTTCGAGAGAATCCAAGATGGCGGCATAGGTAAACACCTACACTGCTGCCTCGCACAACAATTTCAAAACTACAACTAAAAGACAGAACGGACATCATCCAGAACCGCAGGAAAGCTGGCTGAGTGAAAATTCTACAACTAGAAGGAAAGAGAGGGGCTCACAGAAACCCAGAGGAGCTGCAAAAAAGCTGAGGTACAGAGAGGACCTGGCTGGCTTTCTCTGGCGGGAGGGAAACGGAGACTCTCAATGGCATTGAACCCCTTATCTTAACACACTAAACCCCAGATCCAGCCGAAACTCATACGGGGTAGTTTGGACTGTGAAAAGGGAGAGGTGCACGGAAATTTAGGGGAGTCGCAGAAGATCAGTGTCCGGTATCCGCCGGTACCTTGCCCTAGGGCCGAAACCCCCCCCCTCCTGAACTAATGACCAGACCTTGCCAGATAAGCAGCTCCTGGAACTGCCTCACCCCGGTGGAATGTTCCTGCTAAGCGAACAGTTCTGCCCCAAGCCACAATGGATAGCCCCCCAGCGCAACGGCCAAACCACAGGTGCTACGGAAACTCTTCACCACTACCAGCTCCAGCCATATAAAAAACCCGCCTCTGCCCTAGTGCGGTGCGGCTTCCCCTGCTCCTCTCCCGAGCTGGTGAACCCGCCCGTATGCCCCAATAAAGCCTGTTTAATCTGGTTTTCTAATTGGACTCACGGTTTTTCTTTGCAGCGGCATAAAACCTAACATTTGGTGCCGAAACCCGGGACTGGGTCTCGGACTCGGACGATCCTCGCCTCGGTCTCCTCTTACGACCTGGGAAGCAGTGGGCAGCGGCAGCTCGCCCGGGCTAACTCCCAGACTCTGAGGGACTGGGGTCTGAGTCGATTGGCCAGTCCGGCCCAGTTCCCCGGTTTGCCGCCCCGGACCTCGGCCTGGACGCCTCTCCGACTCCGCTTTCAGTAAGTCATACGGGAGACTCTTTCCCTTTCCGTTCCTACTCTCCGAATTCTGTCCGGAGCCTCTCGCCCTAGTCACGGCCATGCCGAGAGAACTCCTCCGCCCTCAGAGGGCTTCCGTCCGGTCTCCTTGAGAACAAAGGAGACGTCCTTTGTTCTCTTTAGACCCTGTAGAGGGGCAAGGACCAGACTGCATTTCCCCATAAAGAATGAATCAGGGTCAGGGTGCCCTCAGGCCTGGAGGCAGAAGGAACGGGGGGTTTCAGAACACCAGGTGCCGGAAGGCACTCCCGGCCTTGAGAAGCCATAAAGTTTGACAAACAACTCCTGCAAGGACAACCGTTATCTAGACTGCTTACTTGCATAACCAAAAAGCTTAGACACAGAGTCAGTATATGAAATTTAGTAATGCTTAGCCAATTAAAATTTGCCAAGTCCTCCTGCGCTGAGGATAAAAGGCACTTGCTGCAGAGGTTCGTGGCTCTCGTGCTTCCCTGCTGTGTCAGTGGAACTGTGAGCCCGGACTCGAGTTCGACTCGAGTTCGTAATGAAGGCTTCCTAAATTTTCTAATTGGCTGCCTGGTGGTCGTCTGTCTCGGGTCGCCCCATTACATCTGGAGGCCTCCCAGCGAGATACCCTGGCCGAGTGGACAGGGCTGGACACCCCAGAGAGGACACTCTAGTCTCCGTCCCAGGTTCCAAGGGGGACAGAGTGATCTCCTCATAAAATGGCAATCCAATCGATTGAAGCCATCTGGGCCTCAGGTTGAGGGCTCTCAGCTTCTGCTCTGCTTTTGGAGTATGTTGTGAGCCCCAGCATGCTTGGTCTGCAATAAACCCCTTGATGTTTGCATGAGAACGTCTCTTGGAGTCTTCCGTTGAGCGGCGAGCGTTTCGACCCTAACAACCCCAAATCCAGAACCGGGACCTTGTACCAATCGGTGGGACGCCTCCCTTGGTACTCCGTCTCTAATTTCGGAGACTAGGACCTACTCTTTAAACCTTAACCATGGGAGCCTCAGAGTCCAAGCCAGATCCCAAAACCCCTCTAGGGTGCCTCCTAAAAAAATTTTTTCAAACTGGGGTACACTCAGACACTGAAGGCCAAACGTCTAATAATTCTCTCACAGCGACAGTGGCCTCAGTATCCCCTAGACAATCAGTCCCGTTGGCCTCCTACCGGCACCTTTGATTTTAACGTTCTTACAGATCTTGACAACTACTGCCGATGCACGGACAAAGATTCTGAGGTCCCCTATGTCCAGGCTTTTTGGGACATACGTTCCCGCCCCGATCTCTGTTCTCCATGCTCCATCCGCCAAATACTCCTGGCCAGCAGCAACCCTCCACTCCCTACGTCCAAAAACTCTAACTCACCCACAGCCCCCCCGCCCCCGCTCCAAAAAACCCTTGATTCGACAGACAGCTCTGACCTCATTGACCTCCTCTCCTCTCCACCTCCTTACCATCCCCCTGACCAGGTCACCCTTCCCCCAACTTCTCCCACCATCCCTCAGGCTCCTTCTGCCCCTACCCCCCCACCCGCACCCCCAGCCCAAGAACCCGAACCCCAACCACCCTCACTCTCCTCTCCAGTTGCCTCTCATACCCGATCACATTCTTCAGCCCCGGCTACTCTTTGCCCCCTCCGGGAGGTGGCAGGGGGCGAAGGTCTGGTCCGAGTTCATGTCCCCTTCTCGCTCCAAGATCTCTCCCAAATTGAAAAATGCCTAGGGTCGTTCTCGGCTGATCCAACCGCATATATAAAAGAATTCCAATACTTAACTCAGACATATGACTTGACCTGGCATGATACACATGTCATCCTCTCATCCTCCCTCACCCCAGACGAGCGCGAACGTATCATCACCGCGGCTCGACACCAGGCTGACCGGGACCATGCAGTAGATCCCACGGTTCCCATAGGAGAGCAGGCTGTTCCCCAGGAGGATCCTTTATGGAATTACCAGACCAGGCCAGGCTCTAACATCCCTAACCGTAACATCATGTTAAGGTACCTTCTCAGGGGGATGGATGCTGTCTCCAATAAGGTAGTAAACTATGATAAGTTAAGAGAAATCACCCAGCAAGCTGATGAGAACCCTGCCCTCTTCCTTAACCGCCTTCAAGAAGCCCTCATAAAATTCACCCATCTTGACCCCAGCTCTCGCAACGGGGCTACTGTCCTAGCCTCACATTTTATTTCCCAATCTGCTCCTGATATCAGAAAAAAACTAAAAAAAGTTGAGGAGGGCCCTGAAACCCCCATACAGGATCTGGTAAAAATGGCCTTTAAAGTCTTTAATGCCCGGGAGGAGACGGCAGAAGCTGCTCGACAGGAGCGGCTCCGTGAAAAGGTATCCCTCCAGACCCAGGCCCTGGTAGCGGCTCTGCGGCCGGCAGGGGAACCGGGTCAACGCCAGGCCTCAAAGAGTGGGTTCCGATCCCCACCAGGGGCATGCTTCAAATGTGGTAAAGAAGGCCACTGGGCCAAATCATGCCCCCAGCCCCGGCCACCAACAAAGCCCTGTCCTCTGTGCAAACGCTCTGGGCACTGGAAGTCGGACTGTCCGACCCTGGCTCGACCCTCTACATCTCCATGTGGGGGGGCTGGAGAACCAGGGATACCCAGCAATAGAGCTCCTCAGGCTGGCGGACGAATGAAGTGGCTCTGGCTCCACGACTCCGGTGACCCTCGCCGAGCCCAGGGTAACTCTCCAGGTAGCGGATAAGTCTATCTCCTTTCTGGTAGACACGGGGGCTACCTACTTGGTTCTCCCCTCCCATTCGGGCCTCAGTATTCCTTCCCAGATCTCAGTTACGGGGATAGATGGGTCCCCCTCAACCCCCCGGCAAACAACTCCTCTAGCCTGCCAGTTCCAAGACTGCCTTTTTTCCCACTCCTTCCTCATAATCCCAACCTGCCCTGTCCCCCTACTAGGACGGGATATTTTAACTAAACTCCATGCATCCATAACCTTCTCCTCCTCAGACCACCCCCTCATCGCTGTTCTCCTAGGCTATATGTCCGATGACCCCTCCCCTACTAAGCACCCTCTTCTACCCGAAGTAAACCCCGGAATCTGGAATATTGAGACTCCCTCTGTGGCCAGGCATCATACACCAGCTCTCATAAAGCTGAAAATTCCTCATTCCTATCTTAACCGCCCCCAGTTCCCCATCTCTCGCACTCATCGGTTAGGCCTAAGCCCCATAATCACCAAGCTAAAAACCCAGGGGCTCCTCATTCCCATCAACTCCCCCTGTAACTCCCCCATCCTCCCAGTCAAAAAACCCAACGGGCAGTATAGACTAGTTCAGGACCTCCGCATAATCAATTCAGCTATAATCCCTATCTCTCCAATCGTCCCCAACCCCTATACCCTCCTCTCACATATACCTCCCTCCACTACCCACTTCTCGGTCCTTGACCTCAAGGATGCCTTCTTCACTATTCCCCTCCACCCGGACTCCTATTTTTTATTTGCCTTTACCTGGGAAGACCCTCTCACCAATTCAGCCCAGCAACTCACCTGGACAGTTTTACCCCAGGGTTTTAGGGACAGTCCCCATCTTTTCGGCCAGGCTTTGGCGAAGGATCTCCGGGAATGCCAACTAAAACCCTCAACCCTCTTACAATATGTAGATGACCTTCTCCTGTGCTCGCCTTCGCGTAACCAATGTCTCAAAGACACCACTACCCTCCTTAACTTTCTCTTTACTAAAGGATACCGGGTCTCCATCAAAAAGGCCCAAATTGCTTCCCCCCTCGGTCACGTACCTGGGGCTATTAATTACTCCCACCCAGCGGGCCATTACTCCAGACAGAATCCAGGCTCTCAAGGGGCTTCTCCCGCCCACTACGGCCGGAGAAATACAGTCCTTCCTTGGCCTGGCGGGGTATTTTAGGCAATGGATTCCCAACTTCACTCTCTTAGCCAAACCCCTATACCAAGCCGCCAAAGAGACACCAGTAGGCCCACTTAACTCTCCAGGAGAAGTAAAGAGGGCCTTCAATAAACTCCTAAAAACCCTCATTGAGGCCCCTGCTCTGGCACTACCTAACCCTAACCGCCCCTTTTACCTATATAGTGATGAAAGGCAACATCTGGCAGTAGGAGTCCTGGCCCAGCCGGCAGGAATCAGGATTGACGGTAGGGGGCGCGACCCGGGGGGGGGGCATCATCCTTTTTGTCAAAACCTTCATAAATCCTCGTCCCATCCTGCCTGCTATACAAAATATTCTCTCACGCCCCACAGAGAAACCTTCCCCTCTACCTACCCTAATTAATACCACCTTCCACCTTCTTTCCAACCTAAATCCCTCTTTCTTGACCTCATGCTGGATATGTTTATCCCAGCCTACCCTCACTCTAGGCACAGGAGAGCAGCCCTTGTTCCGCTTCTTGTAGGGACAGGAGTCCTAACGGCTGTAGGACCCGGGGTTGGAGGAATCTCTTCCTCTGTACACTTTTATCACAAACTTTCCGCAGAATTCTCTGAGGATATTTCCCTTATAAGTGATTCCATTGAATCCTTACAAAGACAGATAGACTCGCTAGCGGCCGTGGCCCTACAGAACCGAAGGGCCCTGGATCTCCTCACCGCCAAAAAGGGAGGTACATGCATTTTCCTCGGGGAAGAGTGCTGCTACTTTGTCAATGAATCAGGAATAATAAAAGACCATATTAAAACACCCCGGGACAGGATAAATCAGAGGCAGAAAGAGGTGGCTGGGGGAATAACATTTTTCAGCTCGTTAGCTCCTTGGCTCCTCCCTCTCCTGGGGCCACTAACATCCCTGCTCCTGATCCTTCTCTTTGGCCCCTGTTTTATAAAATGCCTTACTAGCTTCCTTCAGAACAGAATACAGGCCCTCACGAATGCAAAAGTTGGAGAACTATACCTGGCCCTCAACTCGGAAATCCTCTCAGGTGAACCTTATACTGAAGTACCCATGCCTACAAGTAAATAATACTTTCTTTTCTCCCCTCTTTTAATACCGGCCCGGCGGAATGGAGTATCTGGAATCTCTCTACCCCCCCCCCACGACGCCCCCGCTCAGCCGGAAGTAGCCAGATGACCACGTCGCCCACTTATCCTATCATAGAGAGTCCGGAATGTCCGGTATCCGCCCGTACCTTGCCCTAGGGGCCGAAACCCCCCCCCCCTCCTGAACTAATGACCAGACCTTGCCAGATAAGCAGCTCCTGGAACTGCCTCACCCCGGTGGAATGTTCCTGCTAAGCGAACAGTTCTGCCCCAAGCCACAATGGATAGCCCCCCAGCGCAACGGCCAAACCACAGGTGCTACGGAAACTCTTCACCACTACCAGCTCCAGCCATATAAAAAACCCGCCTCTGCCCTAGTGCGGTGCGGCTTCCCCTGCTCCTCTCCCGAGCTGGTGAACCCGCCCGTATGCCCCAATAAAGCCTGTTTAATCTGGTTTTCTAATTGGACTCACGGTTTTTCTTTGCAGCGGCATAAAACCTAACATTTGGTGCCGAAACCCGGGACTGGGTCTCGGACTCGGACGATCCTCGCCTCGGTCTCCTCTTACGACCTGGGAAGCAGTGGGCAGCGGCAGCTCGCCCGGGCTAACTCCCAGACACTGAGGGACTGGGGTCTGAGTCGATTGGCCAGTCCGGCCCAGTTCCCCGGTTTGCCGCCCCGGACCTCGGCCTGGACGCCTCTCCGACTCCGCTTTCAGTAAGTCATACGGGAGACTCTTTCCCTTTCCGTTCCTACTCTCCGAATTCTGTCCGGAGCCTCTCGCCCTAGTCACGGCCATGCCGAGAGAACTCCTCCGCCCTCAGAGGGCTTCCGTCCGGTCTCCTTGAGAACAAAGGAGACGTCCTTTGTTCTCTTTAGACCCTGTAGAGGGGCAAGGACCAGACTGCATTTCCCCATAAAGAATGAATCAGGGTCAGGGTGCCCTCAGGCCTGGAGGCAGAAGGAACGGGGGGTTTCAGAACACCAGGTGCCTGAAGGCACTCCCGGCCTTGAGAAGCCATAAAGTTTGACAAACAACTCCTGCAAGGACAACCGTTATCTAGACTGCTTACTTGCATAACCAAAAAGCTTAGACACAGAGTCAGTATATGAAATTTAGTAATGCTTAGCCAATTAAAATTTGCCAAGTCCTCCTGCGCTGAGGATAAAAGGCACTTGCTGCAGAGGTTCGTGGCTCTCGTGCTTCCCTGCTGTGTCAGTGGAACTGTGAGCCCGGACTCGAGTTCGACTCGAGTTCGTAATGAAGGCTTCCTAAATTTTCTAATTGGCTGCCTGGTGGTCGTCTGTCTCGGGTCGCCCCATTACATCTGGAGGCCTCCCAGCGAGATACCCTGGCCGAGTGGACAGGGCTGGACACCCCAGAGAGGACACTCCAGTCTCCGTCCCAGGTTCCAAGGGGGACAGAGTGATCTCCTCATAAAATGGCAATCCAATCGATTGAAGCCATCTGGGCCTCAGGTTGAGGGCTCTCAGCCTCTGCTCTGCTTTTGGAGTATGTTGTGAGCCCCAGCATGCTTGGTCTGCAATAAACCCCTTGATGTTTGCATGAGAACGTCTCTTGGAGTCTTCCGTTGAGCGGCGAGCGTTTCGACCCTAACATTTGGAGGTCCCACCGAGATCAGCTCAGGCCGCCCAGGAGGCCCTCAACAGACGCTTCTCGGGGTAAGTTATGGCGCCTTACAGATAGCGGTCGCTTAGAAATTAGGGTTTAGACATCTGTCCGAGCTGGCAAATTTGTTTGGTTTGGTGGCTGTCGGGGAGGGGCGTAAGTCTCCCCCGACTGCGGCTGACAGACGTGTCGGGAGGTCGCAGGCCACATCCCCGGGGGACGCCCTGGTGGAATCTGGAGAGGACCGGGGACGCCTGGACTCCTCTCATCTGCTTAATATTGATTCAGTAACTCTGTTGCCAGCCAGGTCAGTTTTGCCGGCTAGTCCGTTTTGGTTTCTGTCTGAACGTTGTGTGTCTGTTGTTATTTTTTGTCTTAATTGTAATTGTCTGCTTGTGTGTCATCATGGGTCAGACCACCTCGACTCCCTTGTCTCTGACCCTGGTCGGAGGTAAGGGACCGAGCGCAAAATCTGTAGCTAATTATTAAAAAGGGAGACAAGCAATTGGACTGGGGAACTGGAGGGAGGATGTTGGCAGTTAATCATGAAGAAGGGACAGTAGATCTTGAAACATGGAAGAGTAGGGAAAAAAAAATCTGCAGGATTACTATTCTGCCCATGGGCCAGAGAAGGTCCCGGTGGACACCTTCTCCCTCTAGAATTTAATTGGAATTGCTTAGATCCAAGACATGAGGGACATCGATGCTCTGAGGGTCTGGTACAGGAAAAAAGGTTAGAGGAGGAGAAAGACTTAAATCCTACTGCTCCACAGGAGCCAGTAGACTTGATGCCGCCCCTTCCTCCAGAGAATCCACCCTAGCCACAGCCCTACAAGGGAAAACTGTAAAAGAAGTAAACAAACTCAGAATGTCTGGTATATAAATATAAGTGTGAGTCTGTGTGAAAGATAGTGCAAACCCTACTTTAGGGGGAAGACAATAGAGAACTTTTAATTGCTTTTCCTTGATTTATAATTTTGCTGTGTTAGCCTAAAATTTTGGAATTCTGGAGTTAATGTAAAGGTTGCCAATCCAGGGAAATTTAAACAAAGGCTTGTTGGGTTAACATTAGTCATAATTAACTGCTTTGTAGACTGCCTTTTTCAGCCCTGCTATGATCCCGAGAACTGCAACCTGCCTACTCTTTGTAATAGATTTACAGTGGGTCTCTGAGGGAGGAAGAGAGCTAAAAACTACTCCGGAGCTAGTATAAGAAAGGGTAGAGGTAGTGGAATTAACTCTCAGCCTGCTGAGATAGAGAAACCCTAGGCTGGGGAACAGGGGATGGTTAGAGATATCAGAAGTGGTGAAGGTTGAGATCTTTTTAGGCCTTAGAGTAAAGAAGGAAAATCTAGGAGGAAGAGCAGTTGTTCCTTAAGTGTAAAAAAACCTGGTTATACAGGATCTCAGATTGTTTGCCTTATTTCCCCTGCTAAAGACAGAGTAAATGGTTAATGCAGAAGAAGGAGGGGGGAGAGGGCATCAGCGAGGACAGCAGGGAGAGATAGGTTTTTGTTGATTTTGCTGGCTACAACCCGCTTTGCAGGCGTCCTTGGTTTCTTGCTTATCTGAACTATGCTACTACAAAACACAGTGGATCTTCTTCTGCCCCGTTTTCTTCTTTTTAACCCTTCCCATACACGTAAAGAAAATCTCATTGTCCAATCTGGCAGGGTGGGGTTACGGGATACATCTTGGGCAGTGGTGGAATATTCAGCAAAGGAACTTTAAGCTCAGAAATTCTGGCTATTTACTTGTTAGGAATCATTAAAAGGATTAAAATTTTAAAGAATAAGGAATACTGAGTAGAAGGTCTGAGGCATGGTTATGCATTTTTAAAGGACATAGAAAGAAGAAGGTTTAAAGGCTAATTTAGAAGTGAAAATATCATAAAGGATTGCGTATG
The DNA here is from genome assembly GCA_011751065.1 of Lasiurus cinereus. Lineage (NCBI taxonomy): Eukaryota > Metazoa > Chordata > Mammalia > Chiroptera > Vespertilionidae > Lasiurus > Lasiurus cinereus. The sequence continues at coordinate 614 of JAAGEH010000349.1, read as the reverse complement.
TACTAAAAAGGAGAAGAGAAATGTTGTAAGGAAATCAAATAATACAGTCCAGTAAGCCAGGAAGAGTAAATAATTTACATTTTGCTTCCCGAAACAGGGTAGTTATGCCAAAGTACTTATAGAGGGACTGCAGTATGATGTTTTAAAGATCCCTATCTGAACCCTGAACACTTGAAGCTATAAGAGTGCCACGGAGAAAGTCTGGTATCCTGCTTGCGAGCCCTGAAAATGGCTGGCTCTGAAGTGTCAGGCCCATACCCTACCATCACTGGCGGTTGGTCAGAGAACAGAGGGGAGAGGAATCAGCCTGATCACTACTGGCCTTTCACCACTAGTGATCTCTATAATTGGAAAGCTCAGAATCCTAAGTTTTCTGAGAAGCCAGAGGGCTTATCGATTTGTTAGATTCTGTTCTTTTCACCCATCAGCCTACCTGTCAGCAGCTTTTGCAGGTCCTATTCACCACCAAGGAGAGGATCCTCAATGAGGTCTGGAAGCTAGTCCCAGGCGTGGATGGGAACCCTAGCACATTCTTTCCCCTGACTAGACCTGAATGGGACTTCAACCCGGCAGAAGGTAAGGAGAGGCTCCGGGTCTACCGCCAGACTCTAATG
>JAAGEH010000347.1:0-11655 GCA_011751065.1 Lasiurus cinereus | reverse complement strand
GATGGTGGTCCATGGCCACACCCAGGAGCATGGCCACTATTGGTGGACTCGGACATTTTTTGGAACAGGGGTAGGTGCTGGTGTGCTAAGGCCACTCGCAGAAGCAGGGGCAGGTGCTGGTGGGCTAGGGCCACTACCAAGAGCAAGGACAGGTGCAGGTGGGCTAGGGCCACTTTCAGGATTACAGACAGGTGCTGATGAGATAGGGCCACTTGCAGGACCAAGGGCAGTTTCTCGTGGGCAAGGGACACTCCCAGGAGCTTGGGAATGTGCTTGTGGACTAGGGCCACTTTCAGAAGCAAGGGCAGGTGCTGCTGAGCTACAGCCACTTCCAGGAGCAAGGGCTGGTGCTGTTGGCCTAGGGCCACTCTCAGGAGGACAAGCAGGTGCTGGTGTGCAAGGGCTCTCCACAGAGCACCAGAAGGTTCTGGTTGGCTAGCACCAGTTCAGGCAGCCTGGTCCTGTGCTGGTAGGCTCAGACACTCCCATGAGCATGGGGAGGGCCAGTGGGTGAGGGCCATTCCCAGGAGGAAGGGCAGGGGCTGGTGGGCTAGGGCCCCTCCAGGGATCAGGGGCTGGTATTGGTGGGTTAGCACTCCTACAAAGGAACACTGTGGGGCTGATGGGCTAGGGCCAGTACCAGGAGCAGGGACGTTGCTGGTGACCTCATACACTCCTCGAAGTAAGGGCTGGTAATGATGGGCTAGTGGCACTACGTGGAATCTAGGCTGGTCATAGTAGCCTAGGATGACTTTACAGTACACTGGCGGTGATGTCGCACGAGGGCTACTGTTGGAAGCCGGGGCCTGTTTGTTGGGGAAGGGCCACTCTCGGGAGCACAGCCAGTGCAGGTGGGCTAGGGCACTCCACAGAGCACAGGCAGGTGCATGTGGGCTAGGACCACTCTCAGAGCACTGCTCGTGATGTTTGGCAGGGCCTCTCCCAGGAGTACAGGCAGACGCTGGTGGGCTAGGGCCTCTTCCAGGAGCATGGGCACCTGCTGGTGTGCTAGAGCACTACAGAGAGCTGGGGAAGGTGATGGAAGGCTAGGGCAATCCACAGAGCACAGGCAGGTGCAGGTGGGCTAGGGCACTCCACAGAGCTCAGGGAAGTGCTGGTGGGTGGGCTAGGGACATTCCCAAGAGCAAAGGTAGGTGCTGGTGTGCTAGGGCCCCTCCCAGAAGCATGGACAGGTGATGGTGATCCATGGACAATCCATGGAGCACAGGCAGGTGCTGCTGGGCTAGGGCCACTCCCAGAAGCATGGGCAGGTGCTGGTTAGCTAGGGCATTCCACAGCAAACTGGAAGGTGCTGGTGGGCTAGTGCCACTCCCAGGAGCAGGGCAACTCCTAGGAGCACAGGCAGGTGCTGCTGCTCTAGGTCCACTCACAGGAGCAGAGGAAGGTGCTTTTGGGCTATGGCCAGTCCCAGAAGCATGGGCTAGTGCTGATGGGCTAGGGCTACTCCATGTAGCTCAGGCCCATACTGGTGTGCTAGGGCCTCTCCCAGGAGCAGGGGCAGGTGCTGCTGGGCTGGGGCCACTCCCAGAAGTGTGGGCAGGTGCTGCTGGGCAAGAGCCATTCCCAGGAACAGGGACAGCTGCTGCTGGGCTAGGGTCACTCCCAGGAGCACGGGCAGGTGCTGCTGGGATAGGGCTAATCCAGTAGCATGGACAGATGCTGCTGGGCTAGGACCACACCCAAGAGCAGGGGCAGGTGCTGATTTGCTAGGGCCACTCCTAGAGCAGGGGCAGGTGCTGCTGGGCTAGGGCCACTTCCAGGAGTAGGGGCAGGAGCTTTTGGGCTAGGGCCAGCCCCAGAAGCATGGGCTAGTGATGGTGGGCTGGATCCATTCCCAGGAGCAGGAGCAGGTGCTCATGGGCTAGGGCCACTCCATGTAGGTCAAGGCTGTACTGGTGTGCTAGGCCCACTCCCAGAAGCAGGGACTGGTGATGGTGGTCCCTGGGCACTCATTAGAGCACGGGCATGTGCTGGGGGGCTAGGGCCACTCCCAGGAGTATGAGCAGTTGTTGGTTGGCTAGGGCCACTCCCAGGAGTAGGGATAAGACCTGGTGGGCTAGGGCTATTCCCAGGAGCAGGGGCAGCTGCTGCTGGGCTAGGTCCACTTCAAATAGCAGGGGCAGGTGCTGGTGGGCTAGGGCCACTCCAAGGAGCAGTGGCAGGAGCTGGGGGCTAGGGCCACACTGAGGAGTAGGGTCTGGTGCTGGTGGGCTGGGGCCACTCCACGGAACTCAGCACCGTACTCTTGTGTTTTGGCTACTCTGAGAAGCAAGGACTGGTGATGGTGGTCCTTGGGAAGTCATTGGAGCATGAGCATGTACTGGGGGGCTAGTGCCACTCCCAGGAGCATGAGCAGCTGCTCCTGGGCTAGGGCCAGTCCGAGGAGCATGGGCAGGTGCTGGTTGGCTAGAGCTACTGCCAGGAGTAGGGGCAAGTGCTGGTGGGCTAGGGCCACTTCTAGGAGCAGAGACAGGTGCTGGTGGGCTAGTGCCACTACCAGGAGCAGGGGCAGGTGTTGGTGGGATAGTGCTACTCCCAGGAGCAGGGGCAGGTGCTGATTGGCTAGGCCACTCCTTGGAGTTTGGGCTGGTGTTTGTGGGTTAGCACTACTACCAGGAGCTCTATGAGGCTGATGAGGTAGGGCTACTACAGGGAGCACGGGCTGGTGCTGGTGGGCTCAGACACTCCTGGAAGTAAGGGCTGGTAATGATTGGCTATGGCCGCTACACAGAACCTAGGCTGGTGCTAGTGGGCTGAAGGGACTCAACAGAGCACTGCCGGTGCTGCTGAGCTAGGACAACTGTTGGGAGCTGGGGCCTGTGTGTTGGGCAAGGGCCACTCCCTGGAACACAGCCAGTGCACGTGGACTAGGGCACTCCACAGAGTACAGTCAGGTGAAGGTGGGCTAGTGCCACTCTCGCTGCACTGCTCGTGATGTTTGGCGTGGCCTCTCCCAGGAGCACGGGCAGTTGATGGTGGGTTATGGCCATTCCGGAAGCATGTGCAATGTGCTGGTGGGTTAGGGCCACTCCCAGGAGAATGGGCAGGTGCTAGTTGGATAGGGCCACTCCACAGAGCACTGCTGGTGCTGTTGTGCTAGCGCCACTTCACAGAGCATGGCCCGTGCTGATAAGCTATGGCCACTCTGTATTGCTTGGGATGATGCTGGTGGGCTAAGGCCATTTCTGGCAGCCTTGTCCGGTACTGCAGGGCTACCTCCACTCCTGGGAACACGGGGAGGTGCTGCTAGGGTCACTGCCAGAGCATGGCCCGTGCAGGTTGGCTCCGCCCACTCGCAGGAACACAGCAGGTGCTGGTAGGCTGGGTCCACTACACAGAGCTAAGCCAATGTTGCTGGGTTAGGGCCACTACCAGGCAGGTCCTTGTAGGCTAGGGCCTCGTCCAGGAGCATGGGCAGGTGCTGCTGGGCTAGGGCCACTCTCAGGAGCAGGAGCAGATTCTCGTGGGCTAGGTCCACTCCCAAGAGCAGACTGAGGTGCTGCTCAGCAAGGGCCACTTCCAGAGGCAAGGCTGATGCTTGTTGGCTAAGGCCATTTCCAGGAGCAGGGGCAGGTGCTGCTGGGTTACGGCCCCTTTCAGGAGCATGGGCAGAAGCAGCAAGGCTAGTGCCATTCCCAAGAGCAGGAGCAAGTTCTGGTGGCTAGGACCACTCCCAGGCACACGGGCAGTTACTTCCAGGATAAGGTTACTTCCAGGAGTAGGGTCAGGTGCTGGTTGGCTAAGTCCACTTTCAGGAGCAGCGGCAGATGCTGCAGGGTAGGGCCACTTCCAGGAGCATGGGCAGGTGCGGCTGTGCTAGGGTAACTTCCAGGAGCATCAAAGGCTACTCCCAGGATTATGGGCTGGTCATGTTGAGCTATGGCCACTCCCAGGCGTCCAGGCAAATTCTGGTGGGCTCGGGCCTCTCTCAGGAGCAAAGGCTGGAGCTGGTGGGCTAGGGCACACCACAGAGCATGGAAACGTGATGGTGTGTTAGGGCACTACACAGAGCTCGGAGAAGTACTGGTGAGTGGGCTAGGCCCACTCCTAGGAGTAGGGGCAAGTGTTGTGGGCTAGAGCCAATCCCAGGAGTAGGGGCAGGTGATGGTTGGCTAAGGCCACTCCCAGGAGTATGGCCAGGTGCTGTTGAGCTAGGGCCACTCCCAGAAGCAGGAACCGGTGATCCTGGGTAGGGTGACTTCCAGAAGCAGGGGCAGGTGCTAGTGGGCTCGAACACTCCCATGAGCACAGCGAGGTCCGGTGGGCTAGGGCCACTCCTGGGAGCACGGGCTGGTGTTGTTCTGTTAAGACCATTACCATGAGCTCTGCGGGGCTGATAGGCTAGGGCCAGTACATGGAACCTAGGGTGGAGCTATTTGGCTAGGGCAACTCCACAGAGCATTGCTGATGCTGCTGAGCTAGAGCAGCTTTTGGGAGCCCGGGCTTGTGTTTTGGCCAAAGGCCACTCCCGGGAGCACAGCAAGTGCAGGTGGGATAGGGCACTTTACAGATCATGGGCAGATACAGGTGGGCTAGGGCACTCCACACAGCATGGGCTAGTGCAGACGGACTAGAGCACTCCATAGAGTACAGTCAGGTGCAGGTGGGCTAGTGCCACTCTCAGTACACTGCTCTGCTAGTGATATTTGGCGTGGACTCTCCCAGGAGCACAGGCAGGTGCTGGTGTGTTAGGGCATTCCCAGAAGCATGTGCACATGCTGGTGGGTTAGTTCCACTCCCAGGAGAATAGGCAGGTGCTGGTCAGTTAGTTCCACTCCCAGGAGAATGGGCAGGTGCTGATGGAATAGGGCGACTCCACAGAGCACTGCTGATGCTGTTGTGCTAGGGCCACTTCACAGAGCACGGCCCCTGCTAGTAGGCTATGGCCACTCTGTATTGCTTGGGATGATGCTGTTGGCCTAGGGCCATTTCGGGTAGCCCAAGCTGGTACCGCTGGGCTACAGCCACTCCTGGGAGCTCGGGCAGGTGCTGATAGGGTCACTCCCAGAGCATGGCCCGTGCTGGTTGGCTCGGCCTGCTCCCAGGAACACGGGCAGGTGCTGGTGGGTTAGGGCCAATCTGAGGAACACGGGCAGGTGCTGGTGGGCTAGGGCCATTTCTGGCAGCCCGGGCTGATGCTGGTGAGCTAAGGCCACGACACAGAACATGGCCGGTGTTGTTGGGTTAGGGCCACTCCCAGTAGGAGGGGCTGGTGCTGTCTCTAAGGCCACATCCAGGAGCATGGGCAGGTGCTGGTGAGCTAGGGCCACTTCCAGGAGCAGGGTCAGGTGCTGGAGGGCTAGGGCCACTCCCAGAAGCAGGAGCCGGTGCTCCTGGGTAGGGCTCCTTCCAGAAGCAGGGGCAGGTGCTGGTGGGCTCAAACACTCCCATGAGCAGGCCATGGTCTGGTGGGCTAAGGCCATTCCCAGGAGCAAGGGCAGGGACTGGTGGGCTAGGGCCACTCCTGGGTGCATGGGCTGGTGTTGGTGGATTAGGACTACTAACAGGAGCACTGCGGGGCTGATGGGCTAGGACCACTACCAGGAGCATGGGCTGGTGCTGGTGGACTCAGTCAACTCCTGAAAGTAGGGCTGGTACTGATGGGCTAGGTCCACTAAACGGAACCTAGGCCGGTGCTAGTGGGCTAAGGCGACTCCACAGAGCACTGCTGATGCTGCTGAGCTAGGGCAATTGTTGGGAGCCGGGGCCTGTGTGTTGGGCAAGGGCCACTTCCGGGAGCAGAGCCAATGCACGTGGGCTAGGGCACTCCACAGAACATGGGCTAGTGCAGATGGACCAGGGCACTCCACAGAGTACAGTCAGGTGAAGGTGGGCTAGTGCCACTCTCGCTGCACTGCTCGTGAGGTGTGGTGTGGCCTCTCCCAGGAGCTTGGGCAGGTGCTTTTGGGTTAGGGCCACTCCCAGGAGAATGGGCATGTGCTAGTGGGATAGGGCCACTCCACCGAGTACTGCTGGTGCTGCTGTTCTAGGGCCACTTCAGAGAGCACGGCTCGTGTTGATAGACTATGGCCACTTTGTATTGCTCGGGATGATGCTGGTGGGCTAGGGCCATTTCTGGCACACCGGGCCAGTACCTCTGGGCTACATCCACGCCTGGGAGCAAGGGCAGGTGCTTATAGGGTCACTCCCAGAGCATGGCCCGTGCTGATTGGCTTGGCCCACTCCCAGGAACACGGGCAGGTGCTGGTGAGAAGTTTTAAAAGTTTGTACCATGGATGCTGTAGCAATGTCCACAGAATTAAGTAACATTACAAGGGCAAAGAGTCCTGCAATTAACATCCCTGGATATCTTTTTTTTGTCTTTTTAAGATTTTTTAACAGGTCATGTAACAGTAGGTTGGCTGAGATTCCCAACGTTCCGTTAGGTTAGTAGGGAATTAAGTGAAAGCCTGTTGTTTTAAAATCATGAGGGAATCCGTTTGGATTGTAAAATTAGTATAATGGGATAGTGTGCAGCCTGTGCATGACACCTCATACATATGGCTGGTAATATTAAGTTGCATCTAGATGGGGCCTGGGAGGAGTACAAATGGATCAAGTACACAGGTGGTGGCAAATACTGTCTTATTGGGAGTTCCCCATAAGGTACAAATGGAATTATCTGAGCTATAGTTAAACCGTATACTGTTTAATAGGTGCAAGTACAGCAGCTATTTTCCATTGCTTATTTTGTAGAGGCCAGCTCTCATGTTGAAATTGTGATCCAACAAATCCTTCTCCATGCCAGTAAATGGAGTGATTTGCTTCAACATGCAGATAGGATACATTCCCCTTCCATTTTAAGGCGTGATTGTTACTATATGGAAACCCATAGTGGCTCCAATCCACAAAGGAAAAACTGTTTGCTGCTGGTGGAATGGTCACTATAACAGTCTGCCAATTAACTTCTTCCTGGATGGGATGCCATTTATAAGACTTTTTACATAATGGCTTAGTGTGCATGTGTTGGGGGGGTGGGGAGCTGACTTAGTAAAGTTATTTACTGTACCTCTCCCCACAGCAAGTAGTGGCAGTAAGGTAGATTCATTTGGGCTTTGGCTTCCCCTCCTTTGGTGTCCATGTTAGCCAGAAACCTCTTTTTAATTTTACACACAAACGAGTTGTGGTTTGTGGCATCCAAAAGGGAAGCTAGGTGGCAACACCCATGTAACTGTACTTTGTCCATATACTTCCTCACTCCACCTGTGGCCCTGCTGAGTGACCAAAGTGTTTGTTGTTATTGGTGACTACATTAGGTTGGGTGTGAGCACATGTACGGGGTCTTATGCATGGAGGATCAGTGTGGGAATCTCTTTCCATGTCCCACATGGTTCAGGGTTCCCGGTTCAGGGTTTGGGTTCTGAAGGAGGCTGCTCACAATAGAAAAGAGAGACTAGAAAATATTAATTTGGCGATATTGGGGGGCCAGGCGGGAGCATTCCTCTAGTGGAAAGGACTGCCACTTGCTCTGGACTTTTTCTCCCTTTTATTAAGGCTTTGGGACCCACCCCTAGCCTTTAGGAAGGAAATAACAAAATAGAAATTAACATGAAACAAACAGATAGAGGTTGCTTCAGCCAAAAATGTTTCAACTAAACAGTGAGTGATTAGCTCTGACCTTTCAGAGCAGTTAAGGTCAACCAGCCTTCTGGCCTCCTGTTTACATCCATTTAGTGAGAACAATGTTTGGTTTCTGACATCTCCCCTGTTTTCTTTCCTCTAAAAAAATCTTGCATCTGCAGACTAGAAATAAATATTAAGTACAAAAAATAAGACAAGCAACAATGGCTATGCTAAGAGGTAAATGAATAAATCTATAGTATCTTTCTTTCTGGGCCAACAGTCCTTTGAGTCCCAGTTTCAATGTCCAACAGTTTTCTGAGTGTACATGTTAGTAAAGATATTTCAGTTCTGGATGGTGGACAAATGGTGGCAATGCAGGTCTGACCCTCTCTGGTTTGGTCCTGGGCATCCTACATTGATGCACAGCTGCTGACTGTTAGGATGGCAAGGTATCCTCAGCATCTTCCATCTCTGGACTGTTTCTCCTCTCGTCTTCATAGCTGGAGCATTCTCTGTTGTAGGAATTCACATGGTCTTGGAGCTGTTTTTCTCAAAATATATAAACATTCTCAACCAAAAGTTAGTAAAGGAATTTTTTCTATAAATTTGACTTTGGATCATTTTTATTTTTGCCCAAATGATTTTCCTTTGGCTTATTTTAATACTATGTATGTTTTTCATGGGTGTCTTGCTGTTAAGCAAAAAAAAAAATTTTCTAGATCTAGTTTGTTTACAGGATACTTTTCCTTACATAATATTACTGTACTAATCCCCCTTTTTTATTTAATTATTAGGCTTTTGGAAACTTTTTATAATGTAAATATGACTGCTTTATGTTTATTGCATGTTAACTAATTGTACCATGCAATAAACTACCAAAAGAAATTTTTAATACTTTAGGAACAACTTTTTTCCAGTACAATTAAATTTTCTTGAATATTTACCTATTTCATTTAACCAATTAAATTAATTTGAAAATTAAACTATTTTATTGTTAAATTTAATATTCTAACAACAATCTTAGTTTTATCCTATAAATATTAGTGGAAAGGATTATTTGTATTCTTGAGTAGGTCCTGAGCATTCCTGGTGTTAAGTTGGATTTAGAATATAGGGCAGCTGTTAGTGAAGTCTGTCTGTTGCTGGGTCCCAATCTGTGTTGCACCAAATCTTTGTCTGTCATCTGTGTCTTGAACGGAGCTGGGCCAAGTCTCTGTCTTGTCACCTGGGTCCCGATCGGAGCTGGGCATGGGAAGTGAAGGAGCCATGGGGCAGGAGACCTCCCTCAGAAAGGGCGAATGTTCAAGCCCCTGCAGTGTTGTGTGGGTGAGGATCTGTGCCCCACCTCTGTTGATCCCCAAGTTTTCTCCTAATGGCCCCTCTGTGACTGTGCCTGTCTTAGGTTGTTGCTCCTCTGAGGAATCTTACCCGTCACTGGCTAACCAGCCATCCTCTGGGGCCAAGCAGGTTGATGTGAAGTTCAGTTCCGTCTCCTTGGTAGCCGATGCCCTTGTGGCCTCCACGCCCAGTACCTGCCTTGGGATCCCCTCGCCTGCTGGCAGGGTCCAGGCACTGATCACATATCTTGGGAAACCCAGGTTTCTTCTCCAGGGAGGGCCCAGCTCACACCACTGGGTGAGAGACAGATTCATGGTACCAGCCACCATGAGGCTTCAACCTCCGCATGAACAGAAAGCTCAGGCGACAGCTGTGGGAGGGTCCCTCTTGGCAAAAAGAGCAAGAAAAGCCATTATGGAATGCTCAAGTGCCTTCTCACTGCCTCAATCCCTTTTATATTATTTTTTAAAATTCCTACCAAATATTCAGAGAATTAGATTGTAAGTTTGTTTGTGATATTTGTCAAAAAAATTATAATGACATTGTAGAATAATATTATATAAGGATATTCTTTTTTTCTAGGCCATGACAATTCAATTTCAAACTGGCTATCAATTTCTTTTTATATACACAAGGTCTTAGTTACTTTATTAGCGTACTTAATCAAATTGCTTACAAAAACATTGGCTCTTTATTTCGCTAAAAACCTTGATTATTATTTAAAAAGCTAATTTATTAATTAAAGTAGGTATCTTAATTTAAAAAGCAAAAGAAATTTAGTAAGTGTTTATGTCTGACTCACAAGTCACAAATGTTGCCCCGCTGGTAGCTTAAGAATACAGGTAGCTATGGGCTTTTTGTCATTTTAAATTATAATGTTGGAATTTTAAGAAATATTTAGTTACTTCATTTTGCCCTTCTTAGAGACTACAAGAAACAGGAGAATCGGTACACCTAAGTGTTCTTACCCATGAAGGGTCAGGAATATAATCAAAAATACTTCCCTATGTGCCCTAGGTAATATTACCGTACAGCTGATAACTGTTGGTATTGCAAGAAATACGTTCTTAGACGTCTGACCATCCTCATTACCATGCTCCCGGTGGTCTTTGGGCTGTTTGTTCTTCTACTTGTCCTCCTTCTGATCCTCTTCTTCAGTGGATTGCTTGGAGTCCTTGCTCTCTGTGACTGAGGTAGTTGATTGTCTGCAGCTGCATGGTGTGGCTCCAGGTGCAAAGTCTTTATTAGTCTGACTAGTTTCTCTCTTGGATCCCTGTTGCAGTTTAATATTTCTAGCAGGAATCCACACGGGTTTGGAAAAATTTTCTGGAAATATACAAGCATACCCTCTCCCAAAGATTAATAAACCAGATTCGGGATCTTTCCATTTAACTTGACCATTTCCTTTTGTTTTATCCTGACACCAATGTAGTTCCATAGGTGTCTGTCCATTAGCATCACAAGTGAAAAAATTTAAAGTAATTAAGGCTTGGTGCAGCCTACCCACAGGTGATTTCTCCATCATCCCCTCTTTTTGTTTTTCAAGTTGGGATTTTAGTTTCTGATGCTGTCCTTCAATAATGGCCTGTCCTTGAGAATTATATGGTATTCCTGTAATGTGCTGAATTTTCCACCTTTTACAGAATTCCTGGAATTTACAGTTTATGGAAGCAAGCCCATTATCAGTTTTAATAATTTTTGGAACTCCCATGATGGCAAAAGCAGCTAAGCAATGATTAATAACCTGTTTTGCCCTTTCTCCTGTAGATGCAGTAGCCCATATTACTTTTGAAAAGGTGTCTACAGAGACGTAATGCCCCAAGGGATCCAAAGGAAGTATAATGTGTTACATGCATTTGCCAGATATGGTCTCTTAGCAAACCTCTAGGATTGACTCCTGTGCTAGGCCCTTGAGGTAGATGTAACATACAAGTGGGACATTCCTTAATAATCTGTTTTGCCTGCTGTCCAGTGATTGAGAATTGTCTAGACAGTATTTTGTCAGGCTGATGTAAAAGCTAATGAGATTCTAAGACTTCTTTTAATAAAGCGACCAATTGATCAGCATGTGCATTTCCTTTTGTTAAAGGACCAGGTAAGACACTATAAGCCCTGATGTGAGTGACATAAAAGGGATATTGTCTTTGTTGTACAATTTGCTGGACTTGTTTAAATAATAAAAATAAACTTTGGTCACTAAGCCATTTCAACCAGGCAGTTTCAATTCTATTCACTAAGTTCGCAGAGTAAAAGGAATCAGAGATCATATTGGTTCTTGGAAATCCTGCTTACTTCAGGGGAAAGCATCAGTAAGAGATCTGGCCGAATTTCTTTTCATGCTTAAAAGATAAAGTCAGATCTTAAATTTTTTCTTTCTTTTTCGCTTTCCAAAGTAATAACTAGCACCTAATTTGGCCAAGATTAGCATTTCGCTGCCAGTTTTCCTATAATTTTTAAATAAAACCTTCAGTAATCTCATTGCAGGAGAGCAGAGAGCCTTGCCCTCTCCTGCCACCTTTGAATTTCTCCACACCAGAGGCGGTTCCAGCAGTGGAGTTTCACTTATAACAGATTTCAGATTTCAAATGCAAACTAAGATTTTAACTTGAACAAAAAACCACATTATTTAAGCATGCAAACCAAAAGTCTATAATAAAGTTTACTTTATATTTATAAACTAATTCTTCCCCATTAGCAGGGCTGCAAAAGACCTTCCCACCCTACTTACACATG
>JAAGEH010000345.1:642125-692831 GCA_011751065.1 Lasiurus cinereus | reverse complement strand
GGTGTGCCCGTGCAGCCCGGGGAAGGTGCTGGGCATTGCTGGGACAGGCACTCCTCGGGTCGCTCAGCGAGCGCTGACTGGGGTGCCAGCAGGCTCTCGGTTCCCCTCGCGGTGGGCGGGCGGGTCCACAGAACACGAGCGGATGCGTCCTGCTCAGGCTGCGCTCAGTGCGATGGCGGGAGGGTGGGCGGGCGCTTCGTGGCCACGGAGACAGGCATGTGCAAGGCGGCGCGGGACCCAGGAGCAGCGCCCTCGCTTCCGTCGGTGGGCGTTGGAGCCAGCACCGTGGGAAGGCGGCTCTTTGGCCGAGTTCTGGGGCCGGAGGGAGGGTGTTCGCTTGCCGTGGCCGTTTCCTCAGTGCTGGGTGGGCCCGTTCCCTGGACGGGGCTGGCAGAAGCTGGTGGTGGGGGGGTACACACGCCTGCTCTGCTCCCCGGGCTGCTGGAAACAGCCCTCCCGCCGCACACAGCATGGGATCCCTCTCCAGCAGACATGCATGTTTCCCCAGGTGACACGTGGGTTCCCTCCACATGCGACTCTCAACACACGACCCATCCAGTGCGCACACAACACACGTGCTTCTTCCCACACGTGACTCTGTTTCCTCCCACAGGCAGCATGCATGTTTCTCTTGTGGTGGCCTGCGTTGTTCTCAGATGTGATTCTTCCTCTCACACGGGACGTGTTTTCTGCCCGCACGAGATGTGTGTTTGCCGGGGCTGGCGGTAACGGCCCGGCAGGGAGGAGAGGAGACCCGTGGGGGAGCACAGCCCTCGCAGCCCTGCCTCTCTGCAGAGGGCGTGTGTGTGTGTTCGTTGTTCCCGTGCTCCCCAGCCACGTCGTATGTGACCGTCCAGCGCGTGATATCGGAGAGACTGCCTGCAGGCCTGTCTCCTGCACCCTCCCCTGGGCTGTGTCCTGTGAGGGGCCTGGAGCTTCATGCTTCTGGGGTGGGCAGCGGAGTCTCTCTCTGTCGTCCTCCAGCTGCTGGTGTTGAGGATGCACTGGGAGGCGTAGCTGGAGCGTGCACAGCCAGGTGCTGGGGGGGGCCCCGCCCCGGGCCGGGGGGGCGCAAGGCCTGGTACTGGTGAGGGGGGCATGGCCAGGTTCTGGTGGCGGGGGCATAACCAGGTGCTAGCCTGGCGGCCCTGTTGGCTGGGACCGGAAGGTAAACACAGGCTTCTAGGACACAGGGGAGAGCTGAAAGTAGCTGCCAGAACCTCTGACCCTGTGGTCAAGGCCAAGGTTGAAGCCATTTCAGGCCCTTCCCACACCTGCTACCTCAGTGGACAGAACCGGTGGTGTTGACCCCGTTTCTATCAGATGAGGAATCGGCCCTGGGCAGTCACATGGTTTGCCAAGGTGACCCAGCTCCAATGTGGCAGGCCTGGGGCTAAGACAGCCCCCCCCCCCCCCCCAGCTTGCATGTGCCCTGAGAGAGTGTGTCCTGACACTTGCTGTGTGTCTGTGAGCCCCAGGCAGACAGGAGGGGCGGGAGCTCCCGTCCCAAGGTCAGACTGCTGGCCCAGGCCCAGGCTGGGGCCGCCAGGTGGTGACAGCTCAGGTCCAGCTGTGCCGCGGGAGCCGTGACAATGATCTCAGCTCCTCTGCTGGCTCTGATGCCCCCCTATCCCCCCTTCCTGGGAAGGGGGGCTGGGCTGGCGCCGAGGCCCCCAGCTTTGCCTCAGGCCTCTGCTCCCCCCGCAGCCATCCGCCCCTGGAACGGCGCTGCTGCTGGCTCGGCTGCGGGTGCTGGAGAGGGCGAGCTGTCACAGTGGCCGGCCCTCTGCCACAGGAAGCGCTCTGTTTCCGTGCCCGGGGTTTGCCCAGGGCTCCCCATGGCAGGGCGAGCCCTTCGGAGCCTGTCTCTGGTTCTCCTTCGTGAGGAGGGGGTGCAGGTTGGTCGGGGGGCAGCTTGGCAGAGGCTGGGAACCAGGGCTTTCCGCTTGGAGGGGTTGGCCTCTGCACAGCTCTTCTCCACGGGTCGCACTGCAGATCGCAAACCCCGTTTTCGCCGCGGGTGGGGGCCGGGTGCCAGGCCGGCCAGGCGGAGGCCGTGGGGTGCCCTCTCCGCACAGCCCTGACCCGGAGCCCCGGGCTGTGGAGAGGCGGGCGGGCGGCCCTCCAGGGATGACAGCACAGCTGGCTCCCTCCTCGCTCTCTCCCTGCCGTCTTTTTCCCCCTCTTTAATTGGCGAGCTCCAGCGTCCTGTGTTTGCATTTTGATTAAGGACAGCTTTGTCACACGGTGCCCCTCTGCCGGCAGGTTCTGTCCTTGGCCACCCTTGTTGGGAATCAGCTTCCGGAGCCCCAGGCCAGGCTAGCTGACCTTCCATTTCTCCCCTCCTCTCCCAGCCCCCTGCCCTCCTGCCCCCACCCCCCTGCCGTTCCGTTAATGAGACAGGAATGTATTGCCCTGTGTCCCGGAAGCATCTCGAGGGGGCTGTTTGGGCGAGGCTGGACCCAGGGCTCAGCAGTGCAGCTGAGACGCCATGGCGCGCACATGCCTGCATTTCTCTGGGTGGCCTGCTGAATTTGGGGGCTCTAACATCTCTCTCTGTCCCTCAAGCTCGGTGGCCAAGATGCACTGCCCCAGGGAAGTGATCCTTCCCTTTCCCTGAGAGGGAAGCTTTCCATTTCTCGTATTCAATTTCATGCACTTAGACCTTTCTTTCCAAGGTTTTGTTTACCTTCGTTCCATAGAGCGGAAGCAGAAAGACGGGCTGGACTCCGTGCCCAGCGCGGTCTGGGCCCTGCTCCCGAACGAAGCGGAGAGCTCTCCCTCCTAACCTGGCAAACCTGCCTTCCACAATTCTGGCCACGGTGACA
The DNA here is from genome assembly GCA_011751065.1 of Lasiurus cinereus. Classification (NCBI taxonomy): domain Eukaryota; kingdom Metazoa; phylum Chordata; class Mammalia; order Chiroptera; family Vespertilionidae; genus Lasiurus; species Lasiurus cinereus. The sequence goes on along the minus strand of JAAGEH010000345.1, from coordinate 690,003 downwards.
CAAAGCCGTTATACGCTGCGGTTAAAGAACTCAGACGGGACCTAAGCACTGCCCGGCCGGCCACAGGTGTGCCCTGCCCTCTGGGCCAGTATTCATGGGTCTTCCCTGTGTGCCCCCTCATCTTCCCACTCACCTTTATTCCGGTGCTTTCTCCGCCGCATTTCTTCTTTCTGTGACTGCACCTCCTTGTCCACAGGACAGTTCTCTGCGGTTCTAGTGCGGGCTAGGGGGGCCATGGGGAGCAGACAGCTCGTCTTCAGGGTGCACTCGGGGGAGCGGAGCTTCAGGGTCACAGGGGTGAGAAGTGGCAGTGGGGAGCTTGAATTCTGCTCTGACTGAGCCCAGAGCCACCCCTTAGGGGTCTGGGGGTTACTATCCCCTGCAGACCCGGTGAGGGGAAGTGTCGGGGAGCCCGGGGCCCCTGTAGCAGGCACGGAGTCATTTAATGCTTGTCCTGACGGCAGAGCACTGCGTGCTAATCTCTGCATGTTAACGCTTGCCTGTGTTGAACTAAACGTTAACAACACAAACAAACCACAAAGAAGGAGAGAATAAGGCTGTGTCTCACCATCAGGAGAGAACCAGTCACTTCCAGGTCCTGGGTCACGGGGACATGCCTGATGTCCACCGAACATGCAGGCAGCTCACCTGGTCTTCCTTTGTGCCCGTCCCGCATTGCGGTCTCTCACCGCACAGAGGGGTGCGTGTGTTACGTGCCGTCAGGTCTACAGCTTAGCCGAGCCTGTCTATCCCAGATATTGAGGGGGCTTCTGAGTTTTCATGACCATCATCAATGTCGCAGAGAACATTCTCTGATAGAAATCTTTGTGCAGGCCCACTATTACTTTTTTGGTATAAATTTATTTTTGAAGTTATGTTTTATCTTTCTCGTTGACTTGGGATATTTATAAGAGTGAAAGTGGAAATCATTTTAATTTCTCAAAAGTTTATCTAGAAAAGCATGGAGACAGCATGTTTAACTTTGCATTTAGTGGCTAAAAGGCAGTACCTATACTAGTATACATAAAAGCCTAAGCGACCGGGAGCTATGACACTCACTGACCACCAGGGGCAGAGAAACATGGAGCAGACAGATGAATCTCAGAGGAAAGGGTGGGGGGGAGGGCGGGAAGAGATCAACCAAAGATCTTATATGCATACTGGAGGCCTGCTGCCATGCACCAGTGGGGTCCCTCCGCCTGGCCTGTGGGGATCAGGCTGAAACTAGGCCAGTGCATGGATTCGTGCATCTGTGGGGGTCCCTTGGCCTGGCATGCACCCTCTCGCAATTTGGGACCCCTCGGGGGATGTCGGACTGCTAGGTTTCTACCTGATCCCCACAGGCCAGACCGAGGGATGACACCAGTGCACAAATCCGTGCAACGGGCCTCTAGTCATTATTATAACTAACTAGGGACCCAGCGCACAGATTTGTGCACATTGAAAGGAAATTATTTAGAAGGTGACCAGCTGGGTGGGACTGGGAGAGACAGGCCAGACACACCCTGGAGCCAACCTCCCATAGTCCCTCTCTGGCACCTCCCTTCCGGCAGGTGGGGTCCCTCAGCCTGGCCTGTGGGGGTCGGTCGAAATTGGCTCTCTGACATCCCCCGAGGGGTCCTGGAGTGCGAGAGGGCACTCTGCGAAGTCGCTGCCGTACCGGGCGTGGAATGCAAACACAGGTGTGCAGTAACCAGATTCAGGGCCCACAGTGCCCCAGCAACACATAACCCACGGCCGAAGGTGAAATCACGGCCAGGAATCGGGCTCCCTCCTCTCTGGTTTCGGGGTGCATCGTTACCAAGGCACTGCAGTTCGGCAGCTCCTGCATTGAGTGCCTGCCTCCTGGTGGTCAGTGCATGTCATAGCAACTGGTCGGATGGTCAGACACTTACCATGTTAGTCTTTGATATATGTAAATATTATAGGACCAGAGAGTGGACAGCTATTGGACTCGCTTTTAAAAAGAAGTTTAAGGTGTGGTGATGTACCGTCCCATCCCCGTCCTTCCCTCCTCGCCCGTGGGGGAGGGAGATGGGTGCGGCTGTGCCACGCCCACTGAGGAGTGGGCAGAGCTGGTCAGTCCTGGGCCCGCCCCTCCCTTCCCCACAGCCATCTGGCAGGTCCCAGAGGCTCGGGGCCGATTGGCGCTACCCTGGCTGACTGCCTCTGGCATGCGCTGTGGCCTGTGAGCCCCTTGGCACAGAGCTTGAGTGGGCATCTTGCCTCTAGGACCAGGTATGACGGACCGTGTCATGTGGTTGCCACTGTAACAACATGGGGACGCCACGCCTGTCTCTGAGGGGAGCGTAGGAAGCCGGTCGTGCAGGCTGTGCCCTGTTAGCGCAACGGCAATACCGCGGAAGACGCTCCAGATGCCCTCGCTCCGTGTCACCGCGTTGCCGCGCGAGGTCCTGACCTGCTCGCTCTGCTTGTGTCCGCAGATCCACATCATAGATTTTGACGACGAAAACAACCTCATAAACAAGAACGTCCTCCTGCACCAAGTGGGTGAAATCTGGCACATTAGCGCCAGCCCTGCAGACAGAGGCGTGCTGGCCACCTGCTACAGCAAGAGTGAGTACCCGCCTTTTGTCCCTGCCGCCACCGGGGGCGCCCTTGGTGGGGGTGGGGTTGCTGTGGTGTCGCTTGTGGATTGGGGCGTGATTCACAGGATCTGCGGTCGGTGAAGGCGCTGTGTTCACAGAGAGATGGTGCTCCTGTGGCTGCTGGTGCAGGGGTGATGGCGTCCCGAGTCCAGGACTGGGGCCCGGAGCCTCGCTGTTCCTGGATCTGATCCCTCGGTGCGGGGAGGAGGGAGGGCCCCAGGTTCCTGGGATACAGCACGGCCATGAGCTGCACGCCCCAGAAGGCGCAGGGCGGCCTCATCCTGCTGCCTGTGTGTGTGATCGCAGCCAGCACCTGCCTGTCAGGACCCTGCTCACCTCTCCCCGCACACGCGCTGGGGGTTCCTGTCCGGGGACCTGTCACCGGGCGCCTGCCCACGCGTCAGTGACACGCCTTCTCAGTCCTCCTTTCTGGGTCGTGGCCAGCAGCGGGTGCTCGGTTCTGTCTTCAGGGGAAGTCGCCTGCTTCTCCTTCCCTGTTACGTGGGCACGAGGAAAGCCACCTGGGTGTGCGAGGAGTTCCGAACCTGCTTTCTTCAGCTGTCCGGTGAGCCAGGACGCGTGTTAGCGTTCCGCAACCCTTACACACCGACACACGCTCTGCCTCACTTGCCCGCGGGCTGCGGAACATGCCTGGCGGTGTCTCCCTACTTGCGTGTGGCTCCGGGTGCCGCCGCTAGAACCCGCGGGCTGCCCTCCTGCCCTCATGGAGTCCTGCGAGCCCGCCTCCTTTGTCCCCGCGCCCTTGTTTAAAAATACTTCGCTTCTTCGGGGCGGAAGAGTGAGTCTCTGAACGGTCTCTCTGCCCGGTTCTCCGTCTCCTTTCTTAGCTTTTAACTGCGTCATCGGTTGACGGGGCGCTGCGTCCCGGGACCCATGCTGAGGCCCTTTCTTCCTCCACCGTCCGAGCCAGGAGCTTCTCCCGGGAGGCCTTCCTTCCTCCTCGGTCCCCGTGAGGAAGGTCCCTGCCTGCGCCGTGGTCCGTGACGGCCTCAGACTCCCCTCCGCGAGTTTGGGATGGAAACGGGCCTTTGCACTTGTGTGTCAGTAGCTGTTGTGTTACGCAGCAAAGACTGAACTCGAACTGGTTTCTCATGTAAGTGCCCGTACCCCGCGTGGTGCGGATGGTTTGCGGGTCCATGGCCCTGACAGCCATGCACTCCCGCCTCCTCCGTGTGACACTCAGCGTCCGCCTCCCTCCAGCCCGTCTCTGGTCCCGGTGGGAGGGAGGTGGACAGAGGCAGCAGTCCGGCCGCCCTGCACGGCCCGAGCTCTGCGCCCCTCACACCACCTAGGAACGAACGGCAGCGCGTTGAGGAGTGAGTGACCTTGAACTGCCCCCCCATCCCCCCCTGGCCCAGCCACACCGCGTGCCGCCGGGCTGACCCCTGTCCTGGCTGACGGGCAGGGCTGGCACTGCCGTCGGCTGAGTTGAACCCCCGCTGTGACGCGTGTGAGAAATCGGGTCTCGGCGTCAGGGTGGTGGCGGGCGTTGTGCGTTCAGCACATTCTTTTGGAACTTCTTCTACACGGATGAAGGTTTTTAAAAACCTCCAGTTTTTCTACCTGAAAACTTGACAAGAAGAATGAATGCCTCAGGGTGGAAGCAAGAGGAGGGCAGGAGGGAGGGCGAGGCTGACACCACGGGTGGCTGCACAGGGCGCACAGGGAGAGGCCTCGGGCCCCACACCCTGCAGACAGACACACCCCCAGCGTCGCCGATGTCCCCCTGGGGGCCAGGCATCTGAGCCCGGAACATGCTGCCACTCGGGGAAGGCACACTGTGGACACTGACCTCCGCCCCTCCCCGTGCCCTTCGGATCTGTCAGGTCTGCCCGGGCCCTCTGACCCCACATTCAGCGCCTCCTCACAGGTCTCGGTGGCAACTTGGAAAAGGCGTCCCGTGTAATAAAGAGCAGTATGCTAATTAGACCCAACAGCAGAACGGCCATCCCCACGACTTTCCACACGTAGCTGGCCTCTGAGGGCCACGCCCCTAGCACAGGTTTCGTGCACCGGGCCTCCGGTGTTTCAGGTCATCTTTAATGGACCCTGTTTAAATACTATGCTTCCCTACCTCCTTTCCTTTTTTTCTTTCTGGTTTCGTCTAATCATTTCAATGACCCTGTGACATAGGAGTTATCTGTCCAGTTTACAGACGAGGTAGCTGAGGCTCCGAAAGGCTGAACTACTTGCCTGGGGCCATACCGGCTTCTCAGTGCAAAGCAGAGCTACATGAGTGAGCCCGATATTTCCCGCCTCCCGGCCAGGGAGCCCTGAGCGGACCACCTCGAGTTTTGGTGCCAGAGTAGCATTTCCTCTTTTCCCGAATTAGAAATGGTTCCCACCAATGCTTCTGTCTGTTGTGTGCTGTCTGTCTGTAACGTGTGAGCATCTGTTGTCTTTGCCTGACACACGGGTTGTGTGTGTGTCTGTCTGCATGTGCTTTGTGTGTGCCTGTCTTATCTATTTATGTGTCGCATGGGTTTGTCATATGCACGCTGTGCGCACACCTGTCTGTGGTGTGTGTCATGTATATGTCACGTGTGTTGCGTGTGTCATGTGTCTGTGTGTTATGTCTGTGGTGTGTCTGGTGTGGGTGCACATGTGGTGGCTGGCTGTACCCATGGCGCCTCTCGGGCAGCAGGGGGCGCCAGCGTCCTCTCCGTGCCTCTCTCTCTGGTCCCTCCCGCCGCCCTCCCTCCGCCCGCCGGCTGTGCCCTTGGCCGATCCGTTTGCCGAGCTTGCTTGCTCTTCCCAGGCATCTCTCTAAACGTCGTCACGGACGCGCAGACCTTGCCGGAAAGCACGTGGCAGAATGAGGCTCGCGGCTGGCCTCTCGCTGACCTGACACGGGCCTGGGCGTGCCTGCCTCATGGCGTGGGTGCCCGTTCCCCAGCCCCACAGCCAGGCCCCGGGACCTGCCCAGCCCCCAGCCCCCGTGTGGCGGAGCATGTGGGACCCCCAGGCGGTGGGTGAGCCACAGCTCCTGGCGATCTGCCTCCGCTCCCGGGGGTTCGGGTGGCCGATGGCTGCTGCGAGCACGTGCTGCTGAGAGCCAGCACCTCGGCCTCGTGTGAGGACAGAAGCCCGGCCCAGGCGGTGCGGCCTTCCCCACGATCGCGCCTGGGGGGTGAGGAGAGAGGATGGCCAGGCTGCCTTGCTCTGAGCCCCCCTGGCTCAGCTGCCACCTTCCGCTCTCAGATCGCGGGCCCCTGGGGGAGGTGCTGGCCGCGGTCTCGGAGACGCCGGATCAGCACGGGTTCTCTCTGAGGGCCTCCCCGGGGAGAGACCATGATCGAGATTCCTTGGGCGAGCGGAGGCCGGAGTGGCAGGGGGAGCTGGAACCCAGGGAGACCCTGCCCCCGGCCTGCGGGTGACAGAAGGGGGCCGGCGGCAGGCACCGCCCGCGGTCTGGGCGCCCCCCTGCGTGTGTGCTGCAGATACGGAGGGGGCAGGCCCCAGCGAGGGGTGCCCGGAAATGGAAGGGAGAAGCTGGGAAATGATGGCGGGAGAGCCGCCGGGGTCCTCGAGGCGGCGGGTCCGAGCCACTCAGCCAGCCGGGCGGCCTCGCTGTCCTTCCCTGCCCTCCCACACCAAGTAAATACGATTGGAAATAAAAGCGTTCTGTATTCCACGTTAGCGCTTCGATGTCTGTGGCTCTCCTTTTCCTGTGGCTCCCAAACGAGGGCTGACGGGCTCTTCACTGGAGTATGCGCCAAGCAGAGCGCGGCCGCCGATGGTTTCCCTGGAGATGGGAGCCAGAGGGACGGCGCGGAGGGCGTGTGCTGTGTGTGCTGTGTGTGTGGAGGGTGTGTGCTGTGTGTGCTGTGTGTGTGGAGGGTGTGTGCTGTGTATGTGGAGGATGTGTGCTGTCTGTGCTGTGTATGTGGAGGGCGTGTGCTGTGTGTGCTGTGTATGTGGAGGGTGTGTGCTATGTGCGTGGAGAGTGTGTGCTGTGTATTTGGAGGGTGTGTGCTGTGTGTGTGGAGGGTGTGTGCTGCATGTGGAGGGTGTGTGCTGTGTGTGCTGTGTGTGTGGAGGGTGTGTGCTGTGTGTACTGTGTGTGTGGAGGGTGTGTGCTGTGTGTGTGGAGGATATGTGCTGTGTATGTGCTGTGTGCTGTGTGTGTGGAGGGTGTGTGCTGCATGTGGAGGGCGTGTGCTATGTGTGTGGAGGGTGTGTGCTGTGTGTGTGGAGGGTGTGTGCTGCATGAGGAGGGTGTGTGCTGTGTGTGCTGCGTGTGTGGAGGGCGTGTGCTGTGTGTGCTGTGTATGTGGAGGGTGTGTGCTGTCTGTGCTGTGTGTGTGGAGGGCGTGTGCTGTGTGTGCTGTGTATGTGGAGGATGTGTGCTGTGTGTGCTGTGTTTGTGGAGGGTGTGTGCTGTGTGTGCTGTGTGTGTGGAGGGTGCGTGCTGTGTGTGTGCTGTGTGTGCTGTGCATGTAGAGGGTGCATGCTGTATGTTTTTATATCCACCATCCACCGATGCACACTTAGGCTGTGTCTTGTCTGTAGTGAATAACGCTGCAGTGAGCGTGGGAGTGCAGCAGGTTATCCAGAATCTTTACCCCCAGATAGTCCGTGGCTCGGGCGTCCGAGTGCTGGCCTCACCCTCGGGTACAGAGCCCCGGACCGTCTTTGTGCACACACTGCGCCAGGACTCACCGCGTTCCAGGCGGGGTGCCTGGGCTGCAGAGGCTCTCAGACATGCGTCTCTGCCCAGGCCCCTCCTGGGTGTGGGTTCCTAGCAGATCCGTGTGGCTTTGGGTTCGAGTAGCGGAAGGAGAACTCTGAGGCCCAGGGTCTGCTGAGCACTGCTGAGCCGCCCATTCCGGGCTTGGGAGTGAGGGCTTGCCCCTCGAGCCTGAGACAAGGTTCCCCTGCATTGTTCTTCCGGTCACTGGGTAGAGCAGTGGTCGGCAAACCCATCGGTCCACAGAGCCAAATATCCACGGGCAACGATGGAAATTTCTTTTAGAGCCACATTTTTTAAACTTAAACTTCTCCTAACGCCACTTCTTGAACATAGACTCACCCTGGCCATGGTATTTTGTGGAAGAGCCAGCCTCAAGAGGCCAAAGAGCCACCTGTGGCCCGCAAGCCCGTTTGCTGACCACTGGGGTAGAGAGTAGACGGGGTTGCAGAGGACAGGGACGTTCTTAATTAGCTTTTTTTTTTTTTTTGATGCTCTCTTAACTGACTTTTTTGGATCCCACCGGTGCCCTCTCTCTGCCCTCGTTGGCTTCGCGAGGCACCTCCATATTCAGCCTCACCTGGAAACATAATTAACGTGCTGTTTACTGCCTCATCCAGATCACTATCGGAGGTGTTAAAGGGGCCCTGGTCCCTGGGCACCCCGCCGGACGCCTGCCTCCTCACAGCCTCACACGCCGTCCTTTGTCTGGGCCCTGGGTTTATGTTTTTCTCCCAGGTTTCAGCCACGAGGGGTGCTCAGACAGAGCCCCGGGTGAGTTAATTTTTCCAGGAAGGCTGCGGAGGACGGCGGGCCGAGGTCTCCTGCACCCCCCGCGGGTTAGGGGCTGTGCTCTCCCCGGCCCAGGGACTGCTCCCGCCCCAGGCCCAGAGGTGCTGTTGTGGAGAGGCCGAGAGGGAGCACTCAGCTCTGCTGGGCGCAGCCAGGACCAGCCTCGGGGTGCTCCCTGCCTGTGGGCGCTGTGCACCGGGCACCGCCTCTGTCTCTGTCGGCTCGAGTGGCATGAAAAACACCACGGGCCAAGACCGGTGTGGCTCAGTGGATAGATCATCAGCCTGCAGACTGAAAGGTCCCGGGTTCGATTCCGGTCAAGGGCATGTACCTTGCTTGCAGGCACATCCCCAGTGGGGGGCGTGCAGGAGGCGGCTGATCGATGTCTCTCTCTCATCATGTTTCTGACTTTCTATTTCTGTCCCTTTTTCTCTGTAAAAAACCAATAAAATATATTTAAAAACAAAAACAACACCACGGGTCGGGGGGATGCAGAGATGTGCTTTCTCCCAGTCCTGGAGCCGGAAGTCGGAGATGGGGCGTCGGCAGCCCTGGTATCTCTGCGCCCCTCTCCTTGGCGTGTGGACAGCCGTCTTCTCCCCGTGCGTCCTGATCGCTCCTTACGAGGACACAGAGCCTCTCCCCGCGACCCCGTTTTAACTTCATCACCTCCTGGAAGGGCTCCTCCCCGACCCAGTGCAGTCACACGCTGAGGTGCTGGGGTTAGGATTGCACCGTGGGTTTGGAGGACCCAGCTCAGCACGTGAACTGTGGGTGCTTTCACGCAGGCCTGAGGTTTGGGTGGGGTTCCATCTGTGTGGCGTGTAGCCGGGAGGGCGTGGCCGGAGGGCGTGGCCAGGGGGTGCTCCCTGATTGGGAGATGGACTGGGCACGAGGGGCGTGGCCCGGAGGGCGTGGCCGAAGCCTGTGCCCCGAAGACCAGCCTCTGACCTGTGCCTGCTCTTGCCAGTGACTGACTGACGGGTGGCGGTGCTGGGGCTCCAGGATGAAAACACACGCTGCGGGCAGGGGTGAGGGGGGTGCCAGGGCGAGGAGCCAAGCAGACAGGGGCAGGCGCCAGCGAGCAGTGGCCGAGCAGCATGGCCGTGACCACGCTGGGCCCTGGGTCTTTGCAGGCGGAAGGCATGTCAGTGGCCCTTAGGGCTGAGCGGGCGGGTCCGAGTGATGCATCCCAGCCTGGAGCAGGGGGTTCCGGCATCAGACCTGTATTCTCAGATCACGAGGGCCCGGGAGGAGGTGGAGCAGAGGGGCAGGCGCGTCCAGCACCGGACACGGAGGTGTCACTCGCCCTCGCTGTGGGCCTGGGACTCACCAGCCCCGAGCCTGGGCGATCGGCCGTTAAGAAGGCGCTCTGGAGAGGAGAGAAGCCTCCCCACGTGCTGGGGAACACAGTCTCAGGGAGGCAAAGGGGCCTTTGACAATAAAAAATAACAATAAAGGCAAAGGCAGATGGAGAGGAGAGGTAAAATACGTGGCAAAATGGTTTCCCAATTAAGAATTCCAGGAGTCTTCCATAGAACTGGCGCTGGCTGCACTCATCCTGTGACCCTGCGGAAGGGAGGCTGAGTGGCAGCTGGTATTACCGGCAGCCGGAATCAATCTCGTGCCCCCGCGTTCGGAGGGAGCTTCCCACCCCGGGCCCGGGATGAATTTTTCAGCAGAGGAAGGTGAAATGTCAGGAAGGCTGTAGATCATGCTGGCGCAGGGTCCTTGGGAAACGAGAACAATGAGGGGCTGGCGGAGCCGCGGGCCTGTGAAATACGGCCGGCGCGTCCCCCGGCTGGCAGGCAGCCCGGCCGCTCCGCTCCCGGGGACAGAGCAGAGGACAGATTGGTCATTGACCCGGGCCCGCCGCGTGGCGCGGCCTGCGCTGCTGTGGCTATGGCTGCGGGGGGTGGGCATGGGAGGGCTGATGAAGACCCAGGGTGAGGTTGGGGGTCAGGCTCGCCCCCTCTCCCCACTCCCACAGGGAGCCCGTCTCCCCCCTTCCTTTTCCGCCCACGCTCCTGCCTGGGCCTCCATTTCTCACCTCAACCATTAGAGTTTGACTCCGGCAACTAATTTTCTTCTTTAAAAAAAAAAAAAAGTCTTTATTGATTTCGGAGAGGAAGGGAGAGGGAAAGAAAGAGAGAAACATTAATGAGGAGAGAAAAATCACTGATTGGCTGCCTCCTGCACATCCTCTACTGGGGGGATCAAGCCCACAACCCAGGCATGTGCCCTGATGGTCGAACCTGGGACCCTTCAGTCTGCCGGCTGACCCCCTATCCACTGAGCCAGACCAGCCAGGGCTACAACTAATTCTCTTAAAGCCAAAACCCAGGCTCTCCTCCCCGCTTCTGGGAAGCCAGCCCCGCTTCCCGTGGCTGCGTGGCGAAGCCCGGAGCAGTGGATCTTGTCCCGGCCCCGCCGTTCATCGTCTCTGCGGCGTGGGGCCATTCCAGACCCTCCGTGAGCCCCAGTGGTAGCTGCGACCCTGGGAGGATCGTGATGGGACGAGGTGCCGGGAGGTGCGCCTGCCGGCCCTGCGTCCTTCCCCCTCACCTGCTGCCTATCTCCCCCGCCATCCTGGGCCCCGGTACACCCCACTCTCTGCCAGAATTCTGCGGCCTTCGTGGCTGACCGCTGCCTTAACTGCCTCCTCCCGGTCTCTGCCTGTCGCCGTCTCTCGCTCCCTTCGGGGGTCAGTCACTCACCTCGTCGTCACGTCGTCGCTAACCCTCTTCTCCCCGCTCCAGCATGTATGAGACTCTGGGGGCGGGTGTCAATGGGGAGGGGGGAAGGGCTACTCTTCTCTGTAATTACAGGCCGGTCACTCAGCCTCACTGGGCCTCTGGGTCCCCAACGGGTTGGATGGGTAATATATTCGTTGCCTTTCTTACCCACTCATGGCGGAACTGAGATGGGCATGTGCGTCCGAAGGGCTGCCTAGGAAACCCCGGCTGCCCCATCAATCGTGAAATCGGACACACCAGGAGTAGCACCAGGAGTAGCTTCAGATACGGCTCAAAATGTTTTTGTTTTCCAATCTGGCAGCCCTAGTCAGAGGGCACGCCCAGTGTACGGCTCAGACGCCGCCCACTGCAGGGCGAGCTGGTCTGCGCGGCCCGCTCCTGCCGACTGGCCGAGGCAGGGACGCAGCCGTCACCGCGAGGAACCTTCTTCCCCTGGGCACCGGGACGGAGCCGAATAACCCGGGGAGTTCTTCCCGCATGCCCGTATTCCCAGCGCCCACGGCGGCCCTGCCCCCTCCCCCGGGGAGCCTCTCGGCTGGGCTGGTGCTTCTCTCCTCGGCACCATTTGATCGGGCCTCTTCCCGCCTGTCCCTCGGACTTGGACTTGGAGGTCAGCTCGCCTGTTGGTCCTCTCCCAGGAGGGCCTGGTGGGAACTCCTCCCCACACACAGCTGACCGTCTTTGGATGAATGACCCGCGCCTGCGGTTCCTCTGGGTTTTTAGCAGCCACTTACACAGTTTGGGGGGTCTGTGTAAGCTTGTCCCGGGCCAGTCCATGTCGCTGGAGAAGAAAACCCCCATCAGGCCCTGCTCCTCAGGACCACCCTGGCCTGATGGGGGTTTTCTTCTCCAGCGACATGGACTGGCCCCGGGAAAGCTTTACATATGTTCCCAAACTGTGTAAGTGGCTGCCAAAAACCCAGGGAAACCGCAGGCCCAGGTCAGTCATACAAAGACGGTCAGCTGTGTGTGGGGAGGAGTTACCGACAGACACGGGATCAGTCATCTGCGCACACCCCGCCCCCCAGAGTCCCAGCGACAGCGCGTTCGTGTGGTTTGGGAAATTCTCCATTGTTTTTTGAAAACCAGGTGAACTGGAGCGGGAACGATACGAGGCTGAGGAGATACAGGGGCGTGTGGAAGGCGGGAGCCGCCCTGGGAGCCGCAGGGACGGGGGCCGGATTGCGCGCGGACGCGTGCTGGGCCGTGCTGGGCTGCTGGCCAGCCGTCCGTCCGCCGGTGCTTCTGGCCGTCCTCTGCGAGCAGGCATCTTTCACGCCCGCTTTACGGTTAAGAGCGCGCCGGTTCAGAGAGTGCATGTGCTCAGGGACCCGGGTGATGTGCCAGAATCAAGTTTTCAAAAACAAATCAGCTTTTCTCCGCTTGCGATGTCCCCTAATGTATGGAAAACGAGGCTGAATCTGTTTACTTGAAAAAAAAACACAGATGCTTTGGGGGGAAAGAATCATAAAAATTTAATACTGTACCGAAACTTAATAGATGAAACAACTTTAGGCATGGTGTGCCCAGGAGAGACGTCAGATGCACACACCAGTGTGCCCTGTGGGTGTTTTACGTTCGGTGTGATAGAACGCCAGCCCGCTCCACGCTCAGGTTAACTTCCTCTTTATAAATTACCCGCACGCAGAGCCGTGGAGGAGGCACCCGTGTGTCTCCTCTTCCCGGCAAAGGGTGGAGGGGAGGTCTCCTTGCTCTCCCGGACGCTCTCGGAAGCCACCGCAGCCAACGCCCCCTGGCTGCGTGCGGCCCACCTCGGTGACCCCGCCTCCTCGCCGCTTCTGCCCTCGGCTCTGGCCGAGAGCGCTCCCTGCACCCTGCAGCGCCTCGTCCGCGCCCCAGAGCAGCGGCGTCTGCCTGACACCCACCTCAGTGGGCCCCCGGCTCCCAGAGCGTGGCTGCAGGTGCCCTGTCCCCCGGGAGGCGGTGCTGAGGGCAGCAGGTGCCCGTGGGCAGGCCCAGGTCGGGGGGCAGGCTGCCCGGGACCTGCGCCGAGCTCTCCTGGCCTCCGGGCCTCTCCCTGCTTCCACCTCTGTCTCCAGACTCACCTCCGGGGAAAGGTACGGGAAGAGGAGGGAGGGTGAGCCACGCCTTGAACCTTCACCCCCGGTGGGCTGCCGCTCGGTCACCGATGTCCTTCCTGTGCACTTAGGGACAGGGCAGCGCACTGCTCAGAGCAGCGGTTCTCCACCTTCCTAAGGCCGCGACCCTGGCATCTAGTTCCTCATGGGGCGGTGACCCCCAACCATGACATATTGCTACGGTGATGCATCGTGATGTCAATATCTGCATTTTCCCATGGTCTTAGGCGACCCCTGTGAAAGGGTCGTTCGACCTCGAAAGGGGTCGCGACCCACAGGTTGAGAACCACTGGCTCAGAGGCAGAGCTGCAGGGTGGAAAGTGTGCAGTTCACCAGGCCTTCATTCTAGGCCACGAAGCCCTTTCTGCAGATCCGTTGTGAACGGTGGGGTGTTAGGATACTTAACCCCCATTCGTCCATCCAGTGTGATCGCCGAGGTTGCATGGAATCCTGCATGCTGAGAACAAGCAGGCGCCCTGGGTGCTGGTCCTGCCCGTCACCGCTGGTCCTGTGCCTCTGTCCTGCCTGACAGACTGAGACAGATGCAGAGCGCCCGCGGGGTCAGGTGACAGAGGGTCATGTGACAGAAGGACTGGCCCGCAGAGGGCGCAGCTTCTCCGGGTTCTGTCTCAGGCGTGCTCACGCCCTGAGGGGACCCTGGGAAATCGATTGGTCACGGGCATCCTTGGTGATGTGTGGGGTGCTCCTCACCTTTTGAGCAGCCTTCCTGTATTTGGGAGAGATTCCCGGCCATTGGCCCCATTTTACACGGGGGAAATAAGAAATCAGGTCTCCAGTTTCCTAGGGACCCAGCAGGTGACCGAGGCTCTGCGGGTCAGAGGTGGCCCCGTGAAAAGGCGGGAGCTTCCCCTGTTGGCCGTGTGGTCGCCTTGCCGCCCTCAGCATTGGGGTGGGGAGGGTCGTGGGGGCAGTGTGGGTCACCTCCAGTGGGGGCGAGTTCCTGGCCCCTATAGAGGCCCACCGGACCCCCCCCCCAAACTCACGTGTGGGTGGGAAGACCCACATGCGCCCCTGATGATCGCGTGGCAGGTGGTCTGAGGAGGGGGCGTGTCCGGCACTGAGCTCCCGGCAGCCACCTCCTGGACCAGGCCCAGCCCTCTGTGCAGCCTCCCGGGGCTGTCCCTGAGCATGTGCCAGGCACAGGCCTCCCCAGGACAGCTTCCTCACCAGGCGGTGCAGCAGGGACGTCTCCACAGGAAGCCGAGAGCCAGGAGGAGAACCGCTAAGGCCGGGGAGGGAGGCGGGGCCTGACCGCGCCCAGGCCTCACTTGGGGGAGGCCTTCCCTCCTAGGAGCGCCGGCTCCGCACCGACAGCACGGCGGCGCAGCCTTATTTTCATGGTGGGCGCCGGGAAGGAGGCCCTGGTCTCCTACGGAGGAGTCCCCAGTGTCGGTGCTGGTTGTGCCGACCGCAGGCAGCGCTCTGGCTGACTCAGGAGGGCGCCTGTGCCTCTCCCAGCCCCAGCGCCCGCCCGAGGGACCTGGAGGCCAGCCGCTGCGTCAGGAAGGAGTCAGCTTTGCCGTGGGCCAGGGGTGCTCAGTGGTGGGAGGGTACCCCTCCCTCGCCGGGGGGGTCTCCTTCGCAGGGTTTTCTCGTTCCTCCCACCCGGAGACTCACAGCCGCCCTGTCAGAAAGTCCTCGTGGGTCAGAGGTCACAGCGGGCGGTCCCTCCCTGAGTTCCGGGGTCCCCGGAAGTCCACGTGGCAGTTCACCCTGCATTTCAGGGAGAGGCTCGGATGTGGCTCCTCAATTTGTGTTTATTCCCTCGTGTTCCTGTGGGACACCTGCCGGATGGGTTCGATGTCAAAGGCTGCTCCCTCCCTCGCCCCGGTAACCGTAGCTGACCCCAACCCTGCCCTCCTCACTCTGAGCCTAGGTCCCATCGCCTTTTAACGGGGGGGGGGGGGGGGGAGCTTTCAATGCCCAAAGCCAGACACACCGGTTCTGTTTGCAGGCCAACCCCGTGCAGGTGTGTCCCCGCCTGCGCACTGGCCGGGGGTAGTTCCGAGTCACTCGGTGGCCAGCCGGCCCTGCTGGGCGGGAGAAGCAGGCTCTCAGAGGGCAGCGGGCAGGAGGGTCCCGGCTCCAGCGCCATCCTGGCCTCGCCTGCTGCGCCCTGGGTGACACCAGCATGGCCTCGGAAGCAGTGTTTTCACGTTAACTTCATCTCTCGCGAGCGAGCGCACAGCGGCCGGCCTGACGGACAGAGCCAGGGAAGCCAGTGGAACCTGCCATTGGCCAGGCTGAGTTCTGTCCACGCACCCAGCCAGCCATAGCACAGCAGTATCTGGTCTGGACCCGAGATTTTTCAAACCTTCCTTTTTTAAAGGCACAGACCCATTTCCCCATGTTCAAGGAGTGGCTGAGACCCTGGGCTGCCGATCTGGCCGAGAGAGGGGGCTGCGTGCAGTCTCACCAGCGCCCTCTGCCCACAGCGTGTGAGCGGTAGGGGGGGTGGTCTGCGCCCAGAGGGAGGGCTGGTGGGGGCACGCACAGAGGGAGAGGGCACAGGTCAAGCTGGGATGCTGTCTGGGGGTCACTGCCTCTGTGAGAGGCTGGCCGTGGGGGCTGAAAACTGCTGCAGGGAGTGCACCAGCCAATGAAGGCTTGCCGGGGCTACTTGGCCACGAAACCACACCCCCTTCGCAGGGCCTAGTCCCAGGACAAGCACAAACCACAGCCAGCCCCTGTTGGTCAATAAAGTTTTATTGGCACACAGCCACACCCCTTTCTGGAGCAGAATGGCTGCTTTATGCTCAAGGAGAGTTGAGTAGTTGGGACAGGGACCGATGGCCCGCAGAGTCAAAAGCATGGACCATGTGACCCTTGGGGAAGGTCGCCCGTCCCGGCCAGAAAGCAGGAGTCTGGTGGCGCCCCTGCACACGCTGGGCTGGAGGTCAGTTCTGGTGACTCAGCCCCCCCACAGCTCGCCGAGGGCGTCAGGGACAGAAGGGCCATAAGAAGCAGCGAGTCTGCTCCCTTCTGTTGTGGGGGGAGACACGGCTGCTTACTGAACACGCTTGCCGGGTGGGTCACAGTGCGTGTGCAGTGAGTGTGAGGGCTCCATCTGTGTGGGAGGTCAGGGAGGGGGAGGAGCTTGCACCGCTCCGTGGCTGTGGTTCAGGGCCTGCGTCCTGGTGCCTCTGCCTCAAGCCCATGGCTCTCCTGCGGCCCCACTCCCTGCCTGCCTGCCTGCCACCCACCCTGTATTCCGTCACCAAGTCACAGAGCGTTCCCCTGTCCTGTCACCAGCACGTGCTGAGCTGGCGTGGCACCCTGGCCTGATGCTGGGCCACTGGTCCCCCCTGGCCAGGGTCACGGGCAGAGAGGCGACGGCCCTGCACGGTGACTGCCCACCTGCACCCAGAGGTGCTGGGAGAAGACAGAGCCGCACCACACAGCAAGCCTCAGGGTGACAGGCAGAGACCGGGGCCTGGGCCCAGAGGGAGGGCTGGTGGGGGCACGCGCAGAGGGAGAGGGCACAGGTCAAGTGAAAGTCTCTCCAAACCGCTGAGCTGGTTGAAGGCGGTCACGTGGTTATGTGATGCCTCTTGTTGTTGGCACTGGATAGGAAAACAACCACTATTATACAGGGAAATTTGTTTTTAATGCCTTAAACATGTTTTTTTCAATATATGTTTTATTGATTTTTTACAGAGGGAGAGAGAGAGAGAGGGATAGAAAGCTAGAAACATCAATGAGAGAGAAACATCGATCAGCCGCCTCCTGCACGCCTCCTACTGGGGATGTGCCCGCAACCGAGGTATATGCCCTTGACCGAATCGAACCCGGGACCCTTCAGTCCGCAGGCTGACGCTCTATCCACTGAGCCAAACCGGTTTCGGCTCATGGACTTTTTTAAAGTGGAAGAGTGAAAACATTTGCACATTGGATATCATCAAAGAACCATGAAGGTTAATGTTTGTCCAGAGTCTGCCATGTTCAGCTGGCCTCCTGGCTCAGTGGTTGAGTGTCGACCTAGGAACCAGGAGGTCACTGGTTCGATTCCCGGTCAGGGCCCGGGCCCGGGTTGTGGGCCTGATCCCCAGGGTGGGGCCTGCAGGAGGCAGCTGACAGTGGTTCTCTCTCATCATTGATGTTTCTCTCTCCTTCTTCCTTCCTATCTGAAATCAATTAAAATATAATGTAAAAGACATCTGTGAGGGTTGTGACTCACCTGTAAGGCCCGGAGGACCTCATAGTGCGTCCGGGGGTGAGCCGGCCCAAGCGGAAGTGATGGAGTGGAGGTAGCAGGTCCCATAGTGGCCAATGGACCAGCTTTGTTATAGGGTTTCTGCCTGCTCCTCTCGGAGCCCACGTGGGTCTCCAGACGTCACGACCCAGGGAGGCAGCTGCCCCCCCGGAGCGTGCAGCCCTGTCATGAGACAGAGGGCCAGGCCCCTGCACCGGACCCAGCCCAGGCGGCAGCACCATCATCGCCCGGCTCTGCCCGCCCCTCTGACAGCCGTCCAAGGCCTCGCTGTGTGGGCCCCTCACCAGGTCTCCGCTCCCTTCCCGGTGCCCGCCATGCCAGCCCGGAGTTCCCGTGAAGTGGGCCAGTGGAGGCTCGCGTGTGCTGGAAGGTTCTGAGCTGGAGTCCTCGGCACATCGTTTGCTGGGGTCATCCGTCTGTCCACTGCGGTGCGGCGGCCTCTCGGCTGTTTCTGTGGTGGGGGCGAGGAGAGGCGGGGCCTAGGACGCACCCCTGAGGGGCGCGGCTCCCTTGGCCTGGAAGCCGTGTCTGCAGGGAGAGGCTTTACACGGCAGGCCTCGCCCCGCTTTCCTTGTGCCCTGTGAAAAGGAGACTCCTGTTGTTGTTTTTGGTGGTTTGCTTTCATGGCATTTTTGTTTCTAGATCTCACCACTAAGTGTAGTTTTAATTTTAGTTTTTTTTTTGGCAAAACATTTCCCCGCCGCCTCGTGTTTTAGTTTTGGTAGATCCGTGTCTTACTCCCGTCTGGCCTGCAGTGATAGCAACCACAGGCAGGCGACACGTAAACCACAGGCGTGGATCTCTCACGTCCGGGAGGCTGGGGGTCCAAAGTGAGGCCCCTCCTCCAGGCTCCCAGGTGACCGTCCCTCAGTGTCCGCACGGGTGGAGGTGAGGAGCACGCGGGCCCTGTTACCAGGGGCCGATCCACCAGACAGACCCACCTCCCTGCCCTGCCCGCGCCCCGCAGGCCCACCTCCTGACACCAGCGGTGGAGGCAGGGTTTCTCCCGGGGGTGTGGAGGGGGTTGGGCACCCATTTAGGCTGTGAGATCTGTCACAGAGGAAGAGGCTTTCTCTTAATCTGCACTTACGGCTGTCATCACCCGGTGAGAGCTGCCGCGATGCAGCTGAGGGCTGTGGGGGGCCTGTCTGTTCTCCAAGGAGGCGGGTGGCTCCCAGGAGGCACCTGGGCATGGACGCCCGCTCCTGAGCTCTGAGCTCAGGGAGAACAGCACCCGCTTGGAGAGGTGGTCGTGGGGACTGAGACTGTCAGGTTCCCGTAGCTGAAGACGGTCATCCCCCCGGGAAACACGTGGCCTGCCCTGGATGCTAACGGATGGCGAATGCCGGGGCCCGGCACACCCTTCCCGTGAAATAAACCCCAGCTCTCAGCCGGGCAGCACGTAGCCACCGGCCCCGGCCCCGGGCCTTCCCTTGAAACAGGGCATTGCAAAGGGGCCTTGGCATCAGGCTTTCCAGCCGTCCCCGAGTGGGCGGAGCCGGTCGCAGGATTGAACTGAAGACCTTGGTCCGTCCGTTCGTGGTGCCCGGGACGGTGCCATGGGGTGGCCGCAGTCCCAGGGCACAGACAGGCTCAGGAGCCGGGCCGAGAGCCGCATCCCCACTCTGTCTGTGGGGCTGTGGCCGCGTCAGCCACCCTGTGTGACACCCGATCCCACGCTCGCTCCCCAAGACAGTCTGGAGCTGGCTGGGGGGGTTCGTATTTAGGAACTTTGGTGTCTGTTTACGGAGGCGGTAAGAGGTGCCGTGGTGTTAAAGGATGTGAAGAGATGGGAGGAGAGGGTGCGAGGAGGTGCCGGGTGCAGCGCCTCCCCCTCCCCTCCGGGGTCGCCCCGCACGTAAATGCCACATGCCTAATGGCCTGCCTGCTGGTCACTCTGAAAGCCATCGTCTTGGCGGGGCGCATTAGATAAAAGGCTTTTAAAAGTCTGACGTATCTTACTTTCTGTCCTATAGCTTTGACCTACAGCATAATGCATTGGCAGCAGCCCTGTCTCTTAGATCCTGGTGGAAGTAGGTAGGCTATAAATTATAAGCCCTCGGTGCCTAGCAGAATCTGATACGGGGAAGGCACTCGGGTGTGTAATGAACTGTGTACTATTCATGTAAGACGGCGCCCCATTTTGCATCGGTGTGAATCCTAATTACAAATAAATTGAATTCTTGACCTCCAAATATCTGTGTGGCAACGCCGGGTGTGACTGTCATTCCGCTCTGAGCTGGCACCCCCCCCTCGCTTTTCCTCCCTCCCCCCCCTCCCCCCCCCCCCCCGCCCTGCCCTGGGCACTGGCGCTCAGACCTGGTGGAAGGGGTGCTCCTCATTGGAGACCAGACGCAGCGGAGGCCGCGGGAACTGGGGCTGCTCTGCCTCCTGAGCAGGGCCTGCAGGGGTGGGGGCTCCCAGATGGAGGGGGGCCTGCCCGAGCTCGCCCGCTGGCCCCGCTGGAGCAGGGGGAGGCAGGGCGGTGCCCGTGTCCTCGGGTTCCGAGAGGAGCGAGCCCGCCCGCCTGTGCTGGCCCCACCGGCAGCCCGGCTGGCAGTGAGCCTGGCTGGTGGAGAGGACCAGTGACCCACAATGACCCGGCCGGCCTGTCGCTGTCCCTCTGAGGGGACGTCTGCCTCGAGCCAAGCACGCCGGCCCTGCGTTTGGAGGACATTTGTCTCCTGACCCGTCCATCTGCCCTCCGCCCCGTTTTGCCCCATCCCCTTTGCTTCCTCCTGGGGGGCCGGGGGGCCCCGGGCATTCAGTGTGAGGCCAGGCGGTGAGCCCTGTGAAGAGGGGGTTGGGGGTACAGGGCCTGTTCCCAGAGCAGTGTGGACTGGGGTCGGTCGCTGCGGCCGTGGCTCCGGGAAAGGGTTTCCTCTTGGCTGTGGCTTCGGTTCCTGGGAACAGGACCCTACCGATGACACCCCTCTCTGCCCACCCCACACGTCGGTGGGAAGACGTTTCATAAGGGTCATGTAAAAAGGGCTTTTGGCCCTGGCCGTGTTGGCTCAGGAGATAGAGTGTCGGCCTGTGGACCAAAGGGTCCCAGGTTGGATTCCGGTCAAGGGCGCCTGCGGTGGTTGTAGGCTCCTGCCAGGCCCGGGCCCCTGGTCAGGGGGTGCAGGAGGCAGCCCATCTCATGCCGATGCTCCTGTCTTTTCCTCACTCTTCCCCTCTCCCTAAAAATCAACGGGAAAACCCTCAGGTGAGGAGGGTTAACAAGGAGCCAGTGGTTTGCATCTCACCTTTGGTGAGGTGTGCCGGGGGAGGGGAGGGCTTGCGTCTGGGGCACATCAACCCCATCACCTGTGTCTGCACGAGCAGAAAGGACGTTCTGGGCTGAGGGCTTTGTTTCCCACCGGAGTTCAGGCGACAGGGGGTGGAGGGAGAGAGAGGCGAGGCTGGCTGAGAGGAGGCCCTGGGTGGCCAGGGGCCTGCCGGGCGATGGAGTCCGTCGCCTCGCTGCGGCCGGTGCAGACATGAGCGGCAGCACGGTGCCCGGGCAGGAAGCGGAGTGGGCAGTTAAACCCCGGGGGGCTGCGTGGTGCCCAGGCATGCTGGCTCCGAACGGCTGCCTGCCGGTTGAAGGGATAATGCAAGTGGAGGCCCTGGGACCGACGCGGGCGCCCTGGCCGGCACATGGCTGGAAGGGGCGCTCCGGCAGGGGTTGGGGCTCAGTTGAGGGGGGGCTACTGTGGACACCCCGTCGGGCAACGGTGACAGGCAGAGTGGAATCTCGTTTTCAGGCCTCTCCCTGGGGATCGTCAGCAGCTCCTGTCCCTGCCCGTCTCTCTCGGACAAGTGTCGTGTCTGAGAGTATGAGTCTCGGAGTCTCGGGGTCTGGCCAGGTTTGGGGCAGAGGCATGAAGGGTCGGTCTTGTCCCCGGGGATCTGCACAGCTGGACTCCGGTCCAGAGGCTGCCACCCCACCCTGGCTGACCGGTCCACCAGCAGCACCTACAGGAGGGACCCGGGGAGCAGGGAGGGCGGCTGGCCCTGTTGCTAAGCAACCAGTTGCAGTCTGCATCCATTCTTCCAAGCACCCTCAGGATGGCCCGGCTTCTGTATGTCTCTAAGGCTGGTTACTGACCGGATCCTGCCAGAGAGCAGGAGGGCTTCCGGCACCTGCAGGCCAGGGCCGAGGGCACCCCCAGCCAGGGCCCTGGCGACCCACCGCCGTCGGTCTGCCCCGGGCTAACTTTCAAAGGGCCTGGATAATGTCCTTTACTTATTTATTTTAAAATATATGTTTTATTGATTTCAGAGAGGAAGGGAGAGAGAGAGAAACATCCATGATGAGAGAGAATCACAGATTGGCTGCCTTCTGCACGCCCCCCTCCTGGGGATGGACCCCAATAACCCAGGCATGGGCCCTGACCTAAACCGAACCCCTAACCCTTCAGTCTGCAGGCCAACACTCTATCCACTGAGCCAGACTGGCTGGGGCCGGAGTTAGAGAATTTTAATCAAAATATCTGGAACCGGTCAGTGGCTCCCAAATGCCTTTCCGAGTCAGAGCTTGCACGTGCTCGCCTTGCACCGAGGTGAGGTCTGGCGGGCAAGGACCAGCAGCTGGTTAGCAGGGGGTAGGGAATACAACGCCTCGTGTTCCAGGGGGACCCGAGGACAGAGAGGAAGCAGCGCCTCCCCTCCCCCCCGGTTCCCTCATCCCCTCAAACCTGAGACAGGCTGGGAGGCCATCACACGGGCAGGAGGGCGGCTGGGGACCACCCCACTATCCATAACCACCACGCTCTACCATCTACCGCCCACCACGCTCTACCATCTACCGCCCACCACGCTCTACCATCTACCACCCACCACGCTCTACCATCTACCGCCCACCACACTCTACCATCTACCACCCATCACGCTCTACCATCTACCATTCACCACACTCTACCATCTACCATTCACCACGCCCTACCATCTACCGCCCACCACACTCTACCATCTACCACTCACCACACTCTACCATCTACCACTCACCACGCTCTACCATCTACCACCCACCACGCTCTACCATCTACCTCCCACCACGCTCTACCATCTACCACCCACCACGCTCTGCCATCTACCACCCACCACGCTCTGCCATCTACCACCCACCACGCTCTACCATCTACCATTCACCATGCTCTACCATCTACCATTCACCATGTTCTACCATCTACCACCCACCACGCTCTACCACCCACCACGCCTACCATCTACCATTCACCACGCTCTACCATCTACCGCCCACCACACTCTACCACTCACCACGCTTTACCGCCCACCACGCTTTACCACCCACTACTGTCTACCACTCACCTCAGCCGTTGTCTTTTGTTGGGACTTTGACCCATCCCTTGGCCCTGTCTGCCCTTGACCCCAGAGTGAGACGAGAGCACACCCACTACCCCCTCTCTGGGTGGGGTCTGGGGTCCTCCTGGCGATGTCGCGACGTGGGAGGTGTGGGGGCTGCAGACTCCCGGCCCGGGAGGACGGGCAGTAGAGGTCGTTGCCTTTAAAGGTCAATTTCGTGCTGGCTGGACGTTCCCCCAAGTCCCCTTCAGCGGACGTTTCCTGCTGATCTTTTGCTCTGGAACAGAGCTGTGTGCGATTCTGTCCATGCACGCCTGGCCTGAGCTTTGCTTTCAGAAGAATCTCGGGGAGAGTTCGGGTCTCTGGCATTTCGTTGGCCTGGTAGCCTGGTCTCCCAGCAGCTGACGGTGGGGTCCCTCCAGCTCTGCATCACTGCCTTCCGCCCTCAGCCCCCTGGCCGTCCCTCACTCCTGCCACCCCTGCTCCTACTCTAGCTGCCCAGGTCCAGGGAGCCACCCCGGTGTCGCCTGCACCGTGGGGCAGAGCTCTTGCCCGGAGGGACACGCCACCCTTACCACACGCTGGCTAACGAGTCCTGGGCTCCCCGGCCCCAGAGGCGCCGAGAGGAAGGAGAACCAATTTCTGTGAGCAGTGCTCGCAGGAGAACATGACCCTGACCATCCCCACCTCCACTCCCCCTCTCCCCCTGGGGGTGTGGAGGTGCAGGCGGTGGCAGGCGGATGGTGGCAGACTCCGCAGGAAGCATGAGGAAGGGGGAGCCGGCTGGTGCAGAGGGAGGGAGGCGGCCCAGGCTGTCCGGCTCACGCACCCCACCAGGGACAGCGCACCCTCATTCCGTGCGTGGCCTCGCCTCCCGCCTCAGCCCACGTAGCGCCGTCCCAGAGGAGCCGCCGCTCCCCCGCTGTCGACGAGAAACCCTCCCGGGTCCCAGCGCGGCTCCGTGGAGCTGGGTCGCCCACTCAGCTCTGCCCGGCCCCGCCGGCTCTTTTCCCGTTTCGGTGCCACAGGCCAGGCTGCTCACGTGACTCCCACCGGCCGGTCAGTGCGGCGCGAGGGGTGGGGCTGTGGCCTGCTGCACCTCAGGGAGCGTCCCACCCGTCCCCCCCTCCTTCCCCAGCAGCAGCAGCTGCAGGCCATCGGGAGAATCGCCCAGCATGACCCGCCCCCCTCGGCCACCCTCTGAGGCTGCGGCTGGGACGCCCGGTGAAAGGGCTGTGAATATGTGAAGTGTTAGGGGGCCCCAGCTCACCTTTTCGCTTGGCTTCGTTCCGCGGGGGGCCCGGGTTTCACACTCGTCGCCCCTGCATTTGTAAAGGGTTGATGAGCCGGCCGCGTGGCTCCGTGGTGGGGCCTCGACCTCTGAACCAGGAGGTCACGGTGTGATTCCTGGTCGGGGCGCAGGCCCAGGTTGCGGGATCGATCCCCAGGGTGAGGGTGCTGAAGGCAGCTGACCCATGATGCTATCTCATCAATATTTCTCTCTCTCTCCCTTTCCCTTCCTCTCCGAAATCAACAAAAACATATTAAAAATGGTAAAAATAGCTGAGACCGGTTTGGCTCAGTGGATAGAGCGTCGGCCTGCGGACTGAAAGGTCCCGGGTTTGATTCCGGTCAAGGGCATGTATCCTGGTGGCGGGCACATCCCCAGTGGGGGGCGTGCAGGAGGCGGCTTGATCGATGTCTCTCTCTCATCGATGTTTCTGACTTTCTATCCCTCTCCCTTCTTCTCTGTAAAGAATCAATAAAATATATATTTTTTAAAAAATGGTAAAAATAGGTGTATTTACAACGAGTCTTTTCCCTTTGCGGATTCAGAATCCACCCCGACCCTTCGCCCACCCCCTGCCCGTGAGCCACTGTAGGAGAAAGAAGGGCGGGCGGAGCAGCGTCACCGTGAGGGAGAGGGATTATTCCACCGCCCGGCTGCCGCCCGCACGCACTCCCACCGCCGCCGGCGCTGGTTAATAAGCGCGCATCCTTGAGATGCCTCTCGGTGGGGCTGGCTCTGTTTGGGTGGGTGCGGGGTGCTGAGCTCATTAGGGAGGCAGCGGGCTGAGCCTGTCTGTCGGGGGGGGGGGGGAGAGGGAGGCTCCTGGAAGTGGCTCCTGGTCCCCCCCCCCACGCCGAGAGCATTAATGGGCACAGCTGGGCTTCCCTGCGCACTCCGTGGCCTGGCGGGCGGCCGAGTGCCTCGTGTGGGCTCCGGCACACACTTCAGTGCCCGTTCCCTAGGCAACGGTGCCACGCAGCCAGCTGGCTCTGCCCCCGAGCCCATCAAGGCGCACACCCGCCAGGCGCCAGTGCTGTGCCCTCGGCCCACGGCCGTCTGTAGCTCTGCGGCGGCGGGAGCGCTTGCAGTCGGGTTTCAAGGTGAAACGCGAGGGGAGGAGCGAGACAGCCCCTGGCCGGGGACCACAGTGGGGGGAGAGAGGGGTGTGCGGCCCCGGGCCAGGTGCAGGGCCAGGTGCAGGGAGGAGAGACACACGCGGGGCCAGGGGGAGCCCAGGGCATTCTGTGCGGGCTCCAGACAAAAGGTAGCCCTGACTGACCCCGTGGGCCAGAGCGGCCCTTAGCAGGTCCGGCGCTGTGAGAGGGCCGCCCAACACCCACCAGGGCCGGCCACGGGGAGGAGGAGGGCGAGAGGGGGCGGGGCCGGTGGGCCCAGCACGGAGCCCAGGACCACAGCAGCAGCGTTGGGGGGCTGAGTTGACTTGGCCGGGGTTCCCCCTCCCCCTGCCGCTGCACTGCCTGGTGTGTGCCGGTTATTTATTTTTATTTTTTCTGTGTTGCTCTACAGTTTGATTTTCAAGCAGGGCGTCTCTTAGAGCAGTCTGGTATTGGAGCTCGGACTTCCGCTCAGACACTGACTCCACTTAATCCCTGGCCCAGGCCCAGCGCTCCGCTCCCCTCAGGCCTGCCACGCTCGGCCGGGGCGGGGGGCGGCCTCTGAGTGGACGCTGCCCGTCTTCCCACTGAGCTTGCAGCAGACTCCGACGAAGACGGCGGAGGCCTCTAAAAATAGCCTCAGAGCCTGGATCCAGCCGCCTGCCTCAGGCCTGCAGCCGCCCCGCCTCCCCCCCCACCTAACCTGCCTCATCCCTGCCCCTGCCCCTGCCAGCACGGCTAGCCAGCCTTCAAGCTGGGATCGCAGTGGCCGTGCAGGCTCACCGAGGCGCTAATCCCCTTGGCAGGCCTGTGCGCCTCGAGGGGTGATCTCCCTGCCGCCTCCGCCCCGCGCTGCCCTCATCTGCTCGCGCGCAGCGCCTGTGGCTCGCGTGCTGTGTGAGACACCGACGGTGGCTTCCAGCCGGCGGCGCCTCTTCCCGTTGGCCGTGGCTGTTCCGGAGGCAGGAGCGTCCACTTCCTCCCACCCCAGGGAGCCAGCCTGCCGCTGGGCCTCGGTGGCCTCAGGGGCGGCGTGAGGGGTGACATGGTGGTTCAGCCGTGGCTGGGGCGCCGGGAGCAGGGCCCTGCCCTCCTCCGGCTCCGGTCCTTTCAGCGGGAATTCAGGCCCCGGCCCCTCCTGAGAGCTTTGGAGGAGACACAGGAGGAGAGGCCTCTCTGGGGGACCAGGAGCCAACGAGAACCTTTTCCTCCTGGCGAGCACCTCCGTCCCTCCGATTGCCACGAGGCTCTGCTGAGACCACGGACACGGGAGGCGGGGAGTGGAGCCCATTTGCATGTCTGGGCGTGCGTGCGTGCAGCCTGCTGATCCAGCACTGCCCACTGCAGCCTCCTCTGCTCTGAGGTTGGGAGCCTTGGCAGCGCCTGCCGTATTCCCTGGACCTGCAGCGCACGGGTCCTCCCGCCAGCCCTGCGGCCTGCACCTGGCGGGGGGCGGAGCCAGCGGCGTGCCCGCCTGCCCTGTCTCTGCCCTCCTCCGGGCGCCTGCCCCTGGCGAGGTTCCCCGGGAGGGACCTGTCTACCCACCTTCTGCCCCCAATGTTCCGGTTCGGTTCTGGGGAGGAAATGCTGACATCTTTCAGAAAACCCAGTTCAACTTCTGCACGCTGGACATTTCCTTGAACTTTCCCCCTTTATTTCCAGTTTTTAGAAAAAATGTTTTGGTTTGCCCGGCCAGTGTGTGCTCAGGGGTTGAGCGTCGACTTACGCACCCGGAGGTTGTGGTTCGATTCCCCGTCAGGGCACACAGGCCCGGGTTGTGGGCTCGATCCTCAGATTGAGAGGCAGCCGATCAGCGATTCTCTCTCATCATGGATGTTTCTCTCTCTCTTCTCCCCCTTCCTCCCTGAAGTCAATAAAAACATATACTTAAGAATCTGGTCCGGCTCACCACATTTTGCAAAAAGAATCCGGTGTGGTTTTCCGTTTGGGTGATGGGAGCTCATCTCTCGCTAGCAGAGCCGACGTTCCATTGCTGTGTGGTTATTTGGTCCCGATCCCACCTGCTCATGGCAACCCCATGGCCTCTCGTCCCGGTGCAGCCCTGTCCGGCCCCAGGAGCCCCTTATGTGCTGGCCCGGACATCGTCACTCTGACATGTAGGTCCCCTGGGGGCCCTGAGGCATCAGCCCCTCTCCGCCTGGGCTGTGTCACCCCGTGGTTATGGTCGACAGCCTTGTGGGGAGTGGCTGACTCAGCTGTGCGCTGTCATAACCAGATGGAGGCTAGCCCCACGTGTGATTGCAGCTAGTGACTACATGATAGTACACACATGTGTGATTACAGTTAGTGACTACATGATGTAGCACATATGTGTGATTATAGATAGTGACTACATGATGGTAGCACACACATGTAATTATAGGTAGTGGCTACATGATAGTAGCACACATGTATGGCTTTAGTTAGTGGCCACGTGGTAGTTAGCACCTGCACGTATGTATGGCTTTAGTTAGTGGCCACGTGGTAGTTAGCAGCCTGCACGTATGGCTTTAGTTAGTGGCCACAGGATGCTATAAGTCAGCAATCCGCTGCCTAACAAACACCGCAGAGCTCGGAGCTAAGAGCGTTTCCTCTGTCCTCGCTGTCTCCTGTTGGCTGGGGGTTGGCTGGTCCGCGGTGGGCGTGTCTGGCTCAGTTCCAGTCGCCAGCTGGGTCCATCCTCCCAGGAACAGTGGCTCTCCATCCCTGCTCCCATGGCAACGGCACAAGTCTGCTCGGCTGGGCAAGGGCGATTCGAGTCTCTGCCTGCTTCACAGCTGCTCACACCCCGTTGGCAAAGCGAGTGCCACGGCCCAAGGCAGAGCCAAGAGCAGGAGCAAGGCCTCCGCCTCCGGTGGGACGGGCTGCGGCCGCCGTCAAGGGCACGGACCAGGCGGGCGGCAGCAATGAGGACGGGAGGGCGGCTCTCCAAGTGCCCTGGTGGCTGAGTGTTTGAGACCGAGGTGATTTATTGAAAGTAAAAGAGATGTGGGGGGAGAATGTCAGTAAACCGTGAGGTGCCAGGCACAGAGCAGGTGGCACCGGTGCCAGGTGATCCTTCCCTGGCGGCTCCTCAGTCGCCCCCTGGGAGCCGTGCCGAGCCGGGGGTGCGGCGGGCTTGCTGGCAGGCGGGGCCTGTAATGGGTGGGAGGATGGAGGCCGGGGCGGGAGAGCCTCTGTCGCCCGTGCAGCAGGACCGAGCCTCGGCCGCCCGTGCAGTGCCTCCTACCCGGGTGGTGTCCTCCGTGCCACCACTGGCTGGCTCAGACAGGAAGCACCCACCTCCAAGGGTGGCTTCCCGCAGCCGCCTGCTTCCTCGCTCTCGTTTTCCTGTGCGTGGGTCTCTGGCACGCGTGTTAGGCCAGAGGCTGTGTGCGGGGCCCTCTGCCCACCCCCGGGGCCCTGGCTCTCAGCCTTCGGCCGGGCGGCCTCCCCGGCTGGGACCTGGCTGGCAGGTCTTTATGATCGTGGCCGCCCCTGACTCCGGCAGCCACTCACCGGCACCAGGCCACTCCTGCTCTGGGCCTCGGGCCGCCCCTCCTGAGAGCTGTGGGCGTCTGGTCCGTGGGCGCCTGGCTGCCCTAGTGTCCGGGACACTCACCTGGAACCACGAGGGCCGCTGCTCCGAGTTGCTGCCAGAACTTGGCGCTGCTGGACTTTTTCAGGAAACCAGCCCCCAGCAGGGGACTGTGGCTCACGTGTTACTTTGCGTTTCTCCAGTCGCTGTGGCTGTTGAGCCTCTTTTCCGCTCGTTGGCCTTCCTGTCTCTCCCGTTCCCCCTCGCCGCCCCCCCCCCTACTGTGTTTTCCTTTGTGGAGTGTCTCATTCAGTCTCCTGCCCTTTAGAATCTACTTACTGACTTCAAGGAGGAAGGGAGAGGGAGAGAGGATCATGGATCGGCTGCCTCCCGCACGCCCCCTCCTGGGATGGAGCCAACAACCCAGGCCTGTGTCCTGACCTCCAGGAACCCAACCGCGACCTCCTGGCTCATAGGTCGATCAACCCCTGAGCAACGCCGGCCGGGCAGTCTTCTGCCCATCTTTAAAAATGGGGTCATTTGTCTTAAATCGTAAGAGGTTTAAAAATACTACATATGTTATGGATGCAAGCCCTTTGTCAGGCTTAAGTATCAACAACGCACGTGTTCTCCCGGTTTTGCTTCATTCTTAACAGTGTTTCCCGGAGAAGCAGATTTTAGTTGGATGAGGGCCCGTGTCCCGGTGAATCAAAGTGCTGCCTTTAACGTGACCCACGTGGTCGGTCTCCGCGGTGATGGGTGCTTTTCCTTCCTGTTGGAGAAGTCTGTGCGGATCCCAAGGCTGGAGGACCTTCTGCCATGCGTTCTAGAAAAGCCTTGTCTGTTTCACTTCCTGTTCTGGCCTCAGTCCTGAGGCAGCGTGGGAGTTTGCTGGGAGGCAGGGAGCGAGTCGTTTCGTGGCCGTGCAGTCCTCCATGAGTCGCCCCTCCATGCAGCGGCACCGTGGAGAACCCGGGACCGTCTCCCTGAGGCCTGTCGCCCCGTTCCCCCCTGTGTCATGCTGACCTGGTGTTAGGGTGGAGCCCACCACCCACCCTCCCTCCTGACCGTCTGCCGGTCTGGGCCGTCACGTCCTCTGGAAATGGTAGAATTTCGGGAGCAGGTTGCTGGGTCGATTCTACGGAAGATGCCGGAGCTGGAGGATGGCTGGCGGATTCTGCTGGGGAGGGCAGCTTCCGGCCGGGCGTATCCTCCCGCCCCTGCGGGTCGCTTTCTCCGGCACCTTCTTCTCCGGCCACGCGGGCCTCACACCTCTGGCTTCAGATGTTATCGGATATGTGATTTTTAATGCTATTGTTAGCATGTATTCACATTTTGTGTTCTAAGTGCTTTGCTAATCTATAGATGGCCAGTTAATTTTCACAAAGCACCGTTGTGTTTGGCAATTTTGCTAAAGTTTCCCTTTTATTTCTAACGGCATAGTGTGGAAAGTCTCTAGTTTTCTACAGATATCACCCCTGCCGTATTGAAGTAGTCAGGACCTCAGTACAGTGCTAACTGGGAGTGATCAACGCAGCTCTGAGTTAATGCTGACTGGGCATGTCATATGCCGCTCTAGGGTAGAGCTGGGCGTGTTTATATGCAGCTCTAGGGTAGAGGCGGGTGTGTTTATATGCAGCTCTAGACTAGAGCTGACTGGGCGTGTCATATGCAGCTCTAGGGTAGAGCTGGGCATGTCATATGCAGCTCTAGGGTAGAGGCGGGTGTGTTTATATGCAGCTCTAGGCTAGAGCTGACTGGGCGTGTCATATGCAGCTCTAGGGTAGAGCTGACTGTGCGTGTCATGTTCTTCTCTAGGGGAGTGCCTCCTGGGCATGGGATATGCAGCAGTGCTTCTCGAGGGGAAGGTGTTACATTTGCCTGGGGAGCAGAAGGTTCAGGAAGGGAGCCCTTTCCTGGCTCCGGAGCAGAAGGCTCCAAGGAAGGAAGGCTGTGGTAACCTGCGCACAGCGCTCTCTCCCAGGAAGGGCTGTGTTTACTGCCGCACCTCTTGCCCTTCTGTGCGTCCCGTTCCTTTTGTGCGGTGCCGCGATGTAGTTCCCGCGTTATTCTCCCCTCACTCTGCAGAGGAGACATTTCTTCCTCTGTCGTTGAGGAAGATTAATACAGTCTGGGCCTCCGTCGCTGAATGTTCCAGGCATTCAGTTCATCTCTCCGGCTCGCCGTTGCCAGCACTCTTCGTTTATTCTCATACAGGCAGGAGCGCCATTGCCAATCTCATAGGCTCTATAAAAAGACTGCGTAATTGAAAGTTCCAGCGACAATTAATTTCTTATGTAGACAGAAGCCATTGTGCATTGCCGTCGTCGTCGTGGAGATGGAAGTGTTCGCGTCAGGCGCACATGTGACACTGGGGATCCTTTCCCTCTCGGCCTCGGTTCCGGCGCGTTCGGCCCCAGCGAGGTCTCTGTGGAATGAGCGCTGGCTGGAATCGGGTTCTCCTCCTGACTGACTGATGGCGGTGATGGCGGCGAGGCGGGCAGTCCCTGGAAGGCAGGCGGCGTGCTCGCGTGTTCCCCTTGCCCCGTTTCTGGGCCGGTTATTGATTGGCATTTGGGTTGAAGGGCCGTTGGAGCCGGTAGGAGCGGGCGTTCCGAATGCAATGCCAGGCCCCTCGTTTCTTTCGTAGTTTTTTGCGCAGGAAGTGCGCCCGAGGAGCCTTCTTCCTCGCCCCCAGCTCCCTCCTCTTCCCGTGACGTCGGGCGCTGGTTTCACGCCTGTTTGTGCTTTTATCCTCACGCAGTCAGGCCGTCTCTGAAAGGGGAGGTGTGAGTTAGCATGGAAGGCAGGTGTGAAAGAACTCATATTTAGCAATTTATGACCAAACTTCCATCACAGAACGTAAGCCTCGTGTCTTTGGTCTGGGACATTTTCTGGCGGGGCCGAGACGGGAGCCTGCGCATCCGGGGAAACCAAGGGCCCGTCTTCCTTACCCACGTTTACTCTCTTACCGCAGAACGGCCTCCCAGGTGCTCGGAGGATGCGCATGTTTCCGAGCATCTTCAGGATCGGGAGCCACGGGGCCCGGGGCCGGTGGCTGTTAGCCCAGGAGCCTGTGCCCCAGGGCTGGTGGTGCAGTGCGTAGCGTGGCCTCCAGGGCGCAGCAGAGCATGCCACGTGGGGCTCCTTGTGCAGGGCTGGTCCTAGGCTCACCCTCCGCCCAGTGGGTCTCAGGCGCCCAGTGCACTGTTTGCACACGGGGGCTGTCCATGGTGCTGATTGCTGGCCCTAGGCTCACCGCTGGCCCAATGGGTCTCAGGCGCCCAGAGCACTGTTGGCACGTGGAGCTGTCCATGGTGCTGATTCCTTGTGCATGGCTGGTCCTAGGCTCACCCCTGGCCCAATGGTCTCAGGTGCCCAGAGCACTCACTGTTGGTACGTGGAGCTGTCCATGGTGCTGGTTCCTTGCTCAGGGCTGGTCCTAGGCTCACCCCTGGCCCAATGGTCTCAGGTGCCCACAGCACTGTTGGCACACGGAGCTGTCCAGGGTGCCTCCTGCCTGTGGAATGCGCTCCTATCGGATGCCGCCTCGGACCCGCGCGGCCGTGGGGGCGGTTACCTGCTCGCTCCCCGGCCCCGTTGGCTCTATTTCTGGGAGAACTGTTGGGAAGAACGGGAGGAAATCGATTTTGAGGAAATTAAATTTGTTCTGAAACGGAACGTGCTTTTCGAGCCCGGGAGAGGCGGTTAAGTGGGAGCAGCCTTCTGCTTGCGGCTCGGCCTTGCCGCCTGCCCTGCGGGCGATGGGCCACCTGGGGGTCTGCGGCTGGGCCGCGCCCGCCCTCTGACCCTGCTCTGTCCCCAGTCACAGACAGCAAAGTGCTGACGTGCGCCTCGGTGTGGAGGATGCCGGAGGAGTCGGAGCCGGGCAACCACGAGTCCCCCGACGAGACGTCGAGCACGGCGCACGCCCTGGAGCTGCTGTGCGACCTGGATGGCGTGGCGGCGCACGGGAGCGCGGCCTGGTAGGTCCCGGTACCCCTCCCCGTGCAGCCGGAGGTCAGCCCGCAGGGCGTGCGGGCTCCTCCCCATGCTGAGGGCACCCAGCCTCTCCTCCCTCTGAAGCCCGCGTGGTCTCGGGCCCCGCAGAACCAGCTGGTGAAGCCGGGGCAGGTTCAAGGAGCTGAGCATTCTAGAAGGGACTATGGGTGCACGCGGTCATGGGCGTCCACCATTACGCGGCAATTGTTGTCTCAATACAACACCACTCCTGAGTGTGCATGCGTGTGCATGCATGTGTATGTGCGTGTGTGCGTGTGCAGGTGAGAGAGAGAGCACTGCCTCCTCTGTGCCCCAGTCCTGCCTTAGCCAGCACTGCCACTGAAGAACTCACTGCAGCAGACGTCAGGAAGCACTGCTGTGTGTCTGCGGCTCTGGAGGCCCAGGTGGTGGCGGGTCAGGGGACCAGGCCTCAGGGAGTCACGCCTCCCCCGGGGGACTGTGCTGTGACCATGTAACTGGGAAGCAGGCCGGCCGTGGCCTCCGCTGAAGTCACTAGGGCCTGCGTGCCGTGGGCCCTGGGAGGAGTGGAGGGCCTGCGTGCCAAGGGGAAGGAGTGGGAGGGCCTGCATGCCGGGGGCCCTGGGAGGGTGGGGTTGCAGAGGGAGTGCTGAGGAGCGGACGCTTGGAGCTGGGCCCAATGGGTTTGGCCAGTGGCCGGTTTTGAGGCTTGGAAGGGAGCAGAGTGGCAAGTCCATGTGGTTCTAGCAGGTGCACCTGAGCACGGTCCTTACTGAGGGCAGAGCGAGGGGACGCAGTGGGGGGCGAGGGAAGGATGGCCCAGGAGGAATCGCCTGGACAGTCGAGGGCAGTGTGCACCTGTGTGAATGACAGGCTGTTAGGAGTCCACGTTTCAAATAGCACCTCGTCCGTGCAGGCCTTTGTGCCGGTATGTGTGCGCCTCTGCGTGTGTGTGTGTGTGTGTGTGTGTGCGCGTGTCCCAGGAGGTACTGGCACTGGGGGGCAGGGCGGTGAGGCACGGTGCAGGCCGCAGCCACTTGGGGAGGGCGCTGTGTACAGGTGCCTCGGTGCCCTTGGCCCATGCAGAGGGGTGGGTTCAGGGCAGGGACCGTGCCCGGGCGCTGCCAGGAGCAGGGGTGGTTGCCGGCGCCGGAGGAAGACGGTTCCGGGGCTCCAGCTTCCCGCAGCCGCCGGATGTGGTGTCGGAGGCGCCGGGGGCTCGGGGTGGGCTCCCTGCAGCCTTGGAGGCAGCACTTACTCTAATGGGTGTGTCGGCCTGCCAGGCAAGCAGAAACGGGGGGGTGGGGAAAGGCCAGCCTGAGAGGTCCTGGAAGGGGTGGGGCCCGCGTGCAAGAGTGCCCCTGGCTCGAGGTGACCTAGAAACAGACCGGCCGGGTGCTCCTAGTGCCCTCCAGTGTCGGGGTGGAGGGGTGTCTCCCCTCTCTCTGTGGGGCCTGCTCTCCAGGTGAGGCCTGCGGCCGGTGGGGCTGTGAGGGCCGGGTGGCAGGCTGCTTCTGGGCCTCTGTCGGAGGATCTGCCATGGTGGGGTGGAGCCAGGACTGTCTGCTCGGGGTCAGTCCTTTCCTCGGACACCTATCCCACCGAGGGCCCCACCTCCCCTCCTCCCCTCCCCTAACCCCTAGAGCCCCACGTCCTCACAGCAGGTGGAGGGGAGGACACACGACCTCCCCCAGCGCAGAGATCCGGGCGCCCGCCGGAGCCGCTCCTGTTCCCGCCCGCCTGCCCGCAAAGGGCCGGGACGTGGCCTCTCTGGGCCCAGGCAGCAGGCTGGGCGGCGGTCCGGGTCCCTGTGCTAACACGCGCTCCTCCCCTCAGCGTCGTGTGGGAGCCCACGGGTGACGGGAAGCGGGTCGTCTCCCTGGCGGACAACCACCTGCTGCTGTGGGACCTGCAGGAGAGCGCCAGCCGGGCCCGGGTAGGTGACGACCGTGCGCCCGCTCTCAGCTGGTGGGTACGGACGTGGGGAGAGAGTCTGACCGGCCGGGATGCACGTCTCGGTTCCTGTGCTCACGACTCTGACATCGTGATGAAACGGCCGGCGAACGGATTGGATTATCGACCAGAGCCCTGAGCGATGGCCTCCGTCAGGCGACAGCAGCTCCGTGCTGGGCCTCGGGCCGGGCACAGAGGGATGTGGAGCCGAGAGCTGGCACGCGGTCCCCTGCGTCTCGTCTGTGTGTCTGTGACGCGCGAGGCAGGCAGAGGCCACCGTGCGTCTCCTCTGCTGCA
This sequence comes from Lasiurus cinereus, assembly GCA_011751065.1. Lineage (NCBI taxonomy): Eukaryota > Metazoa > Chordata > Mammalia > Chiroptera > Vespertilionidae > Lasiurus > Lasiurus cinereus. Next base: position 655,335 of record JAAGEH010000345.1, on the reverse strand, counting down.
GGAGCCTGCCCTCGGGTGGGTTAGGTCCCCTCTCGGTGTGATGTCATGGTGTAGACGTCCCCCCGACCCCCTGATGTGGCCGTGACGCGGGGCGCGGCCCGAGCCTCAGCTCTCCTCCTCTCGCTCCGTCACGCACAGACCCGGGTGGGTCATCAAACACGGGGGTGCGGGGCCCCCAGGCCTGGCCGTGTCTCAGGAGGTGACCTGGACCTGCTGGCTGGGAGACGGGAGGTCCAGGCCCGCAGGCTGGGAGACGGGCTGGGAGGGTCTCCCGGGGGAAGGTGTGGGGGGTGGTGGGTGCCGAACTCGCTGCTGGTCTGGAAGGTGTGGGTGCCGCCCCTGAGTGGAGCCCCCATCCCCCGGCAGGAGGAGCCCCCGTGGCCAGGTATGGGGTCTCAGCTGTAGGGCTCAGGCCCCCAGCCCTCCCCCGCACGCCTCTCCCGGCGCCGTCCTCGCGGGGCGCGCCGCGGCCGTGATTGATCTGTAACTCCTCTTCTGCGGAGACCAATTTAGTCCCTCGGCTCCTCTCCTCTCCGCATCAGCACTCTGTCAGGATCGCTTTGTGACCCAGGGCCGTGGCATTTAATACCGAGACCCCGATCGATCCGCCGTCACACCCCGCTCCTCCGTGTTTTTTTTTATTGTTGGAGGATATTGCCCTGCGTGGTGAGTCTAATCTCAGGCTGGCTGCATCATTACCCTTTGCAATTAAACTGGAGGTTCCCTGCCATTTATAATCATTAGCCAGAGCCCCGGGGAGGCCGGCGGGGGGGAATGTCCGCGGGGTCCCAGCCCCCGTGAAGGCAGAGGGGGTGCCCTCCCCCATTTTGATCTGTGCTCATTCATCTCAGGGGGAAATAAATAGCTCCTTTCAGGGTGCAGTGGCTGGGCGCTAAGGTCTGAGGCAGGAGCGCTGACTTCAGAGAGGAGAGGGGAGAGGGAGAGAGAGAAACATCCAGGATGAGAGAGAATCATGGACCGGCTGCCTCCTGCACGCCCCACACTGACGGGGAATGGGACGGTGACCTCCGGGTTCATAGGTCAGAGCTGACCACTGAGTCACACTGCCTGCAGGAGCGCCTCTTTAAGGGAGGAGAGTGGGCGCCTAGTGCTTTTAGACGTTCCCCAGTTCCCAGGTGAAACCGTACCACTGGGGGGGAGGGGAGGGAGGGAGAGGGGGCACAGGATCCGTCACCTGCAGCCGACACCGGCCATGCCTGGCCAGGAGCCGTGCTGGTCGTGTGGCCGGAAGCCCACCGCCCTCAGGGGGAGTCCGGGGGTCGGCCTGGGGTGCGGAGTCTGAGCGGGAGGGGGACGGGGACAGGCTCTGCCGGGCTGGCAGTGGGTCCGGGCGGTGGCCCCGCGGTGGCCACAGAGTGAGGAGCCGTCCTCAGGTCCTGTCCGCACGGGTCGCCACTGCCCCAGAGAGGGGAGGGGCCTCCCGTCCCCAGTCCAGTCCCCTGCACTGGCCTGTCTGTCTCCCGTCTGGACGTTTGCCCTGCACCGAGCTATGAGCCCCGATGACCCCTGGGGAGGGGCTGGGACCCGGGAGGCACAGGACACTCAGCCCGGCCACAGCGGCAGCCCCCCTGGCCTCTGTCCGCACGGCGGCCTGCCCTGTGCCCCGTCAGCGTGCTCCCCCTGTCAGGCCTGAGTGCGAATGATGGGGTGACCGGGCTGTGCGCGCCAGGGCAGGTGGCCACGCCCTCTCCCGCCTTCAGCCGGCACTGCGTGGACGGGCACTTGGCCCCCGTGCAAAGTGTTGGGCCAGGGGGACGGGTGTGGGCACAAAATCGCAGGCGGGCGGAAGTGAGCTGAGGAGGGAGCCCTGCCCCAGGCTCCCTCCTGCCCCCCCTTTGGGAGCTGGGCGTCCGGGAGGGGTCATTCCCTGTGGAGGTGCATTCACCTCCATGAGACAGACTTGGGGTGGGCGGGCACTCAGACACGTGGGGCGGCCCAGCGTGCCCTCTGCCTGGAGCGGCCCCGGGGGCCCACTCGCCCACGCCCGCCTCTGGGGGCCGCCGCTGTGGCTGACTTCCCGTTGCTCCTTCACGTGGAGCAGCTGAGCTCTGATTGCACCCGCAGCCCGCTCCCTGGCGGCCCTGTGAATGCGCTTCTATTTTTACGCGCCCGGCGTTACAGTTCTCCTCAGACGAGGTTCACGCGTTCTTTCCGGGGGAACCGAGCCCGCCTTCCCCATTGTCTGCACCCGCTCCCCTCCTTCCCTCGGCAGCTGGCCAGCTCGGCGTCACTGGAAGGCAAGGGGCAGCTGCGGTTCACCTCGGGACGCTGGAGCCCGCACCACAACTGCACGCAGGTGGCCACCGCCAACGACACCGCCGTGCGGGGCTGGGACACGCGGAGCATGAGGTCAGTGCTGTGCTCGGCGCCTCGACCGCGCTGCCCGCCCCCCCCCCCCCCCGAGGGGAGGCGCGCGTCTGTCCGCGTCCGTTTGGCCTCCTCCATCGTGGCTGTGCCAGGCTGTGCCTCGGGCTTCCGGTGGCTGTTCAGGCTGCGCGTGGCCCTTGGCACTGGCTGTGGACGGATGAGAGGAGGATGGGCTCCTGTCCCCGGGGGTGGGAGGGGACCAGAGGGGCCGGCGTGGCCCCTGGTGGCAGGCCCGTTGCCACCGTGTCTGTGCTGCCGGCGACAGATGGCCGTGTCCCTCGGGAGGGCAGCCGCCTACAGTGCTGGGGAGCAGGTAGGAGTGGTTTCCCTTCCAGGTGGGGACCGATAGGCCAGCAAGTGAGGGAGCCTCGTCTGTTGTCATGGCAACAGAGCCCTGCTAGCCTCGGAGAGCAGCCTGTCCCCTCAGCACCCGGCGTTCATCGCGGGGCTGAGGCGACGCTGTCACCCCGGGACGGGCTCGCCTTCCGGGTGGGCGGTTTCCGATGGAGGCTGAGGCCCCGGCAGGAGGCGGCTGCCCTGCGCCCATGTCCTCTGACCCCGCCCCGGCCCCACGCTGCCTCCTCCTCGGGCACCGTTCTGCAAGGGTGCAGAGCTGCAGTGGCTGGAGGCAGGAGGCCCCCAGAGCAACGGGCAGACCCCGGGCAGCCTGGCAGCGCGGCTCCCGCCTCCGCAGGTGGGCTCCTCCGGACCCTGAGCGGCTGGGACCCTCTTGTGTCGCTCGCTCTGCGCGATGCTCCAGCTTCTGTGGCCTGTGCTCTTGGGGCTGCTGTCCACGGCGCTGGCCTTTGTCCTGAAACTGGTGCCCCCTCCCCAACCCCCGCGTGCGGGAAGCCAGGACGTGTCCGTGCCCGTGCGAGGGCCCCCAGTCCAGTTCCTAGTTTCATCCGTCCCTCTTTCCCCGGAAGGCCTAGGGCGTCCTATTCTAGGAGAACGTTGCCACACTGGGAAGGTGCAGGGTTTAAGCGTGGTTTAGGGCCGGGATCCACCCGGAGGACGAGGTGACGGGGACGAGGGCTGCCCTGGAGCACAGACACGTGGTGCTGGACGGTCAGCAGCTGCGTGGGGTGTGCCGTCCCCCGGAGCCAGGGCTGGCAGGCCTGATGGTGGAGCCGAGAGTGGATAGCAATGGGGGCAGGAAGGAGGCTCAGGGCAGGCTGGAGGGAACGGTCTCCTGTCAGACCCTGTGAAGAGCAGCCAGAGCGGCGCCAGGCGTGTGCATACCGTGTGCCATGTACTCTGCGTGTGCCCAGTGGCTCCTCCCCGCCCTAGGCTCCGGTGCGGGCGGCGGGCCGCAGGGACTGGCGGAGGTGCCTGCGGTGTCGGCCCCGTGGGGTGGGAGTGGCTGACAGCGTGCGGCCACGACCGGTGCCGCCTCCTCTCCGGCCGCTCCCCTGTCTCGCTCCCCCTCCCCCGACTCGCCCGGGGCCAGCCGCGCTCTGTGTCCCCCCGTCCTGTCCTGAGTCCTTCTCACCTCATGCTCCCAGACATGTGTCCCGTGTCCAGCCAACCCTGTCCCTGCTCCTCCACCCCCTGCCCCTCTCATTCCCGCGGGACCTGTCACATCGGACAGCCAGACCAGCGTCCCTCCCCCCCCACACTCCCCTCCCATGCTGCTGGCCAGGCCGCCCCCGCCTCACGCCCAGCGCCCCCCTCAGCCAGATCTACTGCATGGAGAACGCCCATGGGCAGCTGGTGCGGGACCTGGACTTCAACCCCAACAAGCAGTACTACCTGGCGACCTGCGGCGACGACTGCAAGGTCAAGTTCTGGGACACGCGCAACGTCACGCAGCCCGTGACGGCCCTGGAGGAGCACTCGCACTGGTAGTGGCTGGCGGGCGGGGTGGGGAGGGGGTGGGGAGGTAGTGGGGGGGTGGGGGGTAGTGTGTGGTGCTGATGGCCTCGCCACTCGGAGAGGCACAGGCTTAGCGTGTGCTGCTGTGCGTCAGCTGGTCCGCCCGGCTTATCTTTCCTAAGGAAACACTGGTTCCGGTTGGAGGTCCGGGAGGTGGGAATGCGGGGAAGGGGGGAGGCGCTGGCTCAGACGTCAGAGGAATGTGCTCGGTGCTCCCGGTGCCCCCGGGACGGGGGGCACAGCTGCAGGCACCACATGCCGTGCCCGCCGCCCTGCCTCGCAGACGCTCTGGGTACGTGGGCCGCGATGCTGGGCCGAGGAGGTGACATCAGCGTGTGGCTTAGAGCACAGGAGGAGCGGATTTTATTAATGTGCGTGTGCGTGTGTTGCACATGTGTGCACGTGTGTGCACGCGTGTGCGCAGTGGGAGTGTGTGGAACAGTGAGAGCCAGTGATGCAGGGGCCTTCGCCCGGGCTGGCCGTGTCGCCGAGAAGGGACTCACGTGGTCTCCCCGAGTTCTTGGAAGAACCAGCAGCTGTTGTCCTGCGGCCAGAAAGTTAAAAGCCCGGACGCTCGCACAGTTTGTGCAGATTCAGTGATCACCGCTGGGCGGGCGTGGGGCCGGGTCCTCTCCGCCGCCCTCTGGGCCGGCAGCGTGTGCCCCAGGCCCGCGCTCCCCCTCCAGGCGCTGCTCGTGGCGGTGGGGCGTGGCTTCTGTCTGCAGCACCAGCAGCCAGCCTCCCCCCCGAAGGCTCACATCACCGCTGCCCGTCTGCTGCTGGGCGTCCGGCCGAGGTGGTTTCGGAGAAACACACTAAGCCTGCCCCCTGGGGGCACTGCCCACCGTCCACCCGGGCAGCTCGGGCTGGGTGCCGGGCGACCCCTGCCCCCTGTCCAGGGGGTCCCGGCCCTGTGAGCCCGTCTCCCTGCCCTCAGGGTGTGGAGCGTCCGCTATAACCACTCGCACGACCAGCTGGTCCTCACGGGCAGCAGCGACAGCAGGGTCATCCTCTCCAACATGGTGTCCATCTCCTCCGAGCCCTTCGGCCACCTGGTGGACGACGACGACCTGAGTGACCAGGAGGAGCGCCGCCCGGAGGACAAGTAGGGGCTCCCTTTCGGCACGGGCACCGCAGGGCCAGGCCGGGCCAGGCTGCGGCCTCGGCACGTGGCCAGGGGCAGTTGGCACCCGGGACGGGGGTGCTCACACTAACACGTGGGCGCCCCGTGCCGTCCGGGCAGGCTTCCCGAGAAGGAGAGCTTAGAGCAGCGGTTCTCAATCTTCCTAAGGCTACGACCCTTGCATACAGTCCCTCATGGGGTGGTGACCCCCAACCATGAAATTTTGCTACTGTGATGCATCATGCTGTAAATATCTGCATTTTCCCATGGTCTTAGGTGACCCCTGTGAAAGGGTCGTTTGACCCCCAAAGGGTTGTTCAACCCCCAAAGGGGTCGCGACCCACAGGCTGAGAACTGCTGGTTTAGAGGGAGGTACCCCGAACGGGGCACCGCTCCGCCCGGCCAGGACCGCCCGGGGTTGGGGGGGAGGGACCAGGACCTCGAGGCACTGGCCTAGCCCCAGGACCCTCTGCTCCATGTCACAGGCAGGGTCTCCTCCTCATCGTGATGGCGGCTTTCCATCCCCCCCGAGAACGTGCCCTGTTACCCTCCCCGAACCAGGCCCCTCGCTGATCACGCCAGTGCCTGCCGTCCGGGCCGAGGGGACAGGGCGCTGTCGGGCTAACTGGGCTCCCCCCCGCTCCCCCAGTCCCCGCACACCTCCCCAGAGGAGCCGCTGGGCCTTGCCGCGCTCACACGTGTCTCCGGTCTCCCCAGGAGTCAGGAGCCCCCACAAGACGGCGTCATCGCCACCTACGAGGAGCACGAGGACAGCGTGTACGCCGTGGACTGGTCCTCGGCCGACCCCTGGCTCTTTGCGTCTCTGAGCTACGACGGGCGGCTGGTGATCAACCGGGTGCCCCGGGCGCTCAAGTACCACATTCTGCTCTGACGCCCGGTCAGGCTGCACCCCGCCCTGGGGACAACGCACGTTTACACACAGCGAGGGCGCCGCGGCACAGTGCACCGGGCACCTGGCTCCTCGCTGAGCGGAGACCTCGGCCTCCAGACCCCGGCCCGCCCGCCGCCCTGTTTCTGCCCCTTCTCTCTCCTGCAGACACAGGGGGGCTTGTATCACTTTAATTTTTTTTTTTCAGCTGGGACCGGTTTGGCTCAGTGGATAGAGCGTCGGCCTGCGGACTGAGAGGTCCCAGGTTCAATTCCGGTTGGGGGGGCATGGACCTTGCTTGCAGGCACATCTCCACTGTGGGGCGTGCAGGAGGCAGCTGATCGATGTCTCTCTCTCATCGATGTTTCTGACTTTCTATCTCTCTCCCTTCCTCTCTGTAAAAAATCAATAAAATATATTAAAAAAAACCCTGAAGTATTAAGAGGTTTGTAAGGTGAGCGGACGTGAGGAATTAGGCTCCGGAGGGCACAGGAGGGGCTCCGAGTCAGTCAATGGGCCCCCACACCCGTCCTTACCTGGGAGTTAGAGCAGCCCCCCCATGTCCCCGCCCCCACCCCCATCCTGGCCTCGGGACGTCCTTCCTGGTCGTCGCCGGGGGTCCCCGTGGGACCTCGAAATGCTGCCATCTCTGAGAAGAGCCGGCATAGAGGAAACGGAACCATGTGCACGCCCTTTCCTCCTCCAGCCGCTGCCACCCATCTGTCCGTCCGTCTGTCCATCGGTGTGACCAGCAGCCAGCAATAGAGGGGCCGGCTGGGCAGCAGCCCCCGGGTCTGCGAGGGGGAGAGGGAGGAGAGGCCTGCATCCGGGCGGTGGGACCGCAGCCTGCTGTGTGGATTCAGGGAGCCGGAACGGCCCCGTCTTCCTTGTGCCGTCATGGAGGCGGCGTCTGCGCTGGCTATGGTGACGCTGCACGGGGGTGCGTGTGTGGGACACGGGGTCCCACATCTGGGTCTCACAGCTCTGACTGTCCCAGGAGACGCTGTGAAAGCAGGTGGGCAGGGTCTGCTGAGGCGCCTCCCCCTCCCCCACGTCCCTATGACTATGTGTGACTGTTGTGTTACTGTATGGGATTATGTGTGTGTGTGGCGGTATGTGTGACCGTGTGTATGACTCTATGATTATGTGTGTATGACTGTGTGTATGTCTCTGTGTGTGGCTGTATGATTATGTGTGTGTGTAACTGAGTGACTGTGTGACTGTGTGTGACAGTGTGTGTGACTGCGTGACTGTGTTGTGTTGCTGTACGGGATTATGTGTGTGTGTGGCTGTATGCGTGACCATGTGTATGACTGTATGATTATGTGTATATGTGTGTGTGACTGTGTGTGGCTGTATGACTGTGTGTGTGTAACTGTGAGTGACTGTGTGACTGATTGTGACAGTGTGTGTGACTGCATGACTGTGTTGTGTGACTGGGATTATGTGTGTGTGTGGCTGTGGCTGTGTATGTGTGGCTGTGATTATGTGTGTGTGTGGCTGTGTGTGTGTGAGCGCATGTGACTGGGAATGGGTGAACGTGTGAACGTGTGAATGTGTGAGCATGTGTGGTGTGTGCGTGTGTGAATGTGAGTGTTAATGTGTGTGAAGGATTGTGAGTGGGTGTCTATGAGAGAGTGTGTGTGCGCACTCGTGGGCGAGCTCTGGGAAGGCAGTTCTTTCCTTGTGACCTCAAGGCGTTTCATTAGATGAAGTGAAAGTCCCAGCGAGACACGGACGGCCTTGAACACGCGCCCCCTCTCCTGACCCGTGTCCCGCAGTGGACATGTCACTCCGAGGTCAGCACTCCAGAAAGTGAATGTTACAACCCTCAGTGGCAGTACCGTGATCACGTGGAACCGGTTGCTCGGGGTGAAGGCGAGCGCTGGTGTAAACATGGAGGCCAGGCCCCCGTTCTAAGCCCATGCGCTTCTCAGCGGCCTCCTTCGCGGGCTGCGTGCACTGGGGGTGGGGTGCGTGCGGGGTCCACCCTCAGCTGCAGGACTGGGCACCCGGCGGGGCTGCTGGGCCGCCCTCAGGCATGTGAGAGGCGGGCAGCCAGGTGTGCCCTCTGGCACCTGCACCCACAGTGCGACCTCCTTTCCCCACGGCGGACTGTGCTTCTCCTGAGAGGCCAGCCAGGAGGACGGGAGGCACCGAGGCCGGTCCAGGGGTTCTGACCCCCAGCCCCCGCTCGTCCTCCGTCGGGTGGGCCTCTCGTGAGGTCACCGGTTGGCGGCGATGGGAACCATGCCGCCCCGGCCGTGTGGGCCCCTCACCGGGGTCCGCTGGCTCCGGGGCCCTGAGCTCTCCCGAGGGGCGTGTGGTGCCCGCTCACCTGCCGGCCTCCAGCCCACCCCTCCTCCACGGCGACCTGAAGGCCCCGCCGGAGACCCGGGTCCCAGAGCCACCAAGGAGCGACGGCTCACGTGCAGTGAGTCTGGAGCCGTGGTTCTCCACCTTCCTCAGGCCGCGGCCCTTTAAGACAGCTCCTCATGGGGTGGTGACCCCCAACCATACAATGATTTCCATGGCTACTTCATCGCTGTCATTTTGCTACTGTGATGAACTGTCATGTCAATATCTGATAGGCAGGATGTATTTTCATTGTTACACATCGCAAATCATTAAAGCATAGGGATGAATCACAAAAACAATATGTAATTGTACATTGTGAAATATGTATTTCTCATGACAAATAAACGAAATGTTGTCTTGAATCGTGGTGTAGCATGGGCAACAGTCTTCCTAGGACAACAGTAAACGACATGGCTACACGTTGCTGCACCGAGGAGCGGTGTGTGGGTTCCTAAGACCATGGGAAATAGGTGTTTTCCAATAGTCTTAAGTGACTCCTGTGCAAGGGTCGTTCGACCCCCAAAGGGGTCGAGACCCACAGGTTGAGAACCGCTGGTCTGGAGCGAAGGGCTCTTTCCCGATTCTGTAAAACCTTATTTTAGTAACAAACCCGCTCATTCACATGCACGTGCATATGATGCATTAAACCTCCGGAGGACAGCCCAAATAGATAGATTCACGAATGAAAAAATGTATTTTTTTTTTGGTCAAAATCCGTGTCTCATTTTTGGTCCAGAAACGGAGCGGCCACTGTGGAGGCTGCCGCGGGGCGGAGGGTCCGGGCTGCAGACCAGGCCCGGCTGGCATTGTGTCCGGCTCCCCACCCCTGGCCCTGGGCCCCCAGTGCCCCTGACACCTCGTTTCATGTCCACCCGCCTGGCGTTGCTTCCAGGGGGGCCGGGGACCCCCATCCCGGGGCTGTGAGGGCCGGGCTGCCCCGCGGGGGTCACCTGGCTTCTCGTTGCTTCCCGTCGCTCACCCCTTCTCGATGACATCATCATTCTTTAATACATTTTTTTAAAAATATGTTTTATTGATTTTTTACAGAGAGGAAGGGAGAAAGATAGAAAGTCAGAAACATCGATGAGAGAGAGACATTGATCAGCCGCCTCCTGCACGCTCCACAGTGGAGATGTGCCCGCAAGCAAGGTACATGCCCCCGACCGGAATCGAACCCTGGACCTTTCAGTCTGCAGACCAACGCTCTATCCACTGAGCCAAACCAGTCTCGGCGATGCCGTCATCATCCTGCTTACCCGGTGGAACACGGGAGTGGATCCCAGCCAACCCGGGCCCTCCCTCGCTCCTTCCTCTGCAAAGGTCAGAGGTGAGTCAGCCTGTGACTCCTTGGAGCCGACCTGCTTCCCAGGCCTTTGATAAGGTGACCGTTTCGCTCCGGGTCACGGAGAGCCGCCCGCAGCCCCTCCCGGCGTGCCCGGCGCTGACCTGGGTCTGAGCCGGAGGAAGATTATCAGGAAGAAAGCCGCTGAGTTTGGGTAGCTTTGTGACAATAGCATGAAACGCGGAGAATAACCAACGGTAAAGGCGCCTAATGACATAAATAATGCATTTTGTGTAATTGTCAAGTTAAGGGGTTGTGCTAATGAATCAATTATTTTTAATTGTCGGAGGCTCGATTGTTTCAGAAATATAATTGATTGTAATCAAGGATCAATTGGATGTTGATAGTAATTATGTTGATCAGGCTTAAATACGAGGCATCCGTGCAACCACCGTGGCTGCTTCCGGAAGGAACCGGGAGGTCACGGCCCGGAGGGGACTTGCTCACGTTCAGGCCGTGGCGGCTGCAGCGGTCCTTCCCTTCTCAGGAGTCTCTGGGGCAGCGGCTCTCAACCTGTGGGTCGCGACCCCCTTGGGGGTCGAACGACCCTTTCACAGGGGTCGCCTAAGACCAGCGGAAAACACCTATTTCCCATGGTCTTAGGAACCCACACACCGCTCCTCGGTGTCGCAAAGTGTAGCCATGTCGTTTACTGTTGTCCTAGGAAGACTGTTGCCCATGCTGCACCACGATTCAAGACAAAAAATTTCATTTATTTGTCATTAGAAATAAATATGTCACCATATATAATTACATATTGTTTTTGTGATTAATCACTATGCTTTACTTGCGTTCCATTTGTAACAACAAAAATGCATCCTGCATGTCAGATATTTACATTACAGTTCATCACAGCAGCAAGACTACAGTTATGAAGTAGCAACAGACATAATTTTATGGTTGGGGGTTACCACCACATGAGGAGCTGTCTTAAAGGGCCGAGGCCTTAGGAAGGTTGAGAACCGCTGCTCTGGGGGCAACAAACATCCCGAGGGCGGGCGGGGCCAGCCCTGACCACCGGCTGGACCAGAGGGCAGGCGGGCGTATTTATTCTGTGATAAAAGTAAATGATGTTCCACGTCAGAAAGGTCGATCTGACCTTCAGTGAGCGAAATCCCCCGTCTCTCCCCCGGGAAGTCACCTTTTCTGTTCTCCTCCCACACCTTGCCCGTGGTTCCCTCGGAACGGGGGCCTGTGCTTCCCGGCTTGTACGTGATAAATAGCCCTCGCGGGGTGTGAGCTATGCAGAGTCCGTGGAAGCGAAGGCCATGAGCCAGGCAGGGGACGCCTGCAGGAGTGTTTTCATCCCCGATCCGGAGCCCGCGGAAAAGTCCGGGGCATCCGGCCCAGCGGAGCGCTGTTGTGGCCACATCGTGTCCTTCCCCCGAGGCCAGGTTCCGCGTGCGGGAAGTGGCCAGGTGCAGGCTGGTCCACCGCCTTAAACTCTTCCCAGAAACCAGCAGCGGAAGGCCGTCCGCACGTGAGGTTCCTCCGCGCGTGGCCCGTTGGCCGAGAGGAACCAGCCCGTGATGTGTGTGCCAGGAGGGCCACGGCGTGCGGTGAGATGGAGGAGCCGGACAGAGAACACACGTTTTGTTAAACGAGATTCCAGTGGACGGATGCTCAGGGGGGAAGCTGAATATCGGAATTCCTGCTGCAATACTGGACGAAATGAATACCAGGAAAAAGCATAAACTGTTTGCAAAAATGCCCGGTCGGTCGGGCCAAGACCGGTGTGGCTCAGTGGATAGAGCGTCTGCCTGCAGACTGAAAGGTCCCAGGTTCGATTCCGGTCAAGGGCATGTACCTTGCTTGCGGGCACATCCCCAGTGGGGGGCGTGCAGGAGGCGGCTGATCGATGTCTCTCTCTCATCGATGTTTCTGACTTTGTATCCCTCTCTCTTCCTCTCTGTGAAAAATCAATAAAATATATTAAAAAAAAAAATGCCCGGTCGGTGTGGCTCTGTGGCTGAGCGTCCACCTAGGAACCAGGAGGTTACTTGGTTTGATTCCCGGTCAGGGCACAGGCCTGGGTTGTGGGCTTGATCCCCAGTGTGGGGCGGGCAGAGGCAGCTGACTGATGCTTCTCTCTCAGCTTTGATCTCTCTCTCTCTCTTTCTCTCCCTTGCTCTCTGAAATCAACAGAGATTTTTTAAAAAATATTTTATTGATTTTTTACAGAGCGGAAAGGAGAGGGACAGAGAGAAACATCGATGGGAGAGAAACATCCACCAGCCGCCTCCTGCACACCCCCTACTGGGGATGTGCCCAAAACCAAGGCACATGCCCTTGATCGGAATCGAACCTGAGACCTTTCCGTCTTCAGGCCGACGCTCCATCCACTGAGCCACGCCGGTTTCGGCTAGAGATCTATTTTGTAAAAACAGTAAAAAAAACATTCACTGGCAGTATTTGAAAATGGCCCCAGGAAAGAGCAGAGCCTCGCTCCTTAGCTCTACAAGGCCACGCCCCGCCCCGCCCTAAAGTCACGCCAGGAATGAAGCTGACTCCAGACAATATCGGGGAACCCCATGAGGAGCTGTCTTAAAGGGCCGAGGAAGCTGTCTTAGGAAGGTCCTAGCCCCCGCTTTGTAGGAAGCATGCTGTGGCGTGCGTAGGCTGTGTGTCCAGCAGACCCAGGCGAGCACCAGACCCAGGTGGACATGGGGCGATGGTGGACTAAGCCACGTGTCTGCGCACGGTCTGCGCCCCCGGCGGGAGGAGAGGCCGTGCCGGGAGCCGGGGGGGTACCTGAGGACAGAGAGAGACTGAAATCTGGAGGCAGAGCTACAGGCGTAACAATAAACCCAGAGCTGCCCCCTCGTCATCGACCGCAGGTGGGAAACAGGGTGGCCATGCCTCAGAGGGCGGGCGGTAGTTACTTAACACCCGGCACCTGCGGACACGTTCACCGTGCAGGCGGCGAGGCAATCCCACGCACACGGCCCCGAGAGGCCAGCCCAGTGGGTGCCTGGGCAGGAAGTACCCAGCGGTGGGGAGAGCGGCCAGGAAGCAGCAGCAGGAGGAGGAGATGGTGCCGGCGTGAACACGTAGGTGCTTTTCGGAACCCTAACGCGGGTGGGTGGCTGGTACTCGCCACGTAACACGGCAGGTAGGAGAGGGAGCGCCGGGAAATACTGGGTCATGGGGCTTTTTTTTAATATATTTTATTGATTTTTCACAGAGAGGAAGGGAGAGGGATAGAAAGTCAGAAACATCGATGAGAGAGAGACAT